>CM029019.1:109284661-109568076 GCA_016801055.1 Panax notoginseng
GTTTTCTGGGATATGCTGGGTTCTACAGGAGATTCATAAAAGACTTCTCTAAAATTGCAAAACCTCTGTGGCAGCCTTTTAGAGAAAGATTCGGTTTTCAAGTTTGGTGAGGAGTGTAAATTAGCATTCGAGTTATTAAAGAAGAAATTGACCACAACTCTTTGTCATTGTCGGCCGGATTGGACCATGCCCTTCGAGTTAATGTGTGATGCAAACAACTATGCTGTTGGGGCTGTTTTTTGGGTCAACGCCGAGAGAAGGTATTTCATGCTATATATTATGCAAGTAAGACACTCACGGAGACTCAAATGAACTACACAACTACGAAAAAGGAATTGCTTGAAGTGGTGTATGTGTTCGATAAATTCTAGGCGTACTTGATCGTAACAAAGGTAGTAGTTTATACAGATCACTCGGCTATTCGGTACTTAATTTTGAAAAAAGATGCTAAGCCACGCCTTATCCGATAGATTCTCCTTTTACAAGAGTTTGATTTAGAAATAAAGTATAGAAAGAGGACAGAGAACCAAGTCGCCGATCATTTGTCTAGGTTAGAGAATCAGAATAAAAAGGAAGAGGACAAGTGTGTAATCAATGAGTCATTCCCGGATGAGCAACTATTTGGGATAACTACAGAATTTCCATGGTACGCGAACTTCACGAATTATCTAGTAAGCAACATTATTCCCCCTGATCTTACACGACAACAAAAAAAGAAGTTTCTCCATGACGTGAAGTGGTATATGTGGGACGAACCTTACTTATTCAAATAGTGCGCCGACAAGATGATCAGACGATGTGTGCCCTATAGCGATGAACATACTGCACGAATGCCACTCATCGGCATATGGGGGACACTATGGTAGTGAGAGAACAGCGGCAAAAGTGCTTCAAGCCAGGTTTTATTGGCCTACATTATTTAAAGACACCCATCAATTTGTTAAAACTTGTGATAGATGTCAACGGGTGGGCAACATATCAAAAAGGAATGAGATGCCACTCCAAATGATCTTAGAAGTTAAAATTTTTGACGTTTGGGGCATCGATTTTATGGGGCCATTTCCATCATCGTTTCAGTAATCAGTATATATTGCTTGCGGTAGACTACTTATCCAAATGGGTTGAAGCCATTGCACTCCCGACTAACGATGCCAAAGTGGTTCTCAAATTCCTGCAAAAGAATATTTTTACGAGATTTGGCACACCAAGAGCTATTATAAGTGATAAAGGTAGTCACTTCTACAACAAATCGTTTACGGCTCTATTGGCAAAGTATGGGGTCAACCATAAGGTAGCTACATCATATCATCCCTAAACTAGTGGGCAAGCCGAGATTTCAAATAGGGAAGTGAAGAAATCCATTGGAGACTTTCAAGGTCAATGGTCAACGGTTAAAGCATTATTGGGGTGGTGATTCTAACTGGGATGTCGTCAACATTACCCTCGCCGATGCATAGTGATACAAGAGGCACCGTCAGGCTTACGACATTAAAACTAGCGCTACTTGGGAGGCAACCCAAGCTCTAAATTCTTCCACTTTTAGTTAATCTTTATATTTTAGTTTATAATCTAGTTTAAATATGAAGTTTTCATAGAATTTTGACTCCAGTTTTGGATAATTCGCAGGTTGAAGAAGGAAAATAGAGTCATGATGTAACTGACCCCTTAGCGCGGACCGCGCTGCCCAATGCACAGACACAGCGCGGGGCGCGCTACTACCCCAGACACTTCCTGACATGCCATCATGGGCTGTGCCAATTTGTCGATCTATGTCTTACTCCTTTCAGTCATCGGAGTGTACAGGCGCTATGTCTTGGTCGGTCTTCTTGGTAGGGCTCAGAGATCCGTTTGGCATCCTGCCGTGTTTAGGGCTCAGCTCACCCTATAGCTTCATTACTCACGCTCCTGGCATAGATTATCTCCCTCTGGCTGGTTTGAGGGGCATGACTACCTACCACCCACTGGCCGTGATGTCACAATTTGACCAGTTCCAGGACTTTCATCCTTTTGATGGGGCGTTAGGTTAGCATTTAGCTTCTCGCCACTTGTCAGCAGAGGACCGATCTTGGGTGTATGCTTGTTGGGATCAGCGTGAGATAGTTACTTTTTTTGTTAGCCATCAGGGCTGTTCGCCAGAGTATTCTGCATGGATGGAGACACAGATTTCATTATCTGCGGTAGTATCCACAGTGCTGAGTATTGATTCAGATGGTGGAGAGCCCATGGAGGACATTGATTCCCACACCGAGGAGGAGCCATTCCCTAGGTTGCCAACAGCTCTTTTAGATTCTCCCAATACTAGCATTGTCGTGATCCAACATTCAGCACAGTATTTTGAGCAGTCTGCATCTGATGACCTTCGAGAGGGATCAGGCTAGAGCCCTAATGTTGACAGCTCTTGATGGGAGAGATGACGCTCTATTAGAGAGAGACGAAGCCTTAACATATAGAGACACGACTATTGAGGAGCGAGATGAGGCCAGATCAGCCAGAGATACCGTGATAGTTGAGCGGGATATCACTATATCTGCCTAAAATGTAGCTGTTACAGATTGTACCACAGTGAGGTCCCTTACTACTGGCATGATCACAGAGATGAGCACGTATATTGATGAGCACCGCATCACCATGCAGATGGCTGTAGATCTGTTAGCTCGTGTGGATACCCTTGTGCAGGAGACCACATCGTTACCTCCTTCTTTTGAGAGATATGCCATGTTGGGCTTGATAGCTCGCATATACATTGATTTATAGATGGGCTTGTATTTTCCTGCACAGACTAGCTTAGCCATTTTGTCATGTACAGTTCATATTGTATATATCAAACAACATTATATATAGCAGTGAAATATATTTTTGATCACTTCCCTTTTAGTTATGCCTTGTTGGTTGCTTGATATTTGCCTATTTCTTTAAGGCTTATGATCTCGATGTATTCTGAACTCTTCCTTGATGGATGAGCATTGAGTTGTCTCAAGATATTTCAGAATGGATCGTTGATCTGTGTGTTTTCCCTACCATTTTTGGTGTCTTGGGACTGGTTTCTGTATGGAGATGTGGAGAGGAGTGTGGCTTTCCCCTCCGAGATCAACTGCACCACAGATGGTCACCAGTACTCCTATTTAAGAGGAGCCCAGTTAGTTCCATCTCTTATGGATTGGTGTTTCTCTTTGAGGAACAACCGCAGCTTAGATGGTCGCCGATCCTCCCATTTAGGGGGAGGTCAGGTAGTTCCATCCCTTTGGTCTGAAGTCGATGAAATGTGACGGATTGAAGGTTGATCCCAATACCGCTGATAAGTGTTTGTGTTTCGGTAGGGGGTTAGACCGAACCATGACTGGCTGCCTACGTACTCCTATTAAAGAGGAGATCAGGTCTGCATAGTTCGAACCTAGTGCAACAGGTTCAACGCTGTATGTGGCAAAAAAGGTATATAGATATTTTTGTTGTTCTTATTTTTGTAAGGAAAAGGGTGTAGAAATATTTTTGTTATTTTTGTTTTATTACGACCGGACCATATAAAATATGGCTGCCTACGTACTCCCATGTATCAAGGAGATCAGGTCGGCGTAGTTTGCCCCATGTTCAGGACGGTTTGCAACCAATGAAAAGTTTGATCCCATGTTCAGGACAAACTGTGGGTGAGAAAGTTTAATCCCATGTACAGGACAAACTGCGGGTGTGAAAAGTCTTATTCCTAGTGGAGTAAAACTGCAAGTGTGAAAGGTTCAATCCCTGGTGGGATAACTGGAGTTGAGTAAGGGTTCAAAACCAAGTGAAGAGAAGGATCTAGCGATCCGCAACCAGACTGCTGGTTAGAAAATGTGTGTTTGTCCCTGATGGGGCAGATGAGTGTGAAGAAAAGTTGTATGTAGTGAAGGGTTAGAAAACCTGAAATGACTGGGGAGATCTGGTGATCCAAAACCAGGATGTTTACTTGATGGTAACCTCAAACATAGTACCGTTTTACAGTGCCCGAGTTGATAAGCTGCTGAAATTCATCGCCATCCGTTTCCTGTAATCTGAGAGCACCTCCTGTCAATACCTCCTTGACAATAAACGGGCCTTCCCAGTTCGGGATAAATTTTCCCTTAGACTGATCTTGGTTGTCAATGATCTTTTTCAAAACCAAGTTGTGTTGTTTAAACTGTCATAGCCGGACTTTTCTGTTGTAGGACCTGGCGATCCTTTGTTGATATAACTAACCATGGAAGATAGCAGCGACACGCCTTTCGTCTATTAGAGACAATTGGTGATACCTATCTTGTACCCACTGGTCTTCATCTAGCTGAGCGTTTATCAACACTCTGAGGGATTTCATTTCCACTTCTATGGGGAGCACTGCTTCCATCCCATAGGTTAATGCGTAGGGTGTTACCCTAGTGGAAGTGTGCGTTGATGTTCTATAGGCTAATAAAGTCAGAGGCAATAAGTCAGGCCACCCTTTGTGGTTGGCGGACATCTTCTGCATGATCTTTTTGATATTTTTGTTAGCCTCTTCAACAACACCATTCATCTTTGGACGGTAGATGACGGAGTTGAGATGTTTGATATGGAATTTACTGCACAACTGCTCTATTATTTTGTTGTTGAGGTTCTTAGCATTGTCTGATACAATTACCTTTGGTTGTCCATATCGACAAATGACATTGTTTCTGATGAAAGTAATAATGACTTCTTTGGTAACCATGGGGAAGGAGGCTGCTTCTACCCACTTGGTGAAGTAGTCAATCATGGCGAAGATAAATCGATGCCCATTATTGGCTTTGGGCTCGATGGGCCCGATCACGTCCATTCCCCACATTGAGAAGGGCCAAGGCGAACTCATATTATAACGCCCTAGAAAATCGAACAAATTGTAAAATAATTTTATTTGATTTAATAATGAATAAAATTATATTATATGTTATTATTATGTGTAAATAAGATGGAGGTTGTTCTATAACCTAAATACGTCGGAACGTCGTAGTATTTTGGCTATGTGAAGGAATTAAAGTGTTTGAATTTCCAAGACGAAAATAAAAGTTTTTCGAGAAATTTTCCAAAAAACACTATTCACTGATTTCTGCTCGGGAATTATTTTTGAACTTCTGAGAAA
Source organism: Panax notoginseng (assembly GCA_016801055.1). Taxonomy (NCBI): domain Eukaryota; kingdom Viridiplantae; phylum Streptophyta; class Magnoliopsida; order Apiales; family Araliaceae; genus Panax; species Panax notoginseng. The sequence continues at coordinate 109,289,760 of CM029019.1, forward strand.
TACGTATAGATGGAATATCAAGGGAAGGTGGATTATGTAATAATAATTCGAGTATGAAAAATGCAGTTTTTTGCTTGCGGACTTAATTCGAGAACGTTAGGGAAAATACAGCGTTAACTAGTTAAAGAGATGATCGTATAATACATATGTATTGTACACTACACCAAAAATAGCCTCAAGCGAAGGAAATTTTGTGAAGGAATTTATTCCTTCACAAGAGGAGTTGTTCAGCGAAGGGAACAGTGAAGGAAACAAGTATAGTGACAATATAGTTATTAGCAAAAGAAACATCCTTCACAATTTATATTTTTTTCCTCGCAAAATTGGGGCGATAGAAAATTTTTTGGAGCCAATTTATGATGAAAATTTGAAAGGAAAAAATCTATTTAGTGAAGGAATTATTACTCACTATATATCATTATTCAAAAGTTTTTTGCGAGGTATAAAATCAGTCGCTGTTTTGTTCTAAATAATTTTTTTAAATTAATTGTGTTGAATATAAGTTATAATATAAATACATTAAATTTTTTACAGTATTAAATTAAGAATCTGATTATATGAGAAACAGTAAAGTCTGATTATACGACGTCGTTCAAGGAAGATCTCGTTGCCACTGATAAAGCTTCCTCTGTGAACGAACGAACGAGTTACGAACAGTGATCGTTTGCTAAACTAAGAATCTAATCGGGAAAAAATGGCAGGAAGATTGAGCCATGTTGCTTCTCAGATCATGGGAGGAAATGACGTCGTTTCCTGTTCCGTCCGCTCCTCTATTCGCATCCGCTCCGGCATGAGCCTCCCCGTTGGCAAACACATTGTCCCCAATAAATCTGTAATCTTTTTCACCTTAAATCACATACTTCATACTTAATTATATAGTGTTTGTATGTTTATATGATTTAAATGATTTCTTTGGTGTTATTCCTAGTTTTCGTTTGAATTTGCTACCCCAAATACGAAACCCTAACAAAATTATGTCTATTATTCGGCTTGCACTCATCTTTCTATAAATGACGAGCTAACTTGGGATAATGGGACTGCATTCCCTGAACAGTGTATCGATCGTATTGCGGATACAGTCGAGAAGGTGAATTTCTTCACTTCATTTGACTTTTTGTTCTATTGGGGAATCAAAGATTCCAGCTTTATAATGGTTCTGTAATTTTAATTTGAATATTTGATTTTTCTCAATAGATGGGCTGAGAAAAGGCACAAGTTCATGGAGGACTAGTTCCTTGAAGAGTTCTTGAATGAGGTATTCTATTTCTTTACTGTTAAAACGTTCTCTCAATAATCTAGTTCTTTAAGAAACTAGCTAGGTGGTAACTTATTTTGTATTTAACAGTTCAATATGCAGACAATTGCTCATTAGCTTAAGCATTACATCCACCATCTCTGCTCCTTCAATATTATACATAAGCTTGTTGTAATGTATACAAGCCAAAATTCAATATAATAGCCCAACAAATCCGGTAGTTTTTATGCATAAGACCTACCTACCAACTAACAAGGAGAAATATGGCTTGAAGATTAAGTGATATTTACTGATATATGTAATATATTGAATAATGATTGATTTTCTTGATTTCTATTCAGGACCACAATAGGATTCCATAACACATTGTTCACCACTTATTTTCGAATATTGAAGTTTTGTTGCTTTGTGCTTGACGAGTCGAATAAAGAAGATATTTTTTTTTGGGGGTGGGGGTAAAATCTCACTTTTTCCTTTTTTTTTTATATTATTTGTTCTGGAAGTATATATTTATCAGACCTCTTTGTGTGCTTTCTAATGTTTGTTGCAATGAGATACTCCTATCTCTGGAGTTTTTAAGGAAATTTTATTATTGGAGACCTATATATGTATTATTACTGAATGCTGAGTAAGAGCTGCATAATAGAATCTATGGTAATGTATTGTGTTTTTGGAAAATTATACATTGCATTATATATAACTGAATCAAACTATAATTTAAGCAATCAACATCGATCTAACCATTTATTTAAATGTATATGACATTCTAAATATATCTGAAAATGCAACTCCCTTCTTCTTCTTTCCCTTTTTAAATTCAAATATAAAACAATCCAAGCTATATAAATGGGAAAAGAAAAGATAAAAGAAGTATACATAATTGACAATCAACAGCTTCTGAAGGATCTTAAAATATCAAATTCATGTACTTTTGAATCTCAGACTTGTGACACCTCCTGTGTAGTTTCACCTTGAGACCGTGCTTCATGTACATGGTTAGTACTTTTGGTTGGTCTTCATACTTTATTTTTACTTTTAAAGTAACGGATAAATGAATGATTCAGTGAATGTCTTGTATTATGTTTTTACTTCTTGTATTGTGAGGCTTTGTTCAGTTGGCTCTGCAACTCAATAGCTCACACTTACACTGCTTACACACCTTGATCATTGTTATCTATACGAAGGAACATGACCTTACTATCTGAAGAACACCATCCTTCTTGCTATATGGTTATCCAATTCATCATTAAACATGGTACCTTAAGCATTTCGGTGAAGGACTTACATTCTAGAGGCGAACTAGTGATGTGATCATATTTATTTGTGAAAGAAATAACAAGCAATTTTCATTCCAAGTTTTTTTAGACTTGCCTGCTTATTCTGCAGGTAATTGCTGCTGTTTCACAATATGCGACACCCATCATTTCAAAAGGAATCAATGTTATCTCGTATTCTCCAGGTTCATGATCGTTATTAGAGTTTGTATTTGGAACTTGTTATTTTTCAGATTATTATTTTCTTTGGGCACCTCAGAGATTGATATCTGGTTTATCAACAGTGTAACTGAGATATTTCCGCTTACTTATTTCAACTTTGCGGGTGGTGCATCCATGGTATTAAAACCAGTAAACTACCTTGTGCACATGGGTTTTGTTGTGAGTTCTTTAATTCCCTTTCTTACTCAAATTTATTCACCTCAAGGTTTTTCAATAGACATGATCATGTTTATTGCCACAATTCTTATATTTGTATAAAACAATTTGGCTTCACAGGATGGTGCTCCATTGTGGTGCATTGGCTTTCAAAAAGATCAAAATCAAGGGACAACAATTCTTGGAGGTTGGTGATATTATTATAGTGGCAAAAATTTGCTGTGAATTTATTTTATGTATAATGCAACTTGCTCTGACTGCAATATCTATTAAGCAGTATTACAACTTGTGACTGGAACTAGATATCTAAACCACGATTTCAGTAGAGTTGCAGAAAAAGTTTCTTGTACTGATGCAGTTAGTTGAATATACCTTTAATTTTCTTAATATCAGGTAAAGCTAAAGGTGTTCTCTATGAAGATGATGGTGATGGATATGAATACACCAAAGGTGGGTATGAAGTGTCACAAATGTATTCCCTGCCTGTTGTGGCTTTAATTCATCAATAGCATATCGAGTGCAATTAAACCTGAAGTTGAGCTTAGAGTATGCATTGTGGTAAGTTATCTGGGAGACGTTGTCCTATAAATGGCATCTCATAGCCATTATTTTGGATCCTCTATTATAAGCGTCATATTAGAGATTATTTTTAAACTGCATTATATTAACATACCCTTCTGCTTCTTTGTGTTTGTGGCAGCTTGGCTTTATGATGCTTGCTCTGCTATGGAAATTTGACTTTTCGCCTTTTATGGTTCTCATCATTGCAATCCTCAATGATGGTTAGTTCTTTCTTCCCCCACAAAAAAGCCTCTTCACTCTCACGTACAAATGTTTTTGGTTGTCAGATGTCTGTCTGATCGCATGCATTTTAAGTACTAGATAGAGTTGTACAATAATAATTATCAAGGGGAAAATGTTAATTATCAAGCCATTTGTTTGTATAAATATTTACGTTCTGGCAGTGTGACAATCTCATTCACTCCTTTACCTCTTGTATTGTTTAATATTCAATCTACCCTGATGAAGTTGAAACTCTTCAGAGGAACACCTCACTAATTACTTTTCCTCTAACTAGCAGTTGTTTGATTCCAGGTACCATTATGACAATATCAAAGGACAGGGTAAAACCATCTCCTCTGCCGGACAGCTGGAAGCTGGCTGAGATTTTTACAACCGACATTATTCTTGGTAGTTACCTAGCAATGATGACGGTTATATTTTTTTGGGCTGCATATAAAACAGACTTCTTTCCAGTAAGCCAACCTTCCTTCAAGAAGACTTTCCATAAAGATGCACCTAGATGAATAAAAATCATTCGTATCATCTTCTCTCAATATCTTATGCAATTGATGATTTAGTTTTAATGACTCCAAAGTGTTATTTTCTATGCTATAATGTTTGATTGTGACACAATCTGTTTGTGAAATCTGTCTCAAATATTTGTTCACATAACCTCACTTGGTGGTGTGATTGGGGTTTAGAATTCTTAGAGCTGACATGACATTTTGGTTTAGCCTCACGTTTTTTTTGTTTTTATTTATCTTGATTTTATTTCTTTCGTCTTTATTTGGCATGCATTTAGATGGTATCTTAGTTAGTGATGGTTATAAGTTTTATTGTTTTGATGATTTGCTCTTTCAATAACCTAACAGAAAACATTTGGGGTGGAATCACTTGAGAAAACGACTCGTGATGATATTAGAAAGCTTGCTTCAGCTATATATCTTCAAGTGAGCACTATCAGTCAAGCCCTTATATTTGTTACACGATCTCGAAGTTGGTCTTTTGTTGTGCTCGGTACTCCTATAGTCCTCCTATAGTGCCGCCGAGTATAAATTGGAGAATATGATTGACAAGATTGTCTTCCGTCGATTGGGTATAAAGTATATGGATGATGCTTCTACCAATGATAGAACATCACAACTGTCCATTGGTATAGATATTACTGAACATATAACTAAATTGGTAGAGAAGAAGTTTACCAACTTCCTTCAAACATTTACCAACTATGATTCACTTGAGGTATTTGCTAATACCTATATTTTTGTCTTTGTCCTTCATTAATCTCTCTCTATCTATTAATTTAAGTTCACCAGGTTTATTTTTTCTTATTCTTCATCTTGTTGAAATTGAATTTTGGTGTTTCTTTTGTAAGAGGAACTTTATAGGCCCACTCTTGATTTTCTTGAAGAGAATGATGATGAAGTGGACCTAACATGATGTACACTTCATTCCTTCTAGCTCGTTATTTTTTCAGTTTTCTTATGTTAGTTATTAAATATTGTAAGTACTATGATCTTTGGGAGATCAAGATACAATAACAAATTCTGTACTTATTGTGACTTAAGCATTATCTATTTATATATGGAGTATTAGTTTTAATTTTTGGCTCTTTATGCAGTTTATCAATTAGTTTGAAACAAGGATGACATTTATATTAACTTGAAATATTAAATTTAATATTTATTATAGCATTAAATAATAATAATAATAATAATAATAATAATAATATGAAATTAGTTATTTGAAAATTAATTATAATTTGCAATGAATTTTGATTATTTATCAATTAATTTTTTTTACAAATTTATAATTTGTGAATGATTTTACTTGAGAAATGAATTTTAATGAAGGATTATTTTCCTCACTAAATCTTTTCTAGTTAATTAGTTGGTCATCAATGAAGGATTATTTCCCTTAATTTGAAGATACATTCTCAATTTATAATTAGTGAAAGAAAATTTTTCCTCGTTAAATAAATTTGTTATTCACAATATATTATTTATGGGTGAATAAAGTTATTCACTAATTCCAAATAATTCTTCTTAAAATATTATTTGTGAAGGAAATCAATTTTTCACTAAATAACAATATTCCATTACTAAATAAAATTTGTGAATAAAAAAGTTATTCACAATATATCTTTCACAAAAAATATTTAGTTACAACTTAGCGAAGGATATCCAATTGCGAGTAAGTCTAATACGAGCACTCGTGTGAAGGAAATATTTCTTCGCAATAAATCACTTATGAGTGATATAGGGCCTCTAGTGAAGGATTTGCCCTTCACTAGAGGCCATTTTTGGTGTAGTGGTACGAGGTAATGAATACGAGTATGATACGAAGTATTGTGACAACCCGAGAATTTAGATATTTATTAAAATCTTAAAAGATTGAATTAAGGTTAAATATTAAACCTAGATAGAAAATAAGTGTATACGTTCTGTGTATATGGTCTTATATGTGTACAGTATGTGGTTAAGAGTCAAGGGTTGACCAGATAAATTATATCAGTGACAAACCCTAATATTATATTAAGAACCTCGACGTTCAATTAGAAAACTTTATCGACTGATAAGAAACCCTAGCATCGCTTCTGGAAACCCTAGTTTCAGTTTCGGGAATCTGAAACCCTAATTTGGAATATTAAAACCCTAATTTGGAAGCTTATAGATAGTATAAGGTTTTTATGTTTTTGATTTTATATTTAATTAGGGATAGCCCTAATTGATTATTAGAAAACCTTAATTGTTCAGCTAGAAACTCTAATGTACAATTATAGAACCTAATTGTTAAATTATCAATTTTAATTAGGAAATATTAATCCTAATTAGCAAGCTTGAATATAATTAGGAAACCCTAATTATAATTTAGAAATCTTAATTTTCTATTTTTAAAACATAATTAGAAAATCCTTGAAAATAAATTTGTATAACCTTAGGGTTAAACTCTAAGGGTCAAACCCTAAGGTTAAAACTTAAGGGTCAAACCCTAAGGGTTAAAACCTAAGGGCTGTGACAAGTTACCAAGTAGCCATTAATTTTACAAGTCAAGTGACCAAATTGCCCTTCTTGAATATTTTAATGAGATGGAGTGTGACGCCCCCAAAATAGGTATACATCACCCATCTTGGGTCGCCAGATACAAGGTACTAAATACAAATACAAACTAATTATACAACAGTCGTGTAAAATACGACAAAACATAGGCTGTGAGTTTTAATACAAATATTGTCATCTAGACTATCCACACTCAATGGAGTCCTTATTACATTTAGTATCACACTATTTCACAGAATAGTGAGGACTACTAATGCACCATCTAGGACCATCACTCTGTTTCCCGACTTGTCTCAACTACGTTCTCATGTCCTGAAGAGAACAATGAAAGCAAAAGGGTGAGCTCAACTAGCCCAGTAAGAAATATTATGACTAAGATAATGCATAATAAGTTATCATTAGCCTTCAACAGTATAACAACTTATAGAATATAATAGACAACAAGTTTTAGATCAAAAACTGCAGCGGAATAAGCAATCCATTAGAAGAGTCAAGTAAAGTATAAAATCTACTATCTTCTATGATTTAAAAAGTTTTTCATCAACTTTATCGCTGAGACTCAGCTTAATAAATAAAATCGAATCATCACTGCTCCTCGGCCAAGGATATTCATGTAATCATCAATGGTCATGACTATACCAAATAATCCCTAGTCATAATCATACCAACAACTGTCCACCAATGAACTACAAGCCAATGAGGACTTTTACCACATCATTCGTCACATTACGGTCATGATTATACCGAATAATCCCTGGTCATAATCATTCCAAGTCCATCTATGCACGTAAGCCAAAGATGACTTTCATCACAATATAAGCATGGGGATGATGACAATGACATAATAATTCAATAAAACAAGTTCAAGAATAAATTTTAAAGATTTATAAATTAATTTATCAAGGAACCAATAACGTCCAAATTGTCAACATGATACTGCTTTGTAGAGTAAAATTCAAGAATACTCAGAAGAATATTTCCATAAAAAGACACTAGATGAAGCGCAAATATCAAGGATATTCCACTAATTTCATAGAATATAGAAGTCAAAGCTTTAACCAACTGAGTATAATAGAATATATGAAACTGCAAATGAATTTTCGTCCGCCATGTAGTAATCCACGTAGACAGATCATTTCCACAATTTTATAAGGAATGAGTACGAATGATCATTCACCATGTATGTGGTAATCCACATAGACAGGTTATTCCAACAGAATAATAAAGAATGGAACCAGGTCATGCGTAATCCGCACAGACAGGATATTCCAACAGAATAATAAAGAATGAAATATCAACAAAATTCACCAGGCATGCGATAGACCGCACAGACAGGTTATTCTAACAGAATAATAAAGAATGGAATAACAGAAGAATTTCACCATGTATGCGGTACTTCGCATAAACATGTTATTCTAACATAATAATAAAGAATGGAATAACAGAAGCTCTCTTCATGAATACGAAAGAAATAATACCCCTTACGAGTGCAACAAATAATATCCCTTACCTTAGAAAAAATGAATACTGGAGTAGTGAAGTAGCAGAATACTTTTCTTCTTTCTCTCTATAGTTTCTCTCTCTAGAGTTTCAGTGAATTCGTAAGAAATAATGAAGGAATGAGCTTCTATTTTATAGAAGACCTGAAAGTAGCTCTTGGTCTTAACGAAGGGTCAAAATGACTCTTAGTAATATTGAAGAGACAACTACTATTCGCGAAGGGGAAATTAACTCTTGGAACACCGAAGAGACAAGTAACTCTTGGAAAACCGAAGGGACAAGTAACTCTTAGAAAACCAAAGGGACAAGTTACTATTAAAACTTTAAACCAACGATCCATATTGATTTACTATTATAATTTCAACCAACTGTCTGAAAAATTATCACATCTTCTCATGGAATAATATTGTACTCAAAAATTATTTGGACCAAAAAGAAGTATATTTTTCAGGTGAATAGTACCCCGTGAATAGTACTTTAGGAATAGTACCCCGTGAATAGTACCCCGACACGAAAAGTGTCCCAAATACCCGAGTGAATAATACTAGAGTGAATAGTAACCGAGTGAATAGTAACTCGTGAATAGTACTCTGACACGAAAAGTGCCCCGATTACACGATTGATCAATATAACCTCCAGACATCAATTATTATCGAAATAAATATCAATTTCTACTAACACTAATAATTCCCACACAATGGAACTATCAATTTCATCTTTAGTCAACACGAATTTATTCATCATTAATATTATAATTCACAATATTTAACAACCAAGTCGTTCTCAGGAAAGAGTGGGCTTTTTGATAAAGATTTCTCCTTATTGGCGCACAATTAGGTGACCAAACCTCTCCTTGACAGAACTTTTAGACATTGTCAATATTGCAAATAATAATATGAATAACTTTACCGTCTCAATTATTGATTTAATAATATATCATATTATGCAGATGATACTGTGACAACAATTGAATTAATAATATGAGAGATATGATGCAGCAATTACTGTAGCAATAATTGAGTATAACTGAGTGACTTCTCACGTAAGCATCAATAATCTATACTGTGTGCTACTATGCAACCACACACATTACTGTACTTTTACTACCGGGTAGTTCAACAGTTTTAACGGTAACACCTCTGCCGTTATTTTTATAAAAAGATAATTCTGTCGTTTTCTAACTACGACAATACTTCCGTTGTGGGGTCCGCCAATGATTGTGCCGTCGTACAAATATTCCCTGTTAAAACGAATATTCCCCGACCAATCGAATATTATATAACCACTTGCTTACTTTGCAAAATTTGTAAATATTACTCACAACTATAACATTATATCAAATCCACACCATAATATTCAAAAATATATTTCGAGAAAATTATTCTTTATTCATAAAAGTTGGGGTCTTACATGGAGTATAGATCTAACCCTACTTGTGGTTGGTGACCAACCCTATGCTATCCATGTGGTCTAGTAATCAACTTTAATCAGCCAACAACTGATCACATGATCAGCCATATGCATTACATCATTTTATATATAGATTGAGAGAGAGAAAAGTTCACTTTCAAGCCCATTTGTTCATTTACTCGCAACCAAAACTCTCTCCAACTCAAACCTACAAAAATCATAAGTGGATCAGTTCCTAGAATGATATTTAGCAAGCCAAGAGCAGATCTTGATGATAAAGAATCAAGATCAAACTAAAAAAGAGGTATAAAAACCCTAACTTGAAAGTTTATGTATTTGATGTTAGATTTTGTTAATGATTGTTTAGAAGTGTGATATACGATGCCATTTAGTGATCTGGGTTGTTAGTTCCCAGATCCATAACATCAAAGTGCTCGAAAATCAAGTTTTTAGAAATCTGGAAACTGAAAAACTGTGGTCTGACAACTGAATGTCAGACTCCATAGAGCTTTACCTATTTATAGTTTTGGTTGTTTAAATGTTTGTACTTGTAGTATGTTGTAAGGTCTTTGATCTGGAACTTGATTCAAGCCTAGATCATGTGTAGATTGTAAGTTATTAAGGGTCAAAGTACGTTGACCGGCATTGACTGGCTGTTTCTGGGCAGCCCAGATTTGCCCAGAACGCCTGACAACGCTTTTGTAGAGCTCGGAACTTGTTGTTGTTAAGTTGTTTGGCCATGTTGTTGTTATATACTTGTAGACTGACATGAGTACTACATATCCATGCCTCTATATTACCCAGATACTTAACAGATTTGAATTTAATGTTGGTCCAATATAGGTTGACCAAACTGCTCAAGAACATTTCTGGAAAACCCAGAAATGTTCAAGAAAAATTTCTGACCACTACTTTGACCGGTCAATATCTTTTAGATTTGTTGTTGTTATGATAATCTTATGTTATAGAGTTGTTCTTTGACATCTCGACTACAAGTTTGAAGCTTTAAAGCACACAAATCAGACCTGAAGTGCAAGTTATAAGGATCGAAAATAGGACCCTTTAGCTGTTCTTCATTTCTGGAAAACCCAGAAATGAAGAACATCTCTGACAACGGTTTCTGAAGCTTAGATCTGGTAGTTCTAACATATTTTGGTCATGAATTCGACTAATACTTATAGTATTACATGTATACTATAACACTAAAGCAAATAGAAACCCAGATAATATCAAGACCATAGGAATTAAGCTGGTTAAACCACCTACCTCGTTCACTGACATGCGTTTCTAGGTTTGGCTCAAGAACACCTATAGCGACGGTTCTGTCGCTATAGGGCCCTTTAGTGACAGTTTATTTATGGAAATTAATTATTTTATTTAATAAATAGATAAAAATAGATTTTAGTTATGAAAAATACATAATAAATTCCTAAAAATTATTTTAAAGCCTAAAAATTAGTTTTTAATTATTCTGAATATATTTCATAAATATTTAATATTTTTAGAATAATAATGGTATTTAATTTATTTAATTATAATATTAAATAAATTATTTAAAAATAATTTTAATACATGAAAAATTATATTATGATATAAGAAAATATTTTAAGTTATTTTTAGTGACTTTTAATATTTTGTGAGGAATTTCATTAATAAATTAATATTAATGGTAATTAATTTATTTACTAAGTGTATTAAATAAATTATGGAAAAATAGAATTTATGATTTATAAATCATATAAAAATAATTTAAGTGTTATAAAATATAACTTTTGATATTGTGTCATGAAAAATATTAATATTTTAATATTAAGGACAGTTATTTATTAATGATTTTAATTACTTTAAAATCATTTAAAGATAATAATGAAGTATTAAAAATACTTAGAGATATTATAAATATATTATAATATTATGTTAAGGATTTCATTAATATTTAATATTAAATAAATATTAATGATAAAGGAATTATGTGGTATTTAAATCATATAAATATGATGTTAATGATTGAAAAATCATAATAAATGATAATAATTACTTGAAAATTATTATGAGCCTATGAAAATTATTTTGATTGAATAATTAATTGTCTAAGTTAATTGTGTTGCGTTTAGATAGAGTCTTGTGGATATTAGGCTCGGTAGTTATCCGACTGGGCCGTCGGGATGTCAAAATTGTGCCGGATTCAACTTAGACTCCAATAGTTTGACTTAATACTAGGTCTTATATGCTGTATAGACTAATAAGATTATGTGGTAAGGTTATTTTATATTGTGATGATATTATTCTAACTTGGGAAATCGATATGATTAATATTAGGTCTTCGGATAAAGCTAAGTTATGTTTCGTAATGGTAATCAACCGATCAGGCAAGTTTCTTATACTCACTTATTGTGAAAGTTTTTCTTGAATTATTCTTTTAACTTGAGATTAATCATTGTTGATTACATCACGTCTATGAATTGTTGAATCACACTTTGTGCCTATTGCATGTGTTCATCAGGTATGAAAGGCTGATCACCTTCATTACCATTAGATCTAGATATAATTGATATATCTATGTTCAATGTTCGTTCAGTTATAAAAATTTGTCCATGCTAGTTCACAATTATATTGTTGAATGTTAGCCAGCTATTATTCAAAATCTTTCCATCATGATATATCCATAAATTATTAAACTTAAACTTGCTGGGCAAACTTGTTGCTCACCCTTGCTATATCTTGATAAACATTGCAGATTAAGATGAATACATCGGATACAAGGAAAAGTCAAAGCCAAGTTTAGCTTGGGACTATGTATGCAGCTAGATTTGTAACAGTATTGTATTATAATAACATTGTATGTTAGATATGATTTTAATTCAGGCATTAAGTAAGGTTATCGACCTTGGGGATAGTGTGTAATGTTTAATGTATAGACAATTTATGTTTATATCTTTCGCAATAGTTAGAACTAGTGTACCAGATTCGTGGTGATTTAGGACCCGAATTTGGGGGCGCTACATTTGGTATCAAAGCTATTGGTTATAAATCTAGGGTAGAGTTACCTTATACTAATAATCGCAATGATTAGGATAAGATCTAACTCACATAGAGTTAGTGTGTCGGTAAGATTCAAAGACGAATCTCGGTAAGTTGTAAAGATACGGAGTTCCCTAACTCTGATAATAAAGGTGAACAATAATGGTGAATAGATAGAGTCTAAAAGACTAAAGGTACTGGGATAGGAGATCGTAAAACAAAATGATCATAGCATAGAAATATATCGTAATATATGCGATAAGATCACTCCGTGATCGGATAAGATTATAGTAGTGAGAATGATCAAGCGAATGATTGAAAAGTTTATGGCAAAAATGCCGTGTCAGTTATACTATAAATTGGTACAGATTCAGGAAAGGATTATGAATACGGATTAAATGAAACTCGTATTGAGAATGTAGTTAGGATTAAGTGGGGATTTCAATTGAGGACTTATGTTAGTAACTGAGTTTGGTGTAACAACCACTTAGTTTCTTACGCTGATAATCATTGAAATGTCTGTGTCATGCTATTTGCTATATACATGTTGAGAAGGTAATTCTTTTCTTAGATATAGAACAGATAGGTAGGGTATAGTTAGAGAATATAAGGTTAAGTACGAGTTCTTAAAACTCATACTTATGGTACGTTGGTGACTCATGATTATATGAAATATTTTTGAACCCCTCAACGAATGGACGCCAAAGGTCTTATTAGGACAAGTTCCTAAACTCATATGATTGTGAAAAGTTCTTGAACTCATAAGTGTGGTAAGTTCGACGAACTGGGTATAAACATGTGTGATTGGAGTATTGAGAATTGTAGGAATAGATAGGTAACTAAGTAATCGATCATTAGTGGAGACATAGGTTTTCCAAATCTTATAGCTATGCTAGACTTCGAAATTTTGACATCAAGCTAAATATGCACTATGTACTTTTGAAAATAATATTTGTTCTCAACTTCTGGTGACCATTGTGTATGTGTGGACTTTGGGCCATCGACACATCGTTACCTGTTGAGATGATAAAACTGAATTGCAACAGTTTTTGAATGGTTTAAAGTATAGTCTATGCTACTTATTTCGACTAGACAATAAGGATTTGAAATATCAAAATATATTTTTATTTATTACTTATGTACCATGTAACCTAGTGTAGAGATGATAAAAAGTTGATGGAGTTATAAATGCAGGAATACTTAGTGTTGAATTTGATCTAAAATCGTTATTCCACTATTGTATGATGTGTTATGACAAAGTCACTCGATGATGGCATCCTCAAACGGGCTGTTAATACAGTACGACATCATGACGTCATTTTCAAACTATTTTTTTAAAATAATTTTAATTTGCCAACGGGGTTTAGCTATACCTTAATATTTCGATTGAATTGAATTATTAATATGAGTCTACGCTATTTGATTAAGCTAGACCAACGTTTATAAAATCCTAAGCGTTCTTTGAAAATTTTCCCGAACCAAATTATTTTGGCGAGGAATCCGATAAAAACTGAGGTAAGAAATTTTGTGCGCCTAAGGCGGATAAGAGTAACGGGGAAAAAAATTATTCCGACCAGTAGTACATGGCTAGTACAGGGCATACCGGGATAATTACCCACTATGTCTATAAGTTATGATGGTTTGCGGATGAATTTCCATAAAACTTTTTTAAAAATGAAAGCTCATGGTCTATTTGACTCCTCAACATGATTTGAATAATTTAACTCTTGTGAGTGATGTTTTGGGTAGCATGTGGTGATGAGTATGAAGGGTGTAAGGTGTAAGGTAAATTTTGGAGACGAAATTTTTAGAAGAAGGGGTGAATGTGACAACCCGAGAATTTAGATATTTATTAAAATCATAAAAGATTGAATTAAGGTTAAATATTAAACCTAGATAGAAAATGAGTGTATATGTTTTGTGTATATGGTCTTATATGTGTACAGTATGTGGTTAAGGTTCACGGGTTGACCAGATAAATTATATTAGTGACAAACCCTAATATTATATTAAGAACCTCGACGTTCAGTTAGAAAACCTTATCGACTGATAAAAAACCCTAGCACCGGTTCTGAAAACCCTAGTTTCAGTTTCGGGAATCTGAAACTGTGACGCCCCCAAAATAGATATACAACACCCATTTTGAGTCGTCAAATACATGGTACAAAAAACGAACTACAACTTCAATAATACAATTGTCGTGCAAAATACGACAACACATACTGTGAGTTTAAATACAAATATTGTCTTCTAGACAATATCCACACTCAAATAAGTCCTCATTACAATTATTCAAACACTATTTTACAGAAGTAGCGAGGACAGCTAAACCATCTTTCTAGAACCATCACTCCATACCCCGACTAGATCCTGCTATGTTCTCACCTCCTGAGAAGAAAAATGGAACAAAAAGAAAAAGGGTGAGCTCAACTAGCCCAGTAAAGAATAATATGACTAAGATAATATACAACAAATTATCATTAGTATTCAACAGGGAAAAATCTGATAGAATATAATCGACAACAAGTTTTAGATCAACAACTGCAGCGGAAACAGCAAACCATTAGAAGAGTCAAGTAGAGAAAGAATTCTACTATCTTCTAAGATTTAAAAGTCCATCATCAATATTTTATCTCTGTAACATCAATTAATAATCATCTTTAACCAAATATTCATCTTTGCACTACAGGCCAAAGATATTCATTTGTATCACCAGTCAGTCATGTTCATCTCAACACCTGTTCATCTTTGCACTACAGGCCAAAGATATTCATCAGTTAATCATACATCTTTGTACTACAGGCCAAAGATATTCATGAATATCATCATTTAGGACTGAGGATGATGAAAAATATCTTAAAGAAAATGAATCTAGTGAGACAGAAGGATAAATAGTAGGGATTTGTATAACAGTTTATCCAAGATCAATAATACTTCATAATAATCAATTGTGAAGCAGAAATCAAAAATAAAGATCAAAACATGGATACAATCAAAGATAGTAACCATAATAGACATCTTGGACAAAAAGGAAAAATTTTATTTTTTCGGTGAATAGTGCCGTATTCGTGAATAGTGCCGTATACGTGAATAGTGTCGTATACGTGAATAGTAATCCCGACACAAAAAGTTTCAAATTTGATAAAAAACTCATATCAATATTTCAGCATAATGATATTGAAGAAAATAATATCATTTAAGAAGAAAATAATATCCCTTACCTAAAAATAACCGTACTTCTGACTGAATATCGGATATGAGGCTGAATGAAACTTGTACTGAATAGCAACTTTCAAAGTATCTAAATACTCACAAAATACACTCAATAATCTAGAGAGAGAAAGAAAGAAAACTTATGAATTCTGGTGTGATTTTCAATTCTAACTTAACCCTCTATTTATAGGAAAATGTTAGCACGCCGAAGCAGACTTAACTTGCAACCTGATGGCTTTACCTGCTACTATTCTCACCCACCACATTTGAATAAAAATCTCAGCACATTTCTTCACCAACCAAGAGTGGGGCCCATCAATTCTAGAATTTTCCACCAAAATGATAAACTCCGAAAATTCAACAATTTCTGAACCAGTCATCTCGTAAAATTCATAATAAATCATACGTTCATTTTTAACGGTTCAAAATTTGTGGACATATACTCAACTTATATATGTATAACATATCCAAAAATTACCACGATCCAACGGTCGGATTAAAAATTATAACCCCCGCAAAATATCTCAAAAACCCTAATTTAATTTTCAATACCTCCGTTCCGACAAAAATAAAGATAAAACACCTCAACATTAACTCCTTCATTTTTAACCACAAAAATATATCCCTCAATTATAACCACATAAAAAAATATTTCCTTATCATATGAATCAATAATTAATTATTCACAATTAATATTACAGAATCACATTTATGACAACCAGGCCGTTCCCAGGAAAGAGGGGGCTTTCCAATAAGAATTTCTCCTTACTGGCGCGCAATTAGATGACCAAACCTCTCCTTAGACAGAACTTTCTAGACATTGCCAATAATGTTATCTAATAATATTATTCAAATAATATGAATTATTGATCTGATAATGGGAAATACTGTGCATTGACAATTATTGAAACAATAATAATATAAAATATCAATGCAGCAATTATTGAATCAATAAAATAAAATATTGAACAGTAACTACTGTAACAATTATTGAGTAGTGCTTTCCTTCGTAAGAATAAATAATTGGTGCAATACCGTGTGCTACTATATTTTAACCACCAGGTATTCCAACAGTATTAACGGTAACAACTACGCCGTTAATTATAAACAACTTATACTTGTCGTTTTCTTCATCCAATCGCTTTTCATTATGGGGCCCACAAATAGCTGCGCCGTCGTACGAATATTCCCCGACAGAAAGAATATTCCACGACCACACGAATATTCATCGACCAAAAATGAATATTTTATAACCACTTGCTTATTTGAAATATTTGCGCATTTTACCCATAACTAACCACATTAATCAAATCAACCCTTTCTATTTCAAAATAATAAATAGAGGAAATTTAATTTCATTTATTAATAAGTTGGGGTCTTACAACCTCCCCTCCTTATGAAATTTTGTCCTCGAAATTGACGTACGTACCTGGTGTTTCGAAAAGGTGAGGATACCTCACTTTCATTTCTGATTCCAACTCCTAAGTCATTTCTTCAATAGCACGGTTTCTCCACAAAACCTTAACTTGTGGTATAACCTTCGTGCATATGACATGTTCTTTCCTATCCAATATCTTAACAGGTACCTCCTCGTACGTTAAATCTTCTGCTATCTCGTCTGGTTCTAACGCAATAATATGATTCGGGTCGTCCGCATATTTACGTAACATCGATACGTGAAAAACGTTATGAACACGCGACATACTTAGCGTTAAGGCGAGTCTATAGGCCACAGTTCCTACTCGATTGAGGATTTCAAATAAATCGAAGGTTTGAGCTTTCTTCTCTTCATCGACTCTTACTTCTAGAATAACACATTCACCTTCTTCTTTATATTCATCAGCTCCAGGTCTGTAGCTTGAGCGGCTTTAACGTTATCGATTAAAGTCGATTTTACTCGTATATCATCACGTGGGTCCCTAGAGTTATTAACTCTATCTCTATCATTTATAAATTATACAAAATAGGTCTTTGTGTTCAACAATATCGCACTCGTACTCGCGTACAATCTTCTACTCAACGCGTCAGCTACCACGTTCGCTTTTTCAAGATGGTATGGTCAGAACAGGTTCCGAATGAGTCGCCTCTTGAGCTATTGGAAAATCTTCTCGCATTCCTCGCTCCATACGAATTTTGTATCTTTCTGAGTCAGCTAAGTTAACGGAGTAGCGATTCGAGAAAATCCTTCCACGAATCTCCGATAGTAACCAGCTAAGTCCAGAAAGCTATGTACTTTGGTCACCGACTTCGGTTGCTCTCAATTGTGATTCATATCCCAATCTTGGATAGCACGTCACAATGGCACCTATTGTTGTACCACCACACAAATATAGAGTCCCTTACGGAGAGTCTGGCTTTGGTGCATTCCACAAAAAAAGTCACCAGATAGAGGCTCGGGTACCAACTTCTATAGTTGGATTTTTAACTCCTGAAGTTCAATAGGAGATATTCAATATGAGATTTTAGAAATGGGTTTTGTATCGGGTTGAAGATCAATACAAAAATTTAATATCACGCTCTGGGTTAGGCCAGGAAATTCTTCAGGAAATACGTC
This sequence comes from Panax notoginseng, assembly GCA_016801055.1. Classification (NCBI taxonomy): domain Eukaryota; kingdom Viridiplantae; phylum Streptophyta; class Magnoliopsida; order Apiales; family Araliaceae; genus Panax; species Panax notoginseng. Next base: position 109,308,207 of record CM029019.1, read on the forward strand.
AGGAAATTCACTAACAACAGAAATATCATTCAAATCTGACGTATTTTTGTTCAAGTCCATGACATGGGCTAAGAAAGCTTGACATCCGTTTTTCAATAAACGAATGGCTTTATGGCTTGGTATGACATCGATTGATTTTAGTGGTTTGGTTGCTTGAATTCGCATAACAGGTTGGTTAGGAATATGAAAACTAACAACCTTACGAAAACAATCAATTTTGGCATGATGAGTAGTTAACCAATCAATTCCTAAAATCACATCAAAAGCAAGTATCTTTAAAGAGATAAGGTCAACAGGTAATGTGATTGTGCCAACTTGGATTAAGCAAGGTTTATAAACTGTAGATGTAATGAAAGTTTCTCCTAACGGAGTCTCCACAGATAGGTCAAAGTCTAATTTCTCCGGAGTCAAGTTTAAGCGTTGAGCACAAGCAGGAGAGATAAAAGAATGCGTAGAACCGGTATCTAGTAAGGTATAAACTTCGCAAGAATTCAAGATTAGCTTACCCGTGATCACCTCGTTCAGGTTTCTCTCGTTTTGGCCAGTCACGACAAACGCCCTTCTAGGAACCGCTGATTTCGACTTATCCGGGACAACTTTTGGAGTCACCATCCCCGCTGAACTTGGTTTTGCTACAGAACACTCTCGAGCTATATGACCCTCCTTTCCACAATTGTAACATACCTTGGATTGTTGTGGGCAGTTTGGGCTGATATGTCCCTCTTTCCCACATTTGTAACATACGACCGGTGGTCGTTCTCCTCCCCTAGAAACAGTTGATGTTTGTGCTGACGTCTTCACGTTATCATTGTTGTACCTTCTCATCTTGAAATCTCCTCCCGACTTGCTCCTTCTATTATCACGACCACGATTACCACCAAAGTGGTTACCGCTTTTGTCCGAATAGTTTCCTCCCTGCTGGTTTTCATTGCTTCGATGACTGCCGCCACCGGTATGACCCTGGTTGTGGTCCCTCGGTTGCACATACTCATTATCTCGCTCTAATAATTGAGCCCTGTTTACAACATCTGAATATAAAGAAAATTTATGAGAGATAAGATATTGTCGAATCTCGGGTTTTAGACCTCTCAGAAACATCCTTGTCATTCGTTCCTCATTTTCGACCAAATGAGGTGCAAACCTGGATAACTCTGCAAACTTTACCTCGTACTGGGACACCGTCATGTTGTTTTGTTCCAGTCTGATAAACTCCACCTCCTTCATATGACGAATACTTTCAGGAAAGTACTTGTCATTGAACAGTTTTTAAAATGTCTCCCAGGACATGTTGAGTGCGTCAGGCTGGGTACCCTTCACAGACTCCCACCAGTAGTCTGCCTCACCGCGGAACATAAAGGTGGCGAATGGAACCTTCTGTTCCTCAGTGCATCCCAAGACATCGAATATCTTGGTAATTTGCTTGACCCACGTTTCCGCCATGATCGGATCCGGCTTTCCCTTAAATTCTGGTGGTCCTAATTCTTTGAACTGCTTGGCTGTGACAAATCGCGCGTTGTTATCATTTCCACCCGTATTCTGCGCACGAGTCTCCCTCGTCTGATTTTGCATGAACTACAAAAAGCTCCTAAATATTCCATCATTCATCGTTTGCTCGGTAATGTTATTTACAGGAGGAATATTGCCTTCTTGTTGCACGTTCCCGTGGGTGGTTATTAAAGGTGTCTCCACAGTCTCATTCACTCCATTGTTAACGTTCTCTGCTGTAATTCTCAAATACTGCCACAAAATAAGGGTTAATTGACATGTCACATATTATCCCTATATCTGACCGACCAAATAATTACCAAATAAACTTATTCAGGTCATACTAGCGAAGGAATTCCCCGTCTCTCCCTTCCTAGTTCTTATCTCACATCTCAGCCGGGAATCATATCCCTAAGCTCTGATACCAACTGTGACGCCCCCAAAATAGGTATACAACACCCATTCTGAGTCGCCAAATATATGGTAAAAAGCAAACTACAACTTCAATAATACAATTATCGTGCAAAATACGACAACACATACTGTGAGTTTAAATACAAATATTGTCTTCTAGACAATATCCACACTCAAATAAGTCCTCATTACAATTATTCAAACACTATTTTACAGAAGTAGTGAGGACAGCTAAAACATCTTTCTAGAACCATCACTCCATACCCCGACTAGATCCTGCTATGTTCTCACCTCCTGAGAAGAAAAATGGAACAAAAAGAAAAAGGGTGAGCTCAACTAGCCCAGTAAAGAATAATATGACTAAGATAATATACAACAAATTATCATTAGTATTCAACAGGAAAAAATCTGATAGAATATAATCGACAACAAGTTTTAGATCAACAACTGCAGCGGAAACAACAAACCATTAGAAGAGTCAAGTAGAGAAAGAATTCTACTATCTTCTAAGATTTAAAAGTCCATCATCAATATTTTATCTCTGTAACATCAATTAATAATCATCTTTAACCAAATATTCATCTTTGCACTACAGGCCAAAGATAATCATTTGTATCACCAGTCAGTCATGTTCATCTCAACACCTGTTCATCTTTGCACTACAGGCCAAAGATATTCATCAGTTAATCATACATCTTTGTACTACAGGCCAAAGATATTCAGTAATATCATTATTTAGGACTGAGGATGATGAAAAATATCTTAAAGAAAATGAATCCAGTGAGACAGAAGGACAAATAGTAGGGATTCGTATAACAGTTTATCCAAGATCAATAATACTTCATAATAATCAATTGTGAAGCAGAAATCAAAAATAAAGATCAAAACATTGATACAATCAAAGATAGTAACCATAATAGACATCTTGGACAAAAAGAAAAAATTTTATTTTTTCGGTGAATAGTGCCGTATTCGTGAATAGTGTCGTATACGTGAATAGTGTCGTATACGTGAATAGTAACCCTGACACAAAAAGTTTCAAATTTGATAAAAAACTCATATCAATATTTCAGCATAATGATATTGAAGAAAATAATATCATTTAAGAAAAAAATAATATCCCTTACCTCAAAATAACCGTACTTCTGACTGAATATCGGATATGAGGCTGAATGAAACTTGTGCTGAATAGCAACTTTCAAAGTATCTAAATACTCACAAAATACACTCAATAATCTAGAGAGAGAAAGAAAGAAAACTTATGAATTCTGGTGTGATTTTCAATTCTAACTTAACCCTCTATTTATAGGAAAATGTTAGCACGCCGAAGCAGACTTAACCTGCAACCTGATGGCTTTACCTGCTACTATTCCCACCCACCACATTTGAATAAAAATCTCAGCACATTTCTTCACCAACCAAGAGTGGGGCCCACCAATTCTAGAATTTTTTGCCAAAATGATAAACTCCGAAAATTCAACAATTTCTAAACTAGTCATCTCGTAAAATTCATAATAAATCATACGTTCATTTTTAACGGTTCAAAATTTGTGGACATATACTCAACTTATATATGTATAACATATCCAAAAATTACCACGATCCAACGGTCGGATTAAAAATTATAACCCCCGCAAAATATCTCAAAAACCCTAATTTGATTTTCAATACCTCCGTTCCGACAAAAATACAGATAAAACACCTCAACATTAACTCCTTCATTTTTAACCACAAAAATATATCCCTCAATTATATCCACATAAAAAAAATATTTCCTTATCATATGAATCAATAATTAATTATTCACAATTAATATTACAGAATCACATTTATGACAACCAGGTCGTTCCCAGGAAAGAGGGGGCTTTTCAATAAGAATTTCTCCTTACTGGCGCGCAATTAGATAACCAAACCTCTCCTTAGACAGAACTTTCTAGACATTGCCAATAATGTTATCTAATAATATTATTCAAATAATATGAATTATTGATCTGATAATGGGAAATACTGTTCAGTGACAATTATTGAAACAACAATAATATAAAATATCAATGCAGCAATTATTGAATCAATAAAATAAAATATTGAACAGTAACTACTGTAACAATTATTGAGTAGTGCCGTCCTTCGTAAGAATCAATAATTGGTGCAATACCGTGTGCTACTGTATTTTAACCACCAGGTATTCCAACAGTATTAACGGTAATAACTACGCCGTTAATTATAAACAACTTATACTTGTCGTTTTCTTCATCCAATCGATTTTCGTTATGGGGCCCACAAATAGCTGCGCCGTCGTACGAATATTCCCCAACAGAAAGAATATTCCACGACCACACGAATATTCACCGACCAAAAATGAATATTTTATAACCACTTGCTTATTTGAAATATTTGCGCATTTTACCCATAACTAACCACATTAATCAAATCAACCCTTTCTATTTCAAAATAATAAATAGAGAAAATTTAATTTCATTTATTAATTAGTTGGGGTCTTACAGAAACCCTAATTCAGAATATTAAAATGCTAATTTGGAAGCTTGAAGATAGTATAAGGTTTTTATGTTTTTGATTTTATATTTAATTAGGGATAGCCCTAAATGATTATTAGAAACCCCTAATTGTTCAGCTGAAAACCTTAATGTACAATTATAGAACCTAATTGCTAAATTAGCAATTTTAATTAGGAAATATTAATCCTAATTAGCAAGCTTGAATATAATTAGGAAACCCTAATTATAATTTAGAAATCTTAAATTTCTATTTTTAAAACTTAATTAAAAAATCCTAGAAAATAAATTTGTATAACCTTAGGGTTAAACCCTAAGGGTTAAAACCTAAAGGTTGTGACAAGTTACCAAGTTGCCATTAACTTTACAAGTCAAATGACCAAATTGCTCTTCTTGAATATTTTAATGAGATGGAGTGTAGATCCAACCCTACTTGTGGTTGGTGACCAACCCTAAGTTAGCCATGTGGTTTAGTAATCAACTTTAATTAGCCAACAATTGATCACATGATCAGCCATATGCATTACATCATTTTATATATAGATTGAGAGACAAAAAAGTTCACTTTCAAACCCATTTGTTCACTTACTCTCAACCAAAACTCTCTCCAACTCAAACCTACGAAAATCATAAGTGGATCAGTTCCTAGAATGATATTTAGCAAGCCAAGAGCAGATCATGATTATCAGAATCAAGATCAAACTCAAAAAGAGGAATACAAACCCTACCTTGAAAATCTATGTATTTGATGTTAGATTTTGTTAATGATTGTTTAGAAGTGTGTTATAAGGTGTCATTTAGTGATCTGGGTTGTTAGATCACAGATCCATAACATCAATGTGCTCGAAAATCAAGTTTTTAGAAATCTAGAAACTTGAAAAGTGTGGTCTGACAACCGAATGTCAGACCCCATAGATCTTTACCTGTTTATAGTTTTTGTTGTTTAAATGTTTGTACTTGTAGTATGTTGTAAGTTCTTTGATCTGGAACTTGATTGAAGCCTAGATCATGTGTAGATTTTAAGTTATTAAGGGTCAAAGTACGTTGACCGGCATTGACTGGCTGTTTCTGGGCAGCCCAGATTTGCCCAGAACTCCTGACAACGCTTTTGCAGAGCTCGGAACTTGTTGTTGTTAAGTTGTTTGGCCATGTTGTTGTTATATACTTGTAGATTGACATGAGTACTACATAACCATGCCTCTATATTACCCAAATACTTAACAGATTTGAATTTAATGTTGGTCCAATATAGGTTGACCAAACTGCTCAAGAACATTTCTGGAAAACCCAGAAATGTTCAAGAACAGTTTCTGACCACTACTTTGACCGGTCAATATCTTTTAGATTTGTTGTTGTTATGATAATCTTATGTTATAGAGTTGTCCTTTGACATCTCGACTACAAGTTTGAAGCTTTAAAGCACACAAATCAGACTTGGAGTACAAGTTATAAAGATCGAAAATAGGACCCTTTAGCTGTTCTTCATTTCTGGAAAACCCAGAAATGAAGAACATCTCTGACAACGGTTTCTGAAGCTTAGATATGGTAGTTCTTACATATTTTGGTCATGAAATCGACTGATACTTGTAGTATTACATGTATACTATAACATTAAAGCAAATAGAAACCCAGATCGTATCAACACCATAGGAATTAAGCTGGTCAAACCACCTATCTCGTTCATTGACATGCGTTTCTGGGTTCGGCTCAAGAACACCTATAGCGACGGTTCTGTCGCTATAGGGCCCTTTAGTGACATTTTATTTATGAAAATTAATTATTTTATTTAATAAATAGATAAAATTAGTTTTTAATTATGAAAAATACATAATAAATTCCTAAAAATTATTTTAAAGCCTGAAATTAGTTTTTAATTATTCTGAATATATTTCATAAATATTTAATATTTTTGGAATAATAATGGTATTTAATTTATTTAATTATAATATTAAATAAATTTTTCAAAAATGATTTTAATACATTAAAAATTATATTATGATATAAGAAAATACTTTAAGTTATTTTTAGTGCCTTTTAATATTTTGTGATGAATTTTATTAATAAATTAATATTAATGGTAATTAATTTATTTACTAAGTGTGTTAAATAAATTATGGAAAAATAGAATTTATGATTTATAAATCATATAAAAATGATTTAAGTGTTATAAAATATAACTTTTGATATTTTATCATGAAAAATATTAATATTTTAATATTAAGGACAATTATTTATTAATGGTTTTAATTACTTTAAAATCATTTAAAGATAATAATGAAATATTAAAAATATTTAGAGATATTATAAATATATTATAATATTATGTTAAGGATTTCATTAATATTAATATTAAATAAATATTAATGATAAAGGAATTATGTGGTATTTAAATCATATAAATATGATGTTAATGATTGAAAAATCATAATAAATGATAATAATTACTTGAAAATTATTATGAGCCTATGAAAATTATTTTGACTGAATAATTAATTGTCTAAGTTAATTGTGTTACGTTTAGACAGAGTCTTATGGATATTAGGCTCGATAGTTATCCGACTAGGCCGTCGGGATGTCAAAATTGTGCCGGATTCAACTCAGACTGTAATAGTTTGACTTGATACTAGGTCTTATATGCTGTATAGACTAATAGGATTATGTGGTAAGGTTATTTTATATTGTGATGACATTATTCTAACTTGGGAAATCGATATGATTAATATTATGTCTTCAGATAAAGCTAAGTTATGTTTCGTAATGGTAATCAACCGATCAGACAAGTTTCTTATACTCACTTATTATTAAAGTTTTTCTTGGATTGTTCTTTTAACTTATGATTAATTATCGTTGATTACATCACGTTTATAAATTGTTGAATCGCACTTTGTGCCTATTACATGTGTTCATCAGGTATGAAAGGTTGATCACCTTCATTACCATTCGATCCAGATATAAATTATATATTCATGTTCAATATTCGTTCAGTTATGAAAATTTGTCCATGCTAGTTCACAATTATATTATTGAATGTTAGCCAGCTATTATTCAAAATCTTTCCATCATGATATATCCATAAATTATTAAACTTAAACTTGCAGGGCAAACTTGTTGCTCACCCTTACTATATTATGATAAACATTATAGATTAAGATAAATACGTCGGATACAAGGAAAAGGCAAAGCCAAGTTCAGCTTGGGACTATGTATGCAGCTAGATTTGTAACAATATTGTATTATAATAACATTGTATGTTAGATAGGATTTTGATTCAGGTTTTAAGTAAGGTTCTCAACCTTGGGGATAGTGTGTAATGTTTAATGTATAGATAATTTATGTTTATATCTTCCACAATAGTTAGAACTAGTGTACCAGATTCATGGTGATTTAGGACCCAAATTTGGGGGCGCTACATTGGGTATCAAAGCTGTTGGTTATAAATCTAGGGTAAAGTTACCTTAGACAAATAACCGCAGCGATTAGGATAAGATCTAACTCACATAGAGTTAGTGTGTCGGTAAGATTCAAAGACGAATCTCGGTAAGTTGTAAAGATACGGAGTTCCCTAACTCTGATAATAAAGGTGAACAATAGTGGTGAATAGATAGAGTCTAAAAGACTAAAGGTACTAGGATAGGAGATCGTAAAACAAAACGATCATAGCATAAAAATATATCGTAATATATACGATAAGATCACTCCGTGATCGGATAAGATTATAGTAGTGAGAATGATCAAGCGAATGATTGAAAAGTTTATGGCAAGAATGTCGTGTCAGTTATACTATAAATTGGTACAGATTCAGGAAAGGAATATGAATACGGATTAAATGAAACTCGTATTGAGAATGAAGTTAGGATTAAGTGGGGATTTCAATTGAGGACTCATGTCAGCAACTGAGTTTGGTGTAATAGCCACTTAGTTTCTTACACTGATAATCATTGAAATGTCTGTGTCACGCTATTTGCTATATACCTGTTGAGAAGGTGATTCTTTTCTTAGGTATATAACAGATAGGTAGGGTATAGTTAGAGAATATAAGGTTAAGTACGAGTTCTTAAAACTCATACTTATGGTACATTCGTGACTTATGATTATATAAAATGTTTTTAAACCCCTCAGCGAATGGACGCCAAAGGTCTGACTAGAACAAGTTCTTAAACTTATAAGTGTGGTAAGTTCGACGAACTGGGTATAGACATGTGTGATTGGAGTATTGAGAATTGTAGGAATAGATAGGTGACTAAGTAATCGATCATTAGTGGAGACATAGGTTTTCCAAATCTTATAGCTATGCTAGACTTCAAAATTTTGACATCAAGCATATGGCACATCTTGGTGACCAATTAAAGTAATTTACTTGGTGACCAAAATTGGAATAGTAAGGAGGTGGAGAAAGGAGGTGGGATGGTTTAATGTCCATTAAGCCCTCACTTTGTAATCTCTATATATAGAAGAGGAGTTAGATCATTTCTTACTTGTTAATTTCATTTCATCCAACAAACATTTAAGTGCTTATTGATTAGAGAGAATAAGTTAGAGAAAGTTAACCTTTCATAATTCAAGGAAGAACAAGCAAGAGTAAAGTTTGAACTTCAAGGGTAAGATCCTATGCCTTAATCTTCCATCTCTTCAATTCTAATTTGATAGAGAAGTGTGGATGGGTAGAACATGGAAGAACTTTTCATATGTTTACCTTAATAAAGTTTTATGATAAGAAGAAGCAAGGATGGTTGCTAGAAGACTAAAACCATGATAAACCATATAAAGTGAAATCATAAGTATATAAGTTGTGAGCTTATAAAGAACTTATCATTTATATAAGTTAATAAGATATGTATGTTAAAATGTTAGTATGATGGAAAGAATCCATTTGAAAAGATGAATAAATCATAAGTAACGAAGTTATGCCAAAAATCACACGAATAGATGATAATCGCCGAATTCGTGAAATTCTCGGAATGGAAGTTAAATTTTGATATTGAACTTGGGAACGTTGGTTTTCGATGGAGTTTAGTCTTATTTGGCATTATAGAGTTGCATAATCAAAAATGACCGAATTCTGACTTAGAACGAAGAAACGAGCGTTGAACGTTTACAAGCGTTTATCGTTTTTATTAAATAATGAACTAAAAGGTGAATTCCAAGTTAACGGATTCAAAATGGTAAAATTCTTGCATGAACACGTAGAGTATGTGATTTATCAGCTAATGACTTTTGAACGAGCCAATTCGGAGTTAAAATGATCAAATTTGGAGTCCAGGAAGTTCGTTGTGTAAAATAAAACTGTCAACTATCTGGTGCACAGAACTGGCGCCGCGGCGCCAGCCCAAGGCCAAAATGTGGCACTGCAGCGCCGTGTACAGTGACCTGACCTACTGAACTTTCATGTTGCAACGCGGCCAATAAAACAAGGACTCGCGCCGCAGCGCCGAGCCCGAACCCTGACCACTGTTAACTGATGCCGCAGCGCGACACAAGGAAGAGAAGCTGGCGCCGCAGCGCCAACACTATATCATGCACAGTAAGGAAAGCTTATAAGTAAAGAAAGAAAGTTAATTGATCAGTAATGGACTAAACTTAATGTAACATTGGTTAAGACATTGTTAAACCTTAAGTATGATAACTAAAGGTTAAAGATAATCAATCGAATGTGAACGTAAGAACGATGTAAATTATAACGGCAAGCCGGAACCAATAATAACAAATCTAATACATTATTAGATTGAGAATAAGGGTAAGATACATTAGAAACTATGCATGCTTGTATATGATCTGATGTGTTACATTATGTGATCATATATTGTAGAGACCTTAAAGACTTAAAGTGATCGTGTAATAATAGTAGTAGACGCTGAAGGCAAGTGCTCTAACCCTTGTCTATGTTCAATCTAGACGAGCTTTGTGATTCATGTATTCTTATGCATGAATTGATGTATGATAGAGTTGAAGCCAATTCTTTTGGCTAGACTTAAGATGTTTTATGGATTTCTTATAATCTATTGAAATGATATCAAAGTTGTTAAGTTTTGCCAAACTATTTTGGTATGGTTTTCAAATGAAGACTGAGTATGCTAAACAAATGTTTTGTCGTCAAACGACAGACACGTGAGGTTGCCAAAACTTAAACATACATACGTTTAAAGAATTTAGTATTGATCAACATAGAGTACTATAGGCTGATCACTTAGACGTGCTCGTAGGTAATGTCAGACTTACGAACTTTGTGTCGGGATGTCCTTTTCAAAGAAAGTATGAAATGCTCAAGGTCTTGGACCGAAATTGACGTTTTACTGAATGTTATTCATTGTGAAACATTTTAAAGAGAAGAGAAGTGCTATTTTGAATTATCGATAGTACTTCATAACTATTGTTCAGTTATTGAAGATATATGGTTCCTATGCTTTAAGTATACTTGTTAAATGGAATTGTCATACTTGCTGAGCTAGTTATGCTCACTCTTGCTTGAACCATATGAATGCAGCTAAGACTGAACGACCCGCAGGATCCTTTAAGGATAAAGGAAAGGCTAAGGCAGACCATTGAACTGTCTATGTAATAGTATAGGTTTAATGTTGTAATTATTTTATATTATGACAAGAAACATATGTAATGATTATAAAGAACCTGGGAAGGGAATATTGTTTTGGAATATATATAAGACATATTCGTTCTTTTGAGGCTTTTCAATTGAATGTATGTGTGAACTGTAGCACCATGTAGCACCATATGTCGGGTTGGAAGATACCCGAATTTGGGGGCGTCACAGGTTGGTATCAAAGCATTAGGTTATAAAACTTAAGGGGGGAATTAGAACTTTAAGTCATAATCTTAAAAAGAGTCAAAGAAGTATTAATCCTAAAAATGCATTATATATGATATGTGTTTTATTATGATATTGACGTGTACTAATCAAAATAAATTGTTTTGTTGTAGATGTCAGTAAAAAATAAAATGTATAGGGATATACATGTAGTGAGTGAAGAGTTGGTGAATTAAGTAGAGATTATACCGAACCCTATAGCAGAAGAGTTAGAAGTAGTGGTGATTGAGTCTGGAGACTCTGAAAGCCTATACCTCATGTCCATGTTTGATGTCATGTCTGAAGAGGAGGTAGAGGTGGCATCTTTTAACCTGATAACACTTGAAGAGGAAGTGGCTCTTGGGGAGGCAATGAAAACCCTGTTCATGGCCTTATTGGATAGAAACATCCAGCTTGGAAAGGAGGTCAGGGAATTGAAGGAAGAGGTCCAGGAAATCCTGGAAGATAAGAAAAGTATGGAGGATATGTGGGAGGAGGAGCATGATGAACGACTTTTGGCGAAGGACAAGGTCCACGAGCTGAAACACGAGGTCTTTAAGCTCAGGTAGGAGCTAAAGACTAAGAAACAAAACATTGGGAGGATGTCCTATATACATAGGAGTTCTCATGCGAATTTTCAGCAACAAGTAGATGGGTATCCGATAGAAGAAGGGCAGACTCGGCATACTATTAGTTGAGATATTATTGCCGGTCTTGTCAACGCGGATTTTGAGAATGCCATATGGCAAATGTAATCTAGTAGTAACTAGAGTAGAGTTAGATATGTAAATATGATGTATCTAGTAGTGATGTAAAACCCTCTTTTGTATATCAAAGGGTAGTCTTTTGTAAATCCCAATTTTTGGAAAGCAATTGCAGGATAGTAATGTAATCAGCTTAGGCTATGTAATGTGAACGACGTAGTATTATACTACAAGAAATGAATCAATATAAGCCTTTTATAGAACATATTGAGTAATGAGTTGAATTTATTGTTTAATCATGAATAATTACTAACTAACAAGAAACGAATAATAACAAAATGTGTTGTTTATTTTAACAGTAAAATGCCGCCAAGAAAGAGACAAAGGAATCAAGATGCTAATGTAAATCAACCGGAGGGAGGTCCGGTTAACCCAATGCAAGAGTTCGTTAACTTGTTAACGGCCGCGTTTAATAGGAATGGGGCAAATATATCCGCATCTATAGTCTATATGACTCCTGAGTATGATTTGAAAATTTTTTACTCTTGTGAGAGGTGTATTGGGTAGCTTGTGATGATGTGTATGAAAGGCGTAAGCTATATGGTATAAGGTGTAAGTTGAATTTCGGGGACGAAATTCTTAGAAGAAGGGGTGAATGTGACAACCAGAGAATTTAGATAATTATTAAAATCCTAAAATGATGGATTAAAGATTATATGATAGATCTAGACTGAAAATAAGTGTATAGATTTGAAGTTTCTGTGAAGAAATTTTAAGGATTTCAAAATTTTTGGAAAAGACTTGAATGATTTGGTAGACTGTAACTGATAGTCTGATTATGACGTATAAGATTTTGGTGGATTTAAAATTCTTGTGAAGAATTATCAAGGTTAAGTATCTAAGTTTATACGAGTCGATATATGATCATATATGTGAACAGTAAATTTTTATGTGAACAGTTGTGGTTTAAGGATCAAGGAATTGATTTGATAAGCTATAACTTTATCAAACCCTAAAGTTAGGTTAAGAACGTCATGGTTAAGTTAGAAAACTCTAACGACTGTTTAGAAACCCTAACGATACGTTCGAAAACCCTAATTTTAGTTCTGGGAATCCGAAAACCCTAATTTGGGAATTCAAAAGCTAAGTATAAATGGCTAAGTGTTAATGTTAAGGAATAAAAGGGAAATGTCCAAATTGCCCTTCAAATTATAGGGGAAAAGACCAAATTACCCTTAGTAGGTGCGAAATGACCGAAATACCCTTTTACTTAAAACTTAAGTAAAAGATCACACCAAATCATGGTGACTCATCAAGCTAGTATATGACATGTGTTTAAAATCTTCCAAGATCAGATTTGGTGGCCACCTAGCCACATTTACAACCATTGAATCAAAAATATAAAAGGTTAAAGTGCGAAAATATTTACTTTAGTTCACCACTTATCCAAGGCTCTTTCTCTCTCTAATTTTCGAAATGGGAGAGGAACTAAATCATACAGTTAAGTTATATTCAAGCCTTAGCCTTCCAAGAACAGAATCCATGGGCAGAAATCAAAGATCAAAGCTAGAAAAGGTATAAACCCTAACTTGAAAACTCATATGATTTTATGCTAGATGTTGTTAGTTGTTGTTAAAAGTTGTGTATAAGGATGTTATTTAGTGATCCAAGATGTAACATCAAAGATCCATAACATCTAGATGCTAGAAATAAAGTTTTTAGAACTGATCAAGAACCCTAAAAATTTAGCCTGATAGCCATATGTCAGGGCCTTTAGATCTTTACCTGTTTAGTGTTATGTGTGTTTTAAGTTATAGATTTGTTCTCTGTCATGAGGAGAGAAGACTGGAAGTGGAATCACCTCCATACCATTTTTAGATCTCAAGTTATACGTGGTCAAAGTCAGTTGACCGATCAGGGAAACTGGATTTCTGTGCAACCCAAAAACCCAGAATTTCTGACAGCCACTTTTGAAGCCCTAGATCTTACTGTTCTTAAATAGTTTGGCTATGTTGTTGTTTTTAGGTTGTTGTTTGGCATGTAGACTACATATTAAAGCCTTTAGAACACTTAGATCCATAACAGGATCAAAGATATTGTGGGTCAAAAAAGCGTTGACCATCAGCCGGATGAGTTTTCTGGAAAACCCAGAAAACTCAAGAACAACTTCTCTGACAAGGTTTGACCAGCCTTGATCTTATAGATGTGTTGATGTTATGATGATATGATGTACTAGAAATATGCCCTGACATGTCTACTACATGTTTGAATCTTTGAATCACACTAAGTGAGCCCATAATGCAAGTTATAGAGATCCAAAGTAGCACCCTTGAACTGTTCTTCATTTTTGGGTAACCCAGAAATGAAGAACAGCCTCTGACAACATGTTTGATGCCTTATATCTTCTTGATATGATGCAGTGTAGCCATCAAACTTGTTTGTGTGTGTAGTATTACACACATACTACATGTATTACACCTTAACCAGCCCAGAAAACAATAGGATCTAAGAATATTATGTGGTCAAAGTAGGTACCTTGAGTACTGACATTGAGTTTCTGGGTTTGGCCAAGAACACCTATAGCGACAGTTCTGTCACTATAGGGCCCTTTAGCGACAGTTATTTTTCGAAAATTATTATTTTTATTAAATAAATAGAAAAAAATAGTTTTTAATTATGAAAAATACAAAATAAATTCCTAAAAATTATTTTAAAGCCTAAAAATGGGGTTTTAATAATTTTGAGTATATTTCATAAATATTTAATATTTTTGGAATATTAATGGTAATTAATTTATTTAATTATAATATTAAATAAATTATTTAAAAATGATTTTAATACTTGAAAATTTATGAAAAATTATATTATGGTGTTAGAAAATATTTTAAGTTATTTTTAATGACTTTTGATATTTTGTGATGAATTTCATTAATAAATTAATATTAATGATAAATGATTTATTAAATAATTTATAGAAAATTAGAATTAATTATTTTAAAAATCATATAAAAATGATTTAAGGGTGAGAAAAATATTATAAGTTATAAAATATAACTTTTGATATTTTGTCATGAAAATATTAATATTTTAATATTAATGTCAATTATTGGATAATGGATTTAAATGTTTAAAAATCATTTAAATGAGAAGTTAAGGTATTAAAAATACTTTGAGATATTATAAATATATTATAATATTTTGTTATGATTTTCATTAATATTTAATAATAAATAAATATTAATGATAAGAGAATAAGGTGGTATTTATATTATATAAATACGATATACGTGATTGAAAAATTATGATAAATGATAATAATTATTAAAAATTATTATGAGTCTTTGAAAAATATTTTGAATGAATAGAAAATTATATAAGGTAATTGTTAAGTGTTTAGACCGAGTCTTATTAGGCTCAAGAATTATCCGACTAGACCGTCGAGATGTTAGAATTGTGTCGGATTCAACTCAAACTGAATTAGTTTGACTTGATACTGAGTCTTATGTAGTTTGTGGACTGATAGGATTACGTGTTTATGTGACATCCCCAAATCCGGGTACTTTTTACCTAAGATCTAGTACACCATTTCTATAACTATTGCAGAAGATATAAACATAAATTATTTATACATTAAACTTTTACACATCATTCCCAAGGTCTACAACCTTAACTAAATATATACCTTCAATATCTAAAAAGATTTACAATGCTATTTTCGTCAGAAAATTTAATAGATCTAACTGCATCATAATTTAATCTTGAACTTTGTCTTTGCTTCTGTCTTCACTCGAG
Source organism: Panax notoginseng (assembly GCA_016801055.1). Taxonomy (NCBI): domain Eukaryota; kingdom Viridiplantae; phylum Streptophyta; class Magnoliopsida; order Apiales; family Araliaceae; genus Panax; species Panax notoginseng. The sequence goes on from CM029019.1 coordinate 109,323,914, forward strand.
CTTTCATCTTAATCTGAAAATTTTTATCATGATATAGCAATGGTGAGCATCAAATTTGCCCAGCAAGTTAAATTTATTTGAGGATATATCATGATTGAAAGAATATGAATAAAATGCTAGCTACGTTCAACAATATAATTGTGAACCAGCAGGAATCAAATTTCATAACTGAATGATCAGGACAACATGAATAAATGTCAATAATGAATATAAATAATTCAACTGGAGCAGATGGTAATGAAGGTGATCAGCCTTTCATAACTGATGAACATATGTAACATGCACTAAGTACGAATCAATAATCACTAAAAATGTGAATAATCAACAATAATTATTCACTAACATGCTTTGAACATATAACTCAAGTTTGAGTTAGGAAACTTGCCTGCATAGTCGATTACCACTACGCAATTTAATTTATTCTCTTTTGTAAGACCTATCATTGATAAAATCGATCTCTTAATTAGCATCACATATTTTACTCATAGCAAATTACCATGAAATCACATAACCAATCATTAGTGAGTACACTATACTATCTTAGACTTAACACTTACTCGTTCATTTATAAGTTCGTAATATAACTTGACAAACTATTTATGAACTCAGTAGACTTAATATATCATTTCATTTTCTATTTTAGCAAGCTAAAACAAAACTGACTTCTCTTCCTGATATTTCAGTTTTCCTTTTCAGTTGTAAGACCCCAACTTTTATAAATAAAGATGAATTTTCTATAAATATCATTTTTAAATATTATGGAGTTAATTTGATATAATGTTATAGTTGTGGGTAATATTTATAAATTTTACAAAGTACGCAAGTTGTTATATAATATTCGATTGGTCGGGGAATATTCGTTTTAACAGGAAATATTCGTACAATGGCACAATCATTGGTGGACCCCACAACGAAATTATTGTCGGATTGAGAAAACGACAAAAATATTTTATTAAAAATAACGGCGAAAGTTTTACCATTGTTACTGTTGAACTACTCGGTAGTAAAAGTACAGTAATACGTGTGGTTGCATAGTAGCACACGGTATTGATTATTAATGCTTATGTGAGAAGTCACTCAGTTTGATTCAATTATTGTCAGTTAATAATATGAATTATTTAGCGATAATGACGTTTTATTTTATTCGTATTATTAACGTAATAAAACAGAAACATCTTTTTATATAAAACAGAATACTTTATTAAAGTTATTCTATAAATAGAATATATTATATTTTATTTAAAAGATTTTTCTTTAAATATGGACCGTCAGATTAAAGTAATCAATCTGGACCGTTCATGGATTAGTTACTATGCATTCTATTTTTCTATAAATAGCAGCTCATTCCTTCATTATTTCTTACGAATTCACTGAACTCTAGAGAGAGAAACTATAGAGAGAAACTATAGAGAGAGAGAAGAAGAGTATTCTGCTACTTAACTACTTCCTTATTTCAGCTCTTCTTTAAAAATGGTAAGGGGTGTTATTCTTTCTTATTCATGAAGAGAACTGTTGTTATTCCATTTCTTATTATTCTGTTGGAATAACCTGTATACGCGGTCTATCCTATACTTGGTGACATTCTTCTATTATTCTGTTGGAACATCCTGTCTGTGTGTTTTACACCGGACCTGGTTCCGTTTTTATTATTATTCTGTTGGAACATCCTGTCTGTGTGTTTTACACCGGACCTGGTTCCGTCTTGTTATTATTCTGTTGGAACATCCTGTCTGTGTGTTTTACACCGGACCTGGTTCCATTATTTATTATTCTGTCGAAATATCCTGTCTGTGCGTTTACGCCGGACCTAGTTCCATTATTATTATTCTGTTAAGAATAACCTGTCTGTGCGGTCTATCGCATGCATGGTGATTTCTTTTGTTATTCCATTCTTTATTATACTCAGTTGTTTAAGTTTTGACTTCTATACTCCATGAAATTTGTGGAATATCCTTGATATTTGCGCTTCATCTAGTATCTATTTATGAAAATATTCTCCTGATCATTCTTGAAGTTTACTCCACAAAACAGTATCATGTTGACAATTTGGACGTTATTAATTCCTGGATAAACTAATTCTTGAACTTGTTTTATTGAATTCTTATATCATTGTCATCATCCTCATGTTTATAAAATGTTGAAAGTCATCTGTGGCCTGTAGTGCATAGATGGACTTGGTATGATTATGACCAGGGATTATTCGGTATAATCATGACCGTAATATTACAAATGATGTGGTAAAAGTCCTCATTGGCCCGTAGTGCATTGATGGACAGTTGTTGGCATGATCATGACCATTAATGAATACACGAATATCCTTGGCCGTAGTGCAGGGGTGATTCGATGATGTGGATTATTTTATTAAGCTGAGTCTTAGCGATCACAGTGTTAAAAAACCTTTTAAATCATAAAAGATAGTAGAGTTTATTTTCTACTTGACTCTTTTAATGGATTGCTTGTTCCACTGCAGTTAAACTTGATGTCTATTATATTTTATCAGTTTAACATTGTTGAAGGCTAATGATAATTTATTCTGCATTATCTTAGTCATAATATTTCTTACTGGGCTAGTTGAGCTCACCCTTTCTTTCACTGTTCTCTTCAGGAAATGAGAACGTAGCTGGGACAAGTTGGGGAACGGAGTGATGGTTCGAATGATAGTATTAGTTAGTAGTCCTCACTATTCTATGTAATAGTGTGTTAATAAATGTAATGAGGACTCCTTTTGAGTATGAATACTCTCTAGAAGATAATATTTGTATTCAAACTCACAGTTTATGTTTTGTCGTATTGTACACGACAGTTGTATTAGTAAGTTGTATTTATATTCTGTACTTTGTATCTGACGACCCAAGATGGGTGATGTATACCTAATTTTGGGGGCGTCACAGTTGGTATCAGAGCTTAGGGATATGATCCCTGGCTAAGATGTGAGAATAGAACTAGGAGGGGAGAGACGGGGAATTCCTTCGCTAGTATGACCTACCTAAGTTTATTTGCATGGTATTTAATTGGTCGGTCATAATATAAGGATAATATATGACATATCAATTAACTTTTATTTTGTGGCAGTATCTGAAAATGGCATCTGAGAATGTTGAGAATAGCAATGGAGCACAGGCGATTATTGATTCACCACATATCAATAATCAGGATAATGTTCATCAGGAAGGTGACAATCCTCATGCAAACAACAACACTGACCAGATGATGAATGATAGAATGTTCAGAGGTTTTATGCAATTCATGCAACAACAGGTGAAAGCGGCTCCTGTCCACAACGTAGGTGGAAATACTGGAAACTCTCAGGCGGTCACCGCTAAATAGTTTAAGGAGCTGGGACCACCGGAGTTTAAGGGAGAACCCAAAGCACTTGTAGCTGAAACATGGATAAAGCAGATCACCAAGATATTTGATGTCTTGGGTTGCTCCGAGGAGCAAAAGGTTCCCTTTGCCGCCTTTATGTTGCGAGGAGAGGCAGATTATTGGTGGAAATCGATAAAACGTACTCAACCTACCGCATTGAAGATGTCTTGGGAGAAGTTCCAAGAGCTGTTTAACGACAAATACTTTCCCGAGAGTATTCGTCACATGAAGGAGGTAGAGTTCATCAAATTGGAGCAGAATAATATGACCGTGTCGCAGTACGAGGCAAAATTTGCGGAGTTATCCTGGTTTGCGTCCCACCTAGTGGATAATGAAGAAAGAATGACGCGGATGTTTTTAAGAGGTTTGAAGCTGGAGATACGTCAACACCTTATTTCTCATAAACTGTGTTTGTATTCAGATGTTGTAAATAGGGCTCAGTTGGTGGAGCGCGATAACGAGACAACGCAACCAAAAGAGAGCAGCCGGCAAAATGATAATACCAGTGAAAGCAGTCATCGAAGCGGTGACAACAAGCGTGGAGGGAATCAACAGGCCAGAAATGGTAACCACTTCGGTGGTAATCAGGGCCAAAATAATAAGAATGGGCATTTCAAGAAGAGGAGATTCAACAATGATGGAAAGACGTCAGCACCAGCACCTGTCGTTAAGGAAGGAGAACGACCACCTATCATATGTTTCAAATGCGGAGGGGAGGGGCACATCAGTCCAAACTGCGCGATGCCGTCCAAAGCATGTTATAATTGTGGAAGAGAAGGTCATTTAGCCCGATTTTGTCGTTTACCGAAGATAAATTCAGCTAGGATGGAGGCACCAAAGGCCGTCCCAGAAAAGTCAAAACCGGTTGTGCAAGGGAGAGCGTTTGTTGTGAACTCCCAGAGAGCAAGGAACCCGAATGAGGTCATCACGGGTAAGCTTATCATAAACTCTAACGAAGTCTATACTTTATTTGATACCGGTTCTACCCATTCTTTTATTTCTCCTACTTGCGCTCATCGATTAAATTTGATTCCGGAGAAATTAGACTTTGACTTAGCAGTTGAAACTCTATTGGGAGAAACCTTCATTACATCCACGGTTTATAAGTCTTGTTTGGTTCAAGTTGGTACCCACACATTACCTGTCGATCTTATTTCATTAAAAATACTTGCATTTGACGTGATTCTAGGGATTGATTGGTTAACTACTTATCATGCAAAAAATGATTGTTTTCGTAAGGTTGTTAGCTTTCATATTCCTAATCGACCTATTATGCGAATTCAAGCAACCAAACCATTAAAATCAATCGCTGTCATCTCAAGCCATAAAGCTATTCGTTTATTGAAAAACGGATGTCAAGCTTTCTTAGCTCATGTCACAGATCTAAACAAAAATACGTCAGCTTTGAATGATATTTCTGTTGTTAATAAATTTCCTGACGTATTTCCCGAAGAACTTCCTGGCCTACCCCCAGAGCGTGAAATTGAATTTTGTATCGACCTTGAACCCGGTACAAAACCCATTTCCAAAGCCCCATATCGAATGGCTCCTATTGAACTTCAGGAGTTAAAGACCCAACTGCAGGAATTGTTAGACATTGGTTTTATTCGTCCTAGTACTTCTCCTTGGGGTGCTCCTGTTCTGTTCGTGAAGAAGAAAGATGGGAGTATGCGACTTTGTATTGATTATCGGGAGTTGAATCATGTCACCATCAAAAATAGGTACCCATTGCCACGTATTGATGACCTGTTTGACCAGTTGCAAGGAGCACAATTCTTTTCAAAGATCGATCTTCGTTCTGGATATCATCAGCTGAAGGTTAGAACTGAGGATATTCCAAAGACTGCCTTCAGAACTCGGTATGGGCATTATGAATTCTTAGTTATGTCTTTTGGATTGACTAATGCTCCTGCTGCCTTCATGGATATGATGAACAGGGTATTCAAGGAATATTTGGATCACTTTGTGGTCGTCTTTATCGATGACATCCTTGTTTATTCCAAAAGCCGTGAAGATCATGAGCAACACTTGAGGTTGGTACTCCAAAAGCTTCGTGAATACAAACTTTATGCCAAGTTAAAGAAATGCGAGTTCTGGCTGGAAGAGGTAGCATTCCTTGGGCACGTAGTATCAAGTCGTGGAATATCTGTTGACCCGGCAAAGATTGAAGCTATTCAAAGCTGGGAGCAACCTAAATCAGTGACCGAAGTACGTAGCTTTCTTGGTTTAGCTGGTTATTATCGGAGATTCGTGGAAGGATTTTCTCGAATCGCTACTTCATTAACTCAGCTGACTCGGAAAGATACAAAGTTCGGTTGGAGCGAAGAATGTGAGCAGAGTTTTCAAGAACTCAAGAGGAGACTCATTTCAGCACCTGTTCTAACAATACCATCTGGCTCGGAGGGATTTGTCATCTACAGTGATGCTTCGAGCAAAGGGTTGGGATGTGTTCTCATGCAACATGGAAAAGTCATAGCCTATGCATCAAGACAACTCAAGGAATATGAGAGGAATTATCCTACTCATGATCTAGAGTTGGCAGCTGTTGTCTTTGCACTTAAAATTGGAGGCATTACTTGTATGGGGAGAAGGTGGAGATCTTTACGGATCATAAAAGCCTCAAATATTTCTTCACTCAAAAGGAACTCAACATGCGACAACGACGTTGGCTTGAACTGTTGAAAGATTATGATCATACCATTCAATACCATCCTGGAAAAGCGAACGTGGTAGCTGACGCATTGAGTAGAAGATCATATGCAAGTACGAGTGCGATATTGTCAACACAAAGGCCCATTTTGTGTGATTTGCAAAGGATGGAGATAGAGTTAAAGACTCCAGGGACCCATGTGATGATGGCGAATATACGAGTAGAACCGACTTTAATCGATAAAGTTAAAGCTGCTCAAGCTACAGACCTGGAGCTGATGCGTATAAGGAAGAAAGTGCAAGAAGGTGCTATGCCGGAAGCAAGAATCGATGAAGAAGGAATACTTCGAGTCAACTCCAGACTTTGTGTTCCTAACAACCCTGATTTAAAGTATGAAATCATGATGGAGGCGCACAACACACCGTTTGCAATCCATCCTGGAAGTACCAAAATGTATCATGATCTTCGTCATACATTTTGGTGGAGCAATATGAAGAGAGAGATAGCGTTGTTTATCTCAAGGTGTCTAACTTGTCAACGAGTCAAAGCGGAGCATCAAGTACCAAAAGGTCCATTGCAACCACTTGAAATTCCAGAATGGAAGTGGGAGCACATTACCATGGATTTCGTTACCGGTCTTCCTAGGGTTTCTCAAGGTATTGATGCGATTTGGGTCATTGTTGATAGATTGACCAAGTCTGCTCATTTCTTACCGATACGAGAAACTTATACACTTGAACGTCTTGCTCGTATGTACATAAACGAGATTGTAAGACTGCATGGTATGCCAGTATCCATAGTTTCTGACCGAGACCCAAGATTCACTTCACGATTTTGGGTTAGTTTACAAAAAGCTATGGGCACGGATTTACGATTTAGTTCAGCATATCATCCTCAGACGGACGGACAATCAGAGAGGACTATTCAAACTCTTGAAGATCTATTAAGACTCTGTGTCTTTGACTTCAAGGGAAGTTGGGACAAGTTCTTACCATTGGTGGAGTTTTCCTACAACAACAGTTATCAAGCAAGTATTGGCATGGCTCCATTCGAAGCATTGTATGGAAGAAAATGTCGTTCTCCAGTATGCTGGGATGAGGTGGGTGAAGCAACGTTGTTGGGACCGGAGTTGGTACGTATGACTACAGAAAAGATTCAAACGATCCGACAACGTATAAAAACCTCACAAGATCGACAAAAGAGTTATGCTGATCTTCATCGAAAGGACGTGGAATTTGATGTAGGAGATCATGTGTTCTTACGTGTTGCTCCATGGAAAGGAGTTACGAGATTTGGAAAGAGAGGAAAGCTCAATCCTCGATTCATCGGTCCATTTTTAATCCTCGATCGAGTAGGAACTGTGGCTTATAGACTCGCTTTACCGCCAAGTATGTCTCGTGTTCATAACGTTTTTCACATATCCATGTTACGCAAATATGTGAAAGACCCGAACCACATTATTGAGTTAGAACCGGACGAAATAGCGGAGGATTTGACGTATGAAGAAGTTCCTGTTCAAATCTTGGATAAGAAGGAACATATTCTACGCTCCAAGGTTATACCTCAAGTCAAAGTTTTGTGGAGAAACCACGATGTTGAGGAAATGACTTGGGAGTTAGAATCTGAAATGAAATCAAGGTATCCTTACCTCTTCGACATACCAGGTACGTACCCTAATTTCGAGGGCGAAATTTCATAAGAAGGGGAGGTTGTAAGACCCCAACTTTTATAAATAAAGATGAATTTTCTATAAATATCATTTTTGAATATTATGGAGTTAATTTGATATAATGTTATAGTTGTGGGTAATATTTATAAATTTTACAAAGTACGCAAGTTGTTATATAATATTCGATTGGTCGGAGAATATTCGTTTTAACAGGGAATATTCGTACAACGGCACAATCATTGGTGGACCCCACAACGAAATTATTGTCGGATTGAGAAAACGACAAAAATATTTTATTAAAAATAACGGCGAAAGTTTTACCATTGTTACTGTTGAACTACTCGGTAGTAAAAGTACAGTAATACGTGTGGTTGCATAGTAGCACACGGTATTGATTATTAATGCTTATGTGAGAAGTCACTCAGTTTGATTCAATTATTGTCAGTTAATAATATGAATTATTTAGCGATAATGACGTTTTGTTTTATTCGTATTATTAACGTAATAAAACAGAAACATCTTTTTATATAAAACAGAATACTTTATTAAAGTTATTCTATAAATAGAATATATTATATTTTATTTAAAAGATTTTTCTTTAAATATGGACCGTCAGATTAAAGTAATCAATCTGGACCGTTCATGGATTAGTTACTATGCATTCTATTTTTCTATAAATAGCAGCTCATTCCTTCATTATTTCTTACGAATTCACTGAACTCTAGAGAGAGAAACTATAGAGAGAAACTATAGAGAGAGAGAAGAAGAGTATTCTGCTACTTAACTACTTCCTTATTTCAGCTCTTCTTTAAAAACGGTAAGGGGTGTTATTCTTTCTTATTCATGAAGAGAACTGTTGTTATTCTATTTCTTATTATTCTGTTGGAATAACCTGTATACGCGGTCTACCCTATACTTGGTGACATTCTTCTATTATTCTGTTGGAACATCCTGTCTGTGTGTTTTACACCGGACCTGGTTCCGTTTTTATTATTATTCTGTTGGAACATCCTGTCTGTGTGTTTTACACCGGACCTGGTTCCGTCTTGTTATTATTCTGTTGGAACATCCTGTCTGTGTGTTTTACACCGGACCTGTTCCATTATTTATTATTCTGTCGGAATATCCTGTCTGTGCGTTTACGCCGGACCTGGTTCCATTATTATTATTCTGTTAAGAATAACCTGTCTGTGCGGTCTATCGCATGCATGGTGATTTCTTTTGTTATTCCATTCTTTATTATACTCAGTTGTTTAAGTTTTGACTTCTATACTCCATGAAATTTGTGGAATATCCTTGATATTTGCGCTTCATCTAGTATCTATTTATGAAAATATTCTCCTGATCATTCTTGAATTTTACTCCACAAAACAGTATCATGTTGACAATTTGGACGTTGTTAATTCCTGGATAAATTAATTCTTGAACTTGTTTTATTGAATTCTTATATCATTGTCATCATCCTCATGTTTATAAAATGTTGAAAGTCATCTGTGGCCTGTAGTGCATAGATGGACTTGGTATGATTATGACCAGGGATTATTCGGTATAATCATGACCGTAATGTTACAAATGATGTGGTAAAAGTCCTCATTGGCCCGTAGTGCATTGATGGACAGTTGTTGGCATGATCATGACCATTAATGAATACACGAATATCCTTGGCCGTAGTGCAGGGGTGATTCGATGATGTGGATTATTTTATTAAGCTGAGTCTCAGCGATCACAGTGTTAAAAAACCTTTTAAATCATAAAAGATAGTAGAGTTTATTTTCTACTTGACTCTTTTAATGGATTGCTTGTTCCACTGCAGTTAAACTTGATGTCTATTATATTTTATCAGTTTAACATTGTTGAAGGCTAATGATAATTTATTCTGCATTATCTTAGTCATAATATTTCTTACTGGGCTAGTTGAGCTCACCCTTTCTTTCACTGTTCTCTTCAGGAAATGAGAACGTAGCTGGGGCAAGTTGGGGAACGGAGTGATGGTTCGAATGATAGTATTAGTTAGTAGTCCTCACTATTCTATGTAATAGTGTGTTAATAAATGTAATGAGGACTCCTTTTGAGTATGAATACTCTCTAGAAGATAATATTTGTATTCAAACTCACAGTTTATGTTTTGTCGTATTGTACACGACAGTTGTATTAGTAAGTTGTATTTGTATTCTGTACTTTGTATCTGACGACCCAAGATGGGTGATGTATACCTAATTTTGGGGGCGTCACATCAGTAACCTGAAATGTTCATTTTGGGAAGCTGAAAAATACTATTTACGAAAATATAAAATCACCTTATTATTTTTTTTAATCTTTTGGCCACTCATATATACATATATTTCATACACACAAAGTATTTTTCTAGAATTTTTCAACTTCCTTTGGTATTTTTCAAAAATCATTTTTACTTAATTCCTTAAGAAATTAGCTACCTCGTGCTTAACTCCAGAAATTCCCATCTTTTGACGCAATCTTATAAGTGTTAACGTGACACTCCAGTTTAAATTTCATGGCCATTGGATTATACAACTCCGGTTATAGTGATTTCTGTCGGGAAAACACAAAAATTGAAATAGTCGTAACTCGCTCATTTTAAGTCGGAATAATTTTGGACACAACCTACTTTATCCTATATATTTTCATCCCCAAAAGGCCGGATTTTATCTCATTAAATAAGTGGCCGAAACAGCCCTTACAAAATTTTGGACAACTTGTTTTTGTCATTTTTCTATTTTTGACTCCTTTGCTAAAATTAGTCCACTCAAAAATCTACAACACATTTTTCAGTGATTCCACTTGGAGATGTTAGAAAATTCATAGATCTAACTCTAGGACTTGACCACACTCAAAAATTCAAAGTAGAATGAGAGATATGGTCATTTCCATATCATACTTTGTTTTCTCGAAAATCTATTTTTCAACTCTTTATGTTTTGTATGAAAACTTTCATGATGTCCGATAAAACCAACATAACTCATCATATTAACTCAAAATAACTCATATACTCATGGATCTAATATGATCCATTATCTAATTCATCAATTAGTCAACAAACACAAGATCAAACACAACAAAAGCTAAGAAAAATTTTATCTTCTATCTTTTGAAAAACCTAACTCATATTTCTTAGTTTAGATTCAACTTTTGATCTACAAAAGAGTTGGATCTAAACATTAAACACTTTTAAACACCAAGATCTAAGGTTTTAAGCCTCAAGATCATAGTTTTACAAAAATCAAAACTCAAATCATCACAAAGAGAAATTAAACTATAAAAGTAGGAATTTCTTATACCTTCTCTTGATTCTTTCTCTTCTTCTTCCTAATCTTAGAGTAGAGAACTATGAAATTTAAAAAAATTACTCACTCTCTTAACTCTCTTGTCTGTCCCTCTCTATTCTCTCTCTTGGTCTTGCTTTGATAACTTAAGAACATAAAATGAGATAAAAAATGTAAGAGAAAGGAAATTTGATGTTAGTAATTTTGTATAGATATATTTGGTGTATCTATAATCATCATCCAATGTCTCACTCTTCCTCTCTCTCCTTATCATTATAAACTTTCTTGCACTCTTGGTTTAACTTGTGGGTCGGTTGAAAAAGATAAGAATGAGACCAAGGCTTGACACTTAGCAAGTTAGTTCACCTACTAAAGCAATGTAATGATTACATGCCTCCCCCTTTCTCCCCTCTATGTAAATTTCCACTATGATGGCCTTATTGGGCCCCTTTTTATTATCATTTAAGCTCCATTTAGCTTACTTAATCTTCCAAAAGGTCCCCTCCCAATTGGGCTAAGAGTTGGGCCAATCAACTAATTATTTAGGCTAGAAATTCTAATTCTTTGGGCTTGCAATTCAACATAGTTTAATACTCTTTAATTTTTATCCTATCCTAATCCTTTAGTTAGGGTTTCCATTCCCCTCCTTTTTGTAAATTAAATCCTTACTCATGTATCTTTAATTTCATAACCCAATTAAACTTGCTATAATTAGGTTATAAAATTAATTAATTGAGATGTATAAAATAAATCTCTTAGGAATAATATATCTTTTTAAATACTATCATTCTCTTAAATTATAACCCATTAGGTTATTTAATTATCATACCTAATATATGTATTAGGTTACATAACTTTATTCTTAATTCACTTACTCATATATTCATACAAAATAATTTAATAAATTGAGACATGATCCACAAATCTCCTAGATTAGGTTACTAGTATATAATTAAAATACTAGAACCACAAACACATAATCTTATGAACTCATACACTAAACATATACCTCATTATCATACTATCACTTATAGTCTATCAAATCATTCAAGTTCTTCTCCAAAAATTTTGAAATCCTTAAAATTCCTTTACAGAAATGTCAAACCCATACACTTATTTTCTGTCTAGGTTCATCTTATAACCTTTAATCCATCACTTTAGGATTTTAATAATTATCTAAATTCTTGGGTTGTCACATTCATCCTTTTTTCTAAGAATTTTGTCCTCGAAATTTCAGTCTACTAATCACCACTCATTTTATTCATCAAAACTAGGTTTTCAAATTGACCTTTACTTGATTTCATGCTCAATTTAATGAGTACATCTTGCTTCCTACTATAAAGAGCTCTCCTACTATCACATTCTTCCATGACTTCAATCTAAGGAGTTAAAACTTTTCAAATCATGCTGAGGGGTCATATAGACCATGAACACGTAGGTTTAACGATATTTATATCGCAAAACAATAAATTACTAGGTATGTTTACAATCACAAAGAGGGTAAATTGCCGTTGCTAGTACTTTAGGTGATTAGCCTATCGTACGCGTACATCATGCATAACGTATCAATCATGTCTAGCGAATATTTACGCTATTAGATTGGATTATTTTATCCAAACAACATAGTTCACCTCAGTCTTATCATAGGATTCCGCACCAAAACAATTTGGTTAGGGATAAATTCTCAAAAATACTTTTAATTTTCATAAACATTTGTCTAGCTGAATCAAATAGCTTAGACGCATATCAAATAATTTGAATTTCAATCGAAACATGTGTTTGTCCAAATTTAATTGGTACTTAACTTTTCTTTAAAATTCTGAAAGTCATTTTATGACGTCATGATACCGCACTATATTTTACAGTCCGTTTGAGGATTCCGTCATTGTGGGACTTTGTCATACTACATCATACTACAGTGGGCTGACGATCTTTAGATCACATTCAACATTAAGTATTCCTGCATTGATGACTCCATCATTTTTATCATCTTTGCACCAGGTTACATGATATATTGGTGATATAAAAATATATTTTGATAATTCAAATCATTTTTGTCTAGCCGAATCAATTAGCATAGACTCTTCTTTAAACCGTTCAAAAACATTTGAAAATCATCTTTGGTGTCATCATGCCACAATAGGTAACGATGTGTTAGTGGCCCGAAGTCCACACCTACACACTTGCCACCATGTGTTGAGGATAACAAAAATTTATTTTTAAAGGCACATCAGTGCGAATTTAGCTTGATGTCAAAAACTTTGAAGTCTATCATAGCTAGAAGATTTGGAATACCTATGCTTCCACCATTAAATTCACTTTCTCTACTGATCCATTAGTTAATAAGTCTATCTATTTTATCATCTTCAATTCTCCATTCACAACTTTCCTATATACAGTTCATAAAACTTACCACACATTATGAGTTCAGTAACTTTCCACAATCATATGGGTTTAAGAACTTGTCATAGTCAGACCATAGGCGTCCATTCGCTGAGGGGTTCAAAACATACCATATAATTATGAGTCATGAACTTACCATAAGTATGAGTTTTAAGAACTCGTAACTAACCTTATATTCTCTACCTATTCGTTATACACATGAGAAAAGAATCATCTTATCAACATGCATATAGCAAATAGCGCAACACCAACATTTTAATGATTATCAGTACTAGAAACTAAGTGGTTGTCGAACCAAACTCGACCACTAATCAATATAGGAAGCTAAGCGGACAATTCCCCGCCCATACAAAGAATTGATCAACCTAACCACTATATCGACCAGGAAGCTAAGTGATTCTAAAACCAAGTACAAATTCCCCGCTCATACAAGGAATCATACAACTCAGCTGCTGACATGAGTCCTCATTTGAAATCTTACACAATTCTAACTTTCTCTTTTCTTAATACGAATTTTCTTTAATCCGTATTTTAACATTTATCACTCTTTTCTGAGTTTACATTGTACCATTTCCTAGTACCTTCTCTTTATAGCATCAAGCTATATCATTTTAATCACTTAACATATCATATGTTATTCAATAATTTAATCTAATCACGTCATGATCTTATTTCGTAATCATGTCTCCTTATGCTTATGATCGTTTTATTTTACGATCTTCTTATTCTTCTCTTTAATCATACTATATTATGATTTTATTTACACTTTTCATCTTATAGACATAGTCTATTTATTTTCACTTTTCATTTTTATTAATGGAGTCATGTAACTCCAGATTCTTATCTTTATAGCTTTTCAAGATTCTTCTTTGAATCTTATTTATCTTTATCTTTACTTAATAATGAATTTCCAAAAATTCATCTCTTATCGTTTGAACTCTATTCGAGTTTATTGTTTATCATTGTGACGCCCCCAAATCCAGGTTCTCTAACCTCAGATTCGGTGCTCACGATCTATCATCATCATAAGCATTCTATAACTATTACGAAATAATAAACATACATTGTTCATTATAATAAAGTTTCCATAGCATGGTCCCACGGTCTTCTTAACCTTAACTTAAACACACCATTCATATTACAAAAGGTTTACATAAGAACTTCCATTAGATAATAATAATTAATATTCATTCCAAACTATTCCTGGATCTTGCCCTTGCCTTTGTCCTTCGTATTGGATCCTTCAGGCTTAGCTGAAATAAATGTCATGATATAGCAAGGGTAAGCAACTAATTTGCTTAGTAAGTTTATATACAAGGGAGATATATCATGACTAGAAAGAAGTTTTGCTTTCAATGTTCAACAATAATATAAGGTTGTGAAGGAACATGAATTAATAATCAACAATTGAATATTCGAATAATTGAATAATATGAACTGAGTGGTTTTGAGATAACCATGAACATTTGCCAAGGTTCTCAGTAATTTAAACTGGACCTCTTAATAAGTTTTAGTATTCAAGGGGATCAGCCTTTCATACCCCGTGATTTATGCATAAACACTTAATATTCCGGCATCGATGTCATGCCTTAATCAAATTCGTCATTTTCTCAGTCAAGAGTTCTTATCATATCAATTTAATAAGAACAGCTTTTTAAAATACATTTGATTTAACAAATTTAAACATGCTTGATCTAGCTGATACAATTAGCATAGATCTATCTCATAAATAGTTCATAAATGAAAGAACTTTAATTTAATTCACAGTTCAATAATAATAGAACATGAATTCAATTGAACAAAGTACGAATTTCAATAATCAATATAGATGTGAATAATCATCAATAATTATTCACTAACATGCTTTGAAAATAATAACTCGAGTTTGAGTTAGGACACTTGCCTCGTCTGCAGATTACGGCTACGCAATTAATTTATATCCATTATGCAGTTAAATTATCTTCCTTTGAGAGACCTATAGTTAATCTTTCAATTAGTCATAGTATACATTAGATTATGTAATCACATAAATATTATGCATTATATTTAGTTCTTATAAACATTATCATGTCTTGATAATGTTACTATAACCACATAATATTATTGATCTTGATAATATTTAATTCACCTCTTAGTATTATTAGTTCCCTAATAATATTTTCATTTGCTTACTAATATTATTAACATCTTAATAAAGTTAATAATATTTTAATACCTTACTAATATTATTAATCCACTTAATAATATTTTAATTAATATTATTACTTTAATAATATCTTACTTATGCTTTAGTATCATTAATCATTTAATATTATTAATCATTTAATAATATTTTATTCATTTACTAATATTATTAATCATTTAATAATATCTTATTCTATTACTAATATTATTAATTATTTAATAATACTTTAATCATTTATCAATGCTTAAATCAAATATTATTAACCATTTAATAATATTTTAAAGAAATTTTATTCTTAATATTTTTATTTACTTATCACTATCATATTCTAATATTATTAATATCATAATAATATTCTAATAATTTATTGGATTAATAAATAATTTATTCTAATTGTTCATCATTTATTAAACCTCTTATTTAATATCCATAAAAGGTCATAAATAATATTTATTATCATAAATTACCAAAATGCTCTAAGATAGTCATGATATGATATATTATGAGTATTCAAGCATAAAAATCACCTTTTTCTTATTAAAGACATCATTTAACTATTTATTTCCTTTTATTCATAACTTAACCATTTTTAGGAAAAATAGTAAACTTACTCCAAAAATTCTCAGCTTCTGTACTTTGACACAATATGAACCTATAAGGATCCCCAAATTTTTCTGGAATTTTAGAAAATGATCTACTATTTTTAAAGTTCCCAAAACACTCGGATCTTGCTTTATTTTTAATAAATTGAGTTTTACTCAGAAAAATCTGAAATTTTCAGGGTATGTTCTTCTAACATATATGAACCTACTGTAAAAATTTCAGAATTTTTCAGTGTATACACAGTGAGATATTCGACGGTAAAGTTTTAGGAGTCCTTTACGGAAATAGTCATTACGCACAATCTATAACTCGAAACGTGTCCGTTCTTTTTCCTACACGTAGATAACTTCTCAAGGTACCTCTGTAAATTTTCCCAGATTTTTAAGGGACATGAAGCTATCCGAAACAGACCCAAGAAAAATAGGACAGAAACTATTTTAGGGTTTTTGAACCCTTAACATTCTAAGTGCGCTATTTTGGGGAAATCAGCTCCAAAGGATTCAAAACTTATTAGATTTGTGTTCTATCACTTGGGTTTACTAGATAACTCATGCATCTAGCACCCCCCTTCGACGGATCACAAATCTAAGTTGGAAAACTTGAGTTACACAAGATTTAGTGGAAGAAAACAAGAGTTTTCACCCTTGGAGAACATATGCTCATATTCTTCCTCTAAGCCTTTGATCTAACACTCAAAATACTTAGTTCTATACATGATGATATGTAGGACTAGGGTATCTTGAGTATTTGTTCATAACCCCAACAAAACTCAAGCTAAAGAAAAAAAAAACAAAGTAGAAGAAGAAAATGAAGGTTAGGTTATACCTTGATTTAATGGCAACCTTCCTTGATTTACCAAAGTAAGTGATGAACTTTGGATGCATTAACAAACTAGCACTCCTCTCTCTCTATATATATGGCCAAACCTCTCTCTCCTTTCTCTCTCTAGAAGTGGCTAGCTTGGGAGAAATTATAAGAGGAAGAATGAGAGAAGAAATGAAATGAAATGAAAAGATGAAGTAAAAGGATACTTACAAAAAATATAGATACACTTAGTGTATCTAGCTATTATCCCCCATACTTTCTTTAACCAATGGATAGAAGCTTTGCCTTATCACTTTAATTAGTCTAATCATGATTAAGGATGCTTAATAAAGTGGCAACCAATGGGAGCTTGACAACCATGTCCTTTTGTGTAAGAGTTACTACAAATGGACCTTGCTTAGCTTAATTAGTTGCCTTAAAAGGCTAATGTGGCCAGCCATATTTATGCCCACTAACTCCTTCATTTAGCTTTTATTTTAATGCATAAATTAGATAAATCAAATGTCTAAAATACCCTTAATCAAGTGGGCTAAGTTTGGGCTTGCATTTTATTTCTTTTGGGCTTCTCCTTTAATTGTTTTGGGCTATGTAATAAATATAGTCTAGCAATTTTAATATATGTTACCCAATTTAATTATTTAGGGTTTCCATTCCTAATCTTATGAAATTTAATTACCTATACATGTGACTTTAGCTCATAACCTAATTAGGTTCACAAGAATTAGGTTTAAAATTATTAGTCACTTGAAATAATAAGATTATCCACTTAAGTTAGTATACATATTAAATACTAACATCTCCTTATTACCATAACCCTTAGATTATTTAATTGACTCACCTAATTTATAATTAGGCTACGAGGCTTTCATTTTTAATGAAACCTATAAATGTATATATCCATAACTATAACATACATGTTAATTGACCCATGCACCATTTCATATATGTTGTCACATATTAAATCACTGTATAACACAAAGTTTTTAAATATTAATAATGTATATACATATATAGTGACTTAAAATTCACGGTTATTACAATCATCATCTCCGCGGTTATAGCCTAAGGTACACTTACCTAAGGTTTATAACCTACAACTTTGATACCAATTGTGACATCTCCAAATCCGGGTACTTTTTACCTAAGATCTGATACATCATTTCTATAACTATTGCGGAAGATATAAACATAAATTGTTTATACAATAAACTTTTACACATCATTCCCAAGGTATACAACCTTAACTAAATACATACCTTCAATATCTAAAAAGGTTTACAATGCTATTTTCGTCAGAAAATTTAATAGATCTAACTGCATCATAATTTAATCTTGAACTTTGTCTTTGCTTCTGTCTTTACTCGAGCTTTCATCTTAATCTGAAATTTTTTATCATGATATAGCAAGGGTGAGCATCAAATTTACCCAACAAGTTAAATTTATTTGAGGATATATCATGATTGAAAGAATATGAATAAAATTCTAGCTACGTTCAACAATATAATTGTGAACTAGTAGGAATCAAATTTCATAAATGAATGATCAGGACGACATGAATAAATGTCAATAATGAATATAAATAATTCAACTGGAGCAGATGGTAATGAAGGTGATCAGCCATTCATACCTGATGAACATATGCAACATGCACTAAGTACGAATCAATAATCACTAAAAATGTGAATAATCAACAATAATTATTCACTAACATGCTTTGAACATATAACTCAAGTTTGAGCTAGGAAACTTGCCTGTATAGTCGATTACCGCTACACAATTTAATTTAATCTCTTTTGTAAAACCTATCATTGATAAGATCGATCTCTTAATTAGCATCACATATCTTACTCATAGCAAATTACAATGAAATCACATAACCAATCATTAATGAGTACTTGACAAACTATTTATGAACTCAGTAGACTTAATATATCATTTCAGTTTCTATTTTAGCAAGCTAAAACAAAACTGACTTCTCTTCCTAATATTTCAGTTTCCCTTTTCAGTAACCTGAAATGTTCATTTCGGGAACCTGAAATTCACTATTCACGAAAATATGAAATCACCTTATTATTTTTTTAATCTTTTGGCCAATCATATATACATATATTCCATACACAAAAAGTATTTTTCTGGAATTTTTCAACTCCCTGTGGTATTTTTCAAAAATCATTTTTAGTTAATTCCTTAAGAAATTAGCTACCTCGTGCTTAACTCCAGAAACTCTCATCTATTGACACAATCTTATAAGTGTTAACATGACACTCCAGTTTAAATTTCGTGGTCATCGGAGTTATACAACTCCGGTTATAGCGATTTCTGTCGGGAAAACGTAAAAATCGAAATAATCGTAACTCACTCATTTTAAGTCGGAATAAGCTCATTTTTGGACACAACCTACTTTATCCTATATATTTTCATCCCCCAAAAGGCCGGATTTTATCTCATTAAATAAGTGGCCGAAACAGCCCTTACAAAATTTTGGACAGCTTGTTTTTGTCATTTTTCTGTTTTTGACTCCTTTGCTAAAATTAGTCCACTCAAAAATCTACAACACATTTTTCAGTGATTCCACTTGGAGATGTTAGAAAATTCATAGATCTAACTCTAGGACTTGACCACACTCAAAAATTCAAAGTAGAATGAGAGATATGGTCATTTCCATATCATACTTTGTTTTCTCGAAAATCTATTTTTTAACTCTTTATGTTTTGTATGAAAACTTTCATGATCTCCGATAAAACCAACATAACTCATCATATTAACTCAAAATAACTCATATACTCATGGATATAATATGATCCATTATCTAATTCATCAATTAGTCAACAAACACAAGATCAAACACAACAAAAGCTAAGAAAAATTTTATCTTCTATCTTTTGAAAAACCTAACTCATATTTCTTAGTTTAGATTCAACTTTTGATCTACAAAAGAGTTGGATCTAAACATTAAACACTTTTAAACACCAAGATCTAAGGTTTTAAGCCTCAAGATCATAGTTTTACAAAAATCAAAACTCAAATCATCACAAAGAGAAATTAAACTATAAAAGTAGGGATTTCTTATACCTTCTCTTGATTCTTTCTCTTCTTCTTCCTAATCTTAGAGTAGAGAACTATGAACTTTAAAAAAATCACTCACTCTCCAAACCCTCTTATCCGTCCCTCTCTATTCTCTCTCTTGGTGTGACGCCCCCAAATTAGGTATACATCACCTATTCTGAGTCGCCAAATACATTATACAGAATACAAATACAATCTTAAATATACAACATGAGCTGTGAGTTTTAATACAAATATTGTCTTCTAGACAGTATTCAAACTCAAAATAAGTCCTCAATACATTTATTATCACACTATTTCATAGAATAGTGAGGACTACTAATGCTATCATCTGGACCGTCACTCCGTTCCCCGACTAGTCCCTGCTAAGTTCTCATTTCCTGAGGAGAACAATGAAAGTAAAAAGGTGAGCTCTGCTAGCCCAGTAAGAAATATTATGACTAAGATAATACAAAATAAATTATCGTTAGCCTTCAACAGTGTTAAACTGATACAATATAACAAACATCAAGTTTAACTGCAGCGGAATAAGCAATCCATTAAAAGAGTCAAGTAGAGAATAAAATCTACTATCTTTTACGATTTAAAAGGTTTTTCATCACTTTTATCGCTGGGACTCAGCTTAATAAATAATCCACATCATCCCTGCACTACGGTCAAGGATATTCATTAGTATCACAATCATAAATTATCCATGCACTACGGGCCAAGGATATTCGTGTCTTCATCAATGGTCATGATCATGCCAACAACTGTCCATCAATGCACTATGGGCCAATGAGGACTTTTACCACATCATTTGTAACATTACGATCATGATTATACCGAATAATCCCTGGTCATAATCATACCAAGTCCATCTATGCACTACAGGTCACAGATGACTTTCAACAAAATATAAACATGAGGATGATGACAATGATATAAGAATTCAATAAAATAAGTTCAGGAATTAATTTATTCAAGAACCAATAACGTCCAAATTGTCAACATGATACTGCTTTGTGGGGTAAACTCAAGAATGCTCGAAAGAATATTTCCATGAAAAGATACTGGATGAAGCACAAATATCAATGATATTCCACTAATTTCATGGAGTATAAAAGCCAAAACTTTAACCAACTGAGTACAATAAAGAATGGAATAACAAAAGAAATCACCAGACATGCAATAGACCGCACAGACAGGTTATTCCAACAGAATAATAAATAACGGAACCAGGTCATGCGTAAACGTACAGACAGGATATTCCAACAGAATAATAAAGAATGGAATAACAAGAGAATTCACCATGCATGCAATAGACCGCACAGACAGGTTATTCCAACAGAATAATAAATAATAGAACCAGGTCATGCATAATACGCACAGACAGGATATTCCAACAGAATAATAAAGAATGGAATAACAGAAGAATTTCACCATGTATGCGGTACTTCGCATATACAGGTTATTCCAACAGAATAATAAGAAATGGAATAACAAAAGAATTTCACCAAGTATAGGGTAGTCCACGTATAAAGGTTATTCCAACATAATAATAAAGAATGGAATAACAGAAGTTCTCTTCATGAATACGAAAGAAATAATACCCCTTACGAGTACAACAAATAATATCCCTTACGAATATTGAACGAAGATAATATTTCTTACGAATACGAAAAATAATATCGTAAGTGAATATGAAATAAATAACACCCCTTACCTTAGAAGAAACTTGATGTAGGAGTAGTGAAGTAGCAGAATACTTTTATTCTCTCACTCTATAGTTTCTCTCTCTAGAATTTCAGTGAATTCGTAAGAAATAATGAAGGAATGAGCTTCTATTTATAGGAGAATGGACTGAATAGTAACTAATTCATGAACAGTCCAGATTAATTTACTTTTAAACGAACGGTCCATATTGATTTACTACGCAGTATTAATAAAATATTCTAATAAAACAAAATCTTTTAAATAAAATATAATATATTCTATTTATAATCTAATAAAATAAATAACTTTATAAAAGTATTCTGTTTTATATAAAAAGATTTTACTATACAAACACTATGCAGACACTATACAAACACTATGCATAATAGAATATTATATATTCTATTTATAGTCTAATAAAATAAATAACTTTATAAATGTATTCTGTTTTATATAAAAATTTTCTGTTTTATTACATTTATAATAATAATAAAACATATCACATTTATTATAATTCACAATATTAATCGACCAGGTCGTTCCCAAGAAAGAGGGGGACTTTCCAATAAGGATTTTTCCCTATTGGTGCACAATTAGGTGACCAAACCTCTCCTTGGCAGAACTTCTAGACATCGTTAATATTGCAAATAATAATATGAATAACTTTGTCGTCTCAATTATTGATTTAATAACATAACATATTATACAGATGCTACTGTGACAATAATTGAATCAATAATATGAGAGATATGATGCAGCAATTATTGTAGCAATAATTGAGTATAATTGAGTGACTTCTTACGAATCATCAATAATTAATACTGTGTGCTACAATGAAACCACGCGTATTACTGTACTTTTACTACTGAGTAGTTCAACAGTTTTAACAGTAACACTTTCGCCGTTATTTTTATAAAAAGATAATTCTGTCGTTTTCTTACTACGACAAAACTTTCGTTATGGGGTCCACCCATGATTATGCCGTCGTACGGATATTCCCAGACAAAAAAAATATTCCCCGACCAAACGAATATTATATAACAACTTGCATACTTTGAAAAATTTATAAATACTACCCACAACTATAACACTATCTCAAATCCACACCATAATATTAAAAAAAAATATTTCGAGAAAATTAAATCTTTATTCATAAAATTTGGGGTCTCACAATCTCCCCTCCTCATGAAATTTTGCCCTCGAAATTTACGTACGTACCTGGTATGCCGAATAGGTGAGGATACCTTGAATTCACTTCAAATTCTAACTCTTAAGGTATAACCTTTGAGTGTCGAATATAATCCTTCTTATCCAAGATTTTAACACGTATCTACTCATACGTTAAATCTTCTGCTATCTCGTCCAATTCAAATTCAATAATGTGGTTCGGGTCGTCCACATATTTATGTAACATCAATACGTAAAAAAAACGTTATGAACACACAATAAACTTGGCGGTAAAACGAGTCTATATGCCACAGTTCCTACTCGATCGAGGATTTCAAATGGGCCAATTAAATCGAGGGTTGAGATTTCCTCTCTTTGTGACGCCCCCAAATTCGGGTATCTTCCAACTCGACAGATGGTGCTCCACGATACTACAATCCATACAATCATTCCATTGAGGTAATAACAAAATGAGTGTAATTACTATCTTTGTATTACATTTATAATAAATCCTTTCCCAGGTTCATAAACCAAATATATTCGTTGTTCTTCATAAGTATATTACAAACATATACACTAATCTATTACAGGACGATTAACTGTCCATCTTAGCCTTGCCCTTATCTCTCTTAGAACTTTCAGCTCGTTTGGCTTTAGCTGCAAACATATGGTTCAAGCAAGGATGAGCCTTTCTAGCTCAGCAAGTCTTACACAAAGAATCATATGAATATCACATAGGCAATTACATGCTTTACTTCCATAACCGAACAATTAACTTCGAAGCACTATATAACATTTGACTAGCACTTCTCATTTCATATCAACAATTCTAAAGTATATATCATAGCTTAGGAATTCCGAAATCGAGCACTTCTAGGTGATCAACCTATTGTACTCTATGTTGATCAACACTCTTCCGTTAAACGTATTTACGTTCAATATTTGGCAACCTCGCATGCCCATCGAATAATCGATGAAAAATACTTTTGTTTGTACATAGACAAATTTACCTTCTCATCCGTACCAAATACTTGGCATAGGATAGCGTTAACAGTTCTATATCGAAAGACTTGTAAACAAATCAATCCATTCTTCAATACCAATCTAGCCGAGTTAAAACAAGTATCGACTTTTTCTTTAGAACCATTTATACATTTCAAAACATGCCTCATATAAAACTTGGCTAACACGGAGGTTAGACAAGCGATAAGAAAGACTTGCCTTTAAGCGTCTTCGAATATACAATTCAATAATTCAACAATTCTCAGCTTTTACAGGATCTACATGATATATTCATATAGTACACTATAATTAGTTATCAACAAACTAAATTTATCGTCCCTAACCAACTTCTTTCTCTTCTATATCTTACGTGAATTAACTTCGTTAATAAAGTCAACTCAACTTTTTATGCTTCGTTACGGCTAGTTAACGTTCTTATGTTTATTAGCCGACATTCAATCATCATTGGTGAAATACCAATGTTGAACTTCCTTCACGGTTTACTTATTATGTTCTCGCGTCCTTCGTTTAATTCTTATTAAACCATATTAAATCTTCTAGTGTTATCACTTAATTAGTGATTTAAGGTCAGTCTTATTATGTACATTAAGTATCTTCAATATCTTACCTTAGGTCTATATTCAAAATGGAACAAAAACTAAATTGGTCAACATTTTTCTACTGCCGGCGCTGCGACGCGGCATCCCTTGCATTACAGTGGCGCTGCGACGCCAAACTCCAGAGGTTTTGCCCGTACTCGGCGTTGCGGCGCGAGTCCTTGTGCTAACTTCCGTGTTGTGGCATGAAACACTAGGTTTGGCGCTGCGGTGCCGCCCCTGTGCACCTGTTGGTCAAACCAGTTAACTTTTCTAACGAAACTCCCGGCTTTCTAATTTGCTCGTTTTACATCCGAATTGACCCATTCGAATTCCTACAAGTCACAAATTACATCCTTTTCGTTTTCATATAAGAATTTCATACTTTTGAATCCGTTAACTCGAAATTCACCTTTGAGTTCATTTTTGAGTGTTCGTTCAACGTTTTTCGACCGTTTAATACTCGTTTTCTTCGTTATAAGTCGGAATTCGACGATTCTTTCGCCCATGACTCTTAATTACCTTATCTCACGTGTTGACATTGGAAACCAACATTTTCAAGTCACACGACAACTTTTGACCTTTAATCCGGACTTTCACGTTTTCGACGTTTAACGACTATTTCCGTAAAATTTGCCATAACTTTGCTACTAATGTTCTCTAAGCCAAATCACATGGAATACTCCATGGACTTCATATTTACATCCTAAACACTCATTAGGCACATTCCTTAGATATAACGGTTTTCAAATCGTTCATTCATAACTAAGCTTATGTTTAAGGCTTTCTACGGTTTTAACTCACGTAAACACTTACGATTTCCATTTGGTCATGACCTATCAATGATTTGATCATTAATAGACATCCTTATATCTCCTCAATAAACATGCTCCACCAATCTACAAGAAAAAAATCGAAAAAGATGAAGATTACGATTTATGAGAATTTACCTTTGAAGTAATTCACGTTCTTGATAAACGTCTATAGGTTTGCTTGGAAGTAGAAGGATTTAGTGTTTCCAGCTCTTTCTCTCTCACAATTTATATTGTCTAGCTTTGTAAAACAATAAAAATCCAACTTAAGCCTTGTATTTATAGGCAACCAACATGAGGGCAAAATGGTCAAAAAGGCACCTCCTTACTATTCCACCTCCTTAATCAACTTAGCCACCAAGTAAAGTACTTGGTGATCAAGTTTTGCCTTACTTGGCCATCAAGTGGCCGGCCCACTCTCCCTTGGTTCATCCCATGGGTTGCCCCATGGGTTTTACCCATTCTGTGACCCACCGGTTCGACCCACGATTTAATTCTTTGGATTGGGCTTGACATTAATTTGTATTGGGCCTTGACTTGGGCTTGCTTATATAATTCATTGGGCTTGCTATTAATCCAAGTCCAATTGGATTGTATAAAATTCTTAACTCATATACCATTAATACTTCACGTATTCTACGCGTATAACTTCCGTATCCTCTTCGTCTAGTACTCATACAATATTCGTATTATACATCGTACTATTCTTCGTACCATACTCGTATTCATACTAGTATAATACTCGTATTCCGTACGTATAATAATCGAAACGACTATACGCATTGCATTTCCCTTTTGGAAATCTCTTTCACAAACCCTTAGGTTTTAAGTCCGTAGGAGAAAAATTCATTTTCGTCATAACTGAAATATTATCACATATTCCATATCGTCTTCCTATTCTATCGTTATGCATTTCTCAGAATTTCAAACCTAGGCTCCGAACGAAATCGGATGAATAGTGTTTTTACAGAAAACGTCTCAGAAAACCTTCGTTTTCATCTTGATAATTCACAAGAACTAATCATAGCACAAAGCCAGCATACTAACCACATTCACATATTCTAGGTCGTAGAACGACCTTTGAACATCTTACTCACATAATAAATCAATTAAATTCATTTAATCCAAATAATCAAATAAAAATTTAATTCATTAAAAATTCAAAATTCTCGGGCGTTACATTCTTCCCTCCTTATAAGGATTCTGTCCCAAGAATCTCGCTATTCTTACATAAACAAATGAGAAAACTTTTCCTTCATTTTACTTTCAAGCTCCCACGTTGCTTCTTCAGAATTGTGGTTACTCCAAATTACCTTTACTGAAGGTATTACTTTATTCCTCAGGACTTGTTCCTTCTTATCAATAATCTGAATCGGAAGTTCTTCATACGTTAAGTCTTTTTCTTCTTGAATAGACTCATACTCTATTACATGCTTGTAGTCTGGTTTATAAGGACGCAACACAGACACGTGAAACACATTGTGTATTCTTTCCATTTCTGGATGTAAGGCTACTTCATAAGCTACCTCTCATACTCTTCTTAAAATTTCAAAAGGTCCTACAAACCTTGGACTTAACTTCCCTTTCTTTCCAAAACGTATCTTCCCTTTCCAAGGCGACACTTTTAGAAAAACATATGAACCTACTTCAAACTCCCTCTTCTCTCGATGAGGATCTACATACTTCCTTTGTCTATCTTGAGCTGCTACTAACCGAGCTCTTATCAGCTTCACCATATCTGCCGTTTATTGAACCATCTCAGGTCCTAACATTTGACGCTCACCTACTTCATCCCAACAAAGTGGTGTTCTGCACCTCCTCCCATACAATGCTTCGTAAGGCGGCATGCCTATACTAGCGTGAAAACTATTGTTGTAAGCGAATTCTACCAAAGGTAGATGTTCGTCCCAACTCCCTTTGAAATCCATAACGCAAGATCTTAACATATCTTCTAGCGTTTGAATTGTTCATTCACTTTATCCATCCGTCTGTGGATGATACGCTGTACTCAATCTCAAATGTGTTCCCATTTGCTCTTGCAAACTCCTCCAAAAGTTCGACGTGAATCGCGGATCACGATCGGACACAGTCGAAACAGGTACTCCATGTCTAGAAATGATTTCTTTGACATAAAGCTTAGCTAACTGCTCTAGGTTATACCTAACTCCTATTGGTAGAAAATGAGCCGATTTGGTTAACCGATCCACTATTACCCAAATAGCATCGTAACCTTTCCTCGTTGTTAGAAGTCCCACCATAAAGTCCATGGTGATATGCTCCCATTTCCACTCTGAAATCTCCAGTGGATGCAATAACCCACTCGGTCGTTGGTGTTCAGCCTTAACTTTCTGACAAGTTAAGCACTTACTAACATATTATGCGATCTCCCTCTTCATATTCGGCCACCAAAAGTTCTGTCGAAGGTCTTGATACGTCTTAGTACTACCAGGATGTATCGAGTACCTCGAACTATGAGCCTCACACATAATTTCTTCTTTCAACTCGAAATTATTTGGAACCCAAATTCTTCCTTCAAAACGAAGTAAACCTTCCTTATAAAGGTTATACTTAGTCTTCACTTCATCCTTCATTATCTTCTTCATCTGCTCGCATTCTTTAGCACCTATTTGTACTTCCTTAACCCGTTCCACTATCGTTGGTCGAGTCTCTATTGAGAATAATATCTCTGCTGTTTCACTTGGCAACTTAACTTCTAATTCCATCCTGGCCATCTCTGTTATTAACTCGTTTTGAGTCGTTAACATTGACAACTTTTCTTTACCTTTCCGACTCAACGGGTCGGCTACTACATTCGCTTTCCCCAGATGATATAAGATATTGCAGTCATAATCTTTTATCAACTCTAACCACCTTTTCTGCCTCATATTCAACTCCTTCTGTGTGAAGATATATTTCAGACTCTTATGGTCCGTGTATATCTCACATTTCTCCTCGTATAAATAATGTCTCCATATTTTTAAGGCAAACACTACAGCTGCCAATTCTAGGTCATGAGTAGGATAGACCTTCTCGTAATCCTTTAACTGACGTGACGCATATGTAATGACTTTGTCATGCTGCATAAGCACGCAACCTAGTCCTCTATGTGAAGCATTGCTATAAACTACAAAATTACCCGTATCATTTGGTAAAGATAATACAGGTGCCTCACTCAACCTCCTTTTTAGTTCTTGAAAACTATGCTCACACTTTTCTATCCATACATACTTCACCGACTTCCTTGTCAGATTTGTCAATGGAGTAGCTATTTTAGAAAAGTCCTGAATGAACCTTCCATAGTATCCCGCTAACCCTAGAAAACTCTTAACCTTGGTTGGCATCTTCGGTTGCTCCCACTCATTTATCGCTTCAACCTTCGCTGGATCTATGGATATGCCGTCTTTGTCTATAACATGTACTAGAAACTGCACTCGTTCGAGCCAAAATTCACACTTAGTGAATTTCGCATACAACTTTTCCTTCCGTAGTGTTTCCAATACTATCCTTAAATGTTCAGCATGATCTTTTGGCTT
Organism: Panax notoginseng; assembly: GCA_016801055.1. Taxonomy (NCBI): domain Eukaryota; kingdom Viridiplantae; phylum Streptophyta; class Magnoliopsida; order Apiales; family Araliaceae; genus Panax; species Panax notoginseng. The sequence continues at coordinate 109,352,767 of CM029019.1, forward strand.
CTTAGAATAGACTAGAATATCATTAATAAACACTACAACGAACTTGTCCAAATACTGTTTGAACACTCTGTTCATCATATCCATGAATGCGGCTGGCGCATTCGTCAACCCAAACGACATAACCAAAAACTCGTAATGCCCATAACGAGTTCTGAACGCCGTCTTAGGTATATCCTCCTTCCTCACTTTCAGTTGATGGTACCCCGTACGTAAATCTATTTTAGAAAAATATTTTGCCCCTTTCAAATGATAAAATAGATCATTGATCCTGGGCAATGGGTATTTATTCTTAATCATCAACTTGTTCAACTCACGATAGTCGATACAAAGTCGTAACGACCCATCCTTCTTCTTTACAAACAATACCGGCGCTCCCCATGGAGACACACTTGGTTGAATATATTTTCTATCTAACAGTTCTTGCAATTGAACCATTAACTCCTTCATCTCTACCGGCGCTATCCTATATGGTTCCTTTGAAACTGGTGTCATACCTGGCAGCAAATCAATCACAAACTCTACATCTCTATCTGGCGGAATACCGGGTAGCTCCTCTGGAAACACATCCGCAAACTCTTGAACTACCGCTATCTGTTCCAATGATGCTCCCATTCTTTGGGTATCAACAACATGGCACAGATAACCCTTACACCCCTTCTTCAATATTTTCCTAGCTTGTGTCATGGTTAGATAACAAGAACGTCCCGGTGATTTATTCCCATAAAACACCACCTCAGGTTTCTTAGAAAGCCTTAGGTTTACACTCTTTCTATGACAATCTATCATCGCTCTATGGTTAATTAACCAATCCATACCGAGAATCACATCGAACTCCCTTAACCTTATCAGTAAAAGCTCTACCGACAATCTATTACCCTTGATATCTACGAAATAATTCCTATGAATGTGTTCAATGGAAATTATCTCCTCATTTGCTACCTTAACATCTAAAGGTATTTCTAATTTTTTAGGATTTAATCCCAATTGCTGAGCAAATCCACATGCTATAAAAGAACAAGTAGCACCCGAGTCAAATAACACGTAAGCATTTATTTCGTTGACTGGAATGATACCTGCTACTACATCCATTGATGCAACTGCATCTTGGACCGTCGGCCTGAGGGTCTACCCAATGATGGTGTTGGTCCAGTAATGACCAAATTACCACTACCAGAACCCTTAATCCCCTCCGCCCCTTTCTTCGGGCAATTTCTTGCCATGTGGTCTACCGACCCACAAATAAAACATCCCCGGCTTTTCTTAGGATTAGGACAGTTAGGAGATATATGACCCTCCTGCCCACAGTTATAATAACTGGTCTTCCCCTTCAGACAGACTCCCAGATGAGTCTTACCGCATGTCTAACATGCCTCCATCCTCCGTTTAGGATCCCCTTGTTTTGCCCCAGTATTCCCAGGGTTAAAGTTCTTCCTCTTAGGCATATTGCCACTTCCACTGGTAACCTCTGCCTTATTTCCTTCCACTCCCTTACTCTTATTCTTTCTATCCTTGTGGTATTGGGTCAACGTCTCACTACCACCTTCCACTATTATCGCCTTCTCCAGAATGGTCCCTCTAAAAAACTGATATCCTACTATAGAGCCAGGGTTTTAGGCCCTGCTCAAACCTACGAGCCTTCCTCTCCTCCATATCCACTTGGTGTGGAGCAAACCTTGCCAATTTGTTGAATTTGGCTGCGTATTGGGGAACCGTCATGTCCTCCTGCTTAAGTTCTAAGAACTTGATCTCCATTCTCCCCTGCATGCTAGTAGGGAAATAGTTCTCGAAGAATACCTTCTTAAACTGTTCCCATGTAACAGCTTCCGCTTCAGCCCCAGCCTGGTGAGCCTCCTACTAGTAGTTGGCTTCCCCCTTCATCATATAAGTCGCAAAAGAAGTCTTTTGCGTCTCAGCTACATTTGTAATAACAAACGCCTTCTCTATCTCCTTGACCCATGTCTGGGCCTCCATTGGGTCCGTTGTTCCCTTAAATTCGGGTGGACCTACACTTTTAAATTCCTTAAAGGTAGTCGTTTGGGCTACCCTAGGTCTTGCGGGTGCTCTACCCCCAGCTTGGTTAAATGCAGCCGTTAATAAGTTAACAAACTCTTGCATTGGGTTATTAGGACCCCTTTGTTCTCATTATGCGATTCCGCCTCTTGATTATGTTGTCTTCTTCTAGGCGGCATTTTTGATTAAATAAATAATGTTCGATTATTACTTATTTGCTTACTTCATTATTAGCCGTCAAACAACTAAACAATAACTCATACACAACAAAGCAAATTAAATAAAAACTTCTTTATATTAAAATGCTTCTTCATAGTTCAAAACTATTTACAACTTGCTTTCCATAGCCAAAAGCTATTACATATATATTCCACGATTAACTTTCACAAAAATTGGGATTTACAAAAAGACTACTCTTTAATTATACAAAAGAGGGTTTTACGTCAATACACAAAAGTATCTACCATACTACTCCTAATACTGCCTAACAACATTCTAATGCTTCTGGTTTGCTAGAATCGACACAATATCTTGACTTATAGTATGTCGAGTATGTCCCGACTCAATAGAATAACAAGCTATCTTAAGCTTGAAATCCTCGTGCGCACTGTCATTTATATATGACATTCGTGCTATCTTTTGGTCTTTCTCAACCAGTTTCTTGCGAAGTTCTATGACCTTGTTCTTATAGTCCTGGGCCTTATCAGTCATGAGCACTTTTTCATCATGCTTTATCTCATAGTCGGACTCTGCAGACTCCTTTGCCTCATAGAGATTACTGATCTCTTCCTTCTGGTGCTGCACCATATTGTGCAGTTACACGTTACGGTCAAGTACTGAGAGGTACATTGCCCTCATAGTCTCTATAGGTGTCGACTCTAAGGCAGGCATCACCGTATTAATTGATGTCACCTCCATGTCATCCTCCACATCTATCATCATATTCAGATATGATGCTATTCCCATGGTCTCCTCAGAATAATCCTCCTCCGAGTAATATTCCTCGGGCTATAACTCTTCTAGAATCACTATAGGTATGTCTGCTATAGGCACAGGTACTGGCTCAACTCTATTCACGGACTCCTCGTTGACCACATGTATATCCCTATACATTAAGCTATCGACCGACATCTACAATACCACATAACAAATTGATTAGTACATAATACAAAATAATATAAGCACAAATCACATTTAATCCATTTAGGGTTACTTTCCATCTTTTAAATCTTTTGGTACTGAGTTTCCTCAATACCTTATTAACTCATTTGACTCGAGTTAACTTTCTTCGGACTCTTCCTTTCCTAATAAGGTTATTAGCCTAAGGTTCTTCCCCCCTTAAGTTTTATAACCTAATGCTTTGATACCAACCTATGACGCCCCCAAATCCGGGTATCTTCCAACCCGACAGATGGTGCTCCACGGTACTACAATCCATACAATCATTCCATTGAGGTAACAACAAAATGAGTGTAATTACTATCTTTGTATTACATTTGTAATAAATCCTTTCTCAGGTTCATAAACCGAATACATTCATTGTTCTTCGTAAGTATATTACATATATATACACTAATCTATTACAGGACGATTAACTGTCCATCTTAGCCTTGCCCTTATCTCTCTTAGAACTTTCAGCTCGTTTGGCTTTAGCTGCAAACATATGGTTCAAGCAAGGATGAGCATTTCTAGCTCAGCAAGTCTTACACAAAGAATCATATGAATATCACATAGGCAATTACATGCTTTACTTCCATAACTGAACAATTAACTACGAAGCACTATATAACATTTGACTAGCACTTCTCATTTCATATCAACAATTCCAAAGTATATATCATAGCTTAGGAATTCCGAACCGGTCAGAAGACCATGAACGTACTCTTCCAGTTTTCATACTTGAAAAGGACATCCGGCACTAAGGCCATCCATCCGTCTTTACTTACAAGCACTTCTAGGTGATCAGCCTATTGTACTCTATGTTGATCAACACTCTTCCGTTAAACGTATTTACGTTCAACATTTGGCAACCTCGCGTGCCCATCGAATAATCGATGAAAAATACTTTTGTTTGTACATAGACAAACTTACCTTCTCATCCGTACCAAATACTTGTCATAGGATAGCGTTAACAGTTCTATATCAAAAGACTTGTAAACAAATTAATCCATTCTTCAATACCAGTCTAGCCGAGTTAAAACAGGTATCCACTCTTTCTTTAGAACCATTCATGCATTTCAAAACATGCATCATATAAAACTTGGCTAACACGGAGGTTAGACAAGCGATAAGAAAGACTTGCCTTTAAGCGTCTTCGAATATACAATTCAACAATTCAACAAATCTCAGCCTTTACATGATCTACATGATATATTCACATAGGACACTGTAATTAGTTATCAACAAACTAACTTTATCGTCCCTAACCAACTTCTTTCTCTTTTATGTCTTACGTGAATTAACTTCGTTAATAAAGTCAACTCAACTTTTTATGCTTCGTTACGGCTAGTTAACGTTCTTATGTTTATTAGCCGACATTCAATCATCATTGGTGAAATACTAATGTTGAACATCCTTCACGGTTTACTTATTATGTTCTTGCGTCCTTCGTTTAATTCGTATTAAACCATATTAAATCTTCTAGTGTTATCACTTAATTAGTGATTTAAGGTCAGTCTTATTATGTACATTAAGTACCTTCAATATCTTACCTTAGGTCTATATTCAAAATGGAACAAAAACTAACTTGGTCAACATTTTTCTACTGCCGGTGCTGCGGCGCGGCATCCCTTACATTACAGTGGCGCTGCGGCGCCAGACTCTATAGGTTTTGCCCGGACTCAGTGCTGCGGCGTGAGTCCTTGTGCTAACTTCCGCGTTGCGGTGCAAAATTTTAGTAGGTTTTGGCTTTCTCTCGGCAGTACTTGGTGCTGTGGCGTGACCATTAACACTAGGTTTGGCGCTACGGCGCCGCCCCTGTGCACCTGTTGGTCAAACCAGTTAACTCTTCTAACGAAACTCCCGACTTTCTAATTTGTTCGTTTTACATCTGAATTGACCCATTCGAATTCCTACAAGTCACAAATTACATCCTTTACATTTTCATATAAAAATTTCATACTTTTGAATCCGTTAACTCGGAATTCACCTTTGAGTTCATTTTTGAGCGTTCGTTTAACGTTTTTCGACCGTTCAATACTTGTTTTCTTCGTTATAAGTCGAAATTTGACGATTCTTTCGCCCACAACTCTTAATTACCTTATCTCCCGTGTTGACATTGGAAACCAACATTTTCAAGTCACACGACAACTTTTGACCTTTAATCCGGACTTTCACGTTTTTGACGTTTAACGGCTATTTCCGAAAAATTTGCCATAACTTCGCTACTAATGTTCTCTAAGCCAAATCACATGGAATACTCCATGGACTTCATATTTACATCATAACCAATCATTAGGCACATTCCTTGGCCATAACGGTTTTCAAATCGTTCATTCATAACTAAGCTTGCGTTTAAGGCTTTCTACAGTTTTAACTCACGTAAACACTTACGATTTCCATTTGGTCATGACCTATCAATGATTTGATCATTAATTGACATCCTTATATCTCCTCAATAAACATGCTCCACCAATCTACGAGAAAGAAATAAAAAAAGATGAAGATTACGATTTATGAGAATTTACCTTTGAAGTAATTCACGTTCTTGATAAACGTCTATAGGTTCGCTTGGAAGTAGAAGGATTTAGTGTTTCTAGCTCTTTCTCTATCTCAATATATATTGTCAAGCTTTGTAAAACAATAAAAATCCAACTTAAGCCTTGTATTTATAGGCAACCAACATGAGGGCAAAATGGTCAAAAAGGCACCTCCTTACTATTCCACCTCCTTAATCAACTTAGTCACCAAGTAAAGTACTTGGTGATCAAGTTTTGCCTTTACTTGGCCATCAAGTGGCCGACCCACTCTCCCTTGGTTCATCCCATGGGTTGCCCCATGGGTTTTACCCATCTCGTGACCCACCGGTTCGACCCACGATTTAATTCTTTGGATTGGGCTTGACATTAATTTGTATTGGGCCTTGACTTGGGCTTGCTTATATAATTCATTGGGCTTGCTATTAATCCAAGTCCAATTGGATTGTATAAAATCCTTTACTCACATACCATTAATACTTCACGTATTCTACGCGTATAACTTCCGTATCCTCTTCGTTTAGTACTCATACAATATTCGTATTATACATCATACTATTCTTCGTATCATACTCGTATTCATACTAATATAATACTCGTATTCCATATGTATAATAATTGAAACAACTATACACATTGCATTTCCCTTTCGGAAATCTCTTTCACAAACCCTTAGGTTTTAAGTCCACAGGCGAAAACTTCGTTTTCGTCATAACTGAAATATTATCACATATTCCAACTCGTCTTCCTATTCTATCGTTACGCATTTCTCGGAATTTCAAACCTAGGCTCCGAACGAAATTGGATGAATAGTGTTTTTACGAAAAATTTCTCAGAAAACCTTCGTTTTCATATTGATAATTCACAACAACTAATAATAGCACAAAGCCAGCATACTAACCACATTCACATATTCTAGGTCATAGAACGACCTTCTAACATCTTACTCACATAATAAATCAATTAAATTCATTTAATCCACATAATCAAATAAAAATTTAATTCATTGAAAATTCAAAATTCTTGGGCATTACACTCTTCGTCGATTCTTGCTTCTAGAATAACGCCCTCTTGAACCTTCTTCTTCATATTCATCAGATTCGGGTGTGTAGCTTGAGCGGCTTTAACTTTATCGATTAAAGTCGATTCTACTCGTATATTCGTCATCATCACATGGGTCCCTGAAGTCTTTAACACTATCTCTATCCTTTGCAAGTCATACAAAATGGATTTTTGTGTTAACAATATCGTACTCGTAAACGCATACGATCTTCTGCTCAACACGTCAGCTACCACATTCGCTTTCCCACGATGGTATTGAATGGTACGATCATAATCTTTAACAGCTCGAGCCAACGTTATTGGCGTATTATACGTTCATTTTGGTTGAAGAAATATTTAAGGGTTTTAGAAATGCGTTTTGTACTAGGGTCAATACAAAATTCGATTTCACGCTCTAGGAGTATGCTAAGAAGTCTTCAAGAATACGTTAGGAAATTTATTAACAATAGAAATATCATTCAAAACTGTGACTCTCATCCAAGACTTGGATAGTACGTCACATTGATACCTATCAACTTTCCATCGTCATTCACAACCTCCCCTACGGAAAGTCCGTCTTCTGTACATTCCACACAAGGAAGTCAACAACGAAAGGACCGGGGCTCTTTACTTATGGCTTGGTATGACAATGATTGACTTTAGTGGTTTGGTTGCTTGAATTCGCATAACAGGTTGGTTAGGAATATGAAAGCTAACCACCTTACAAAAAGCTTGATGAGTAGTTAACCAATCGATTCCTAAAATCACATCAAAGGTAAGTATTTTCAAAGAGATAAGATCGACAGATAACGTGAAAATGTCGATTTGAATCAACAAGATTTATAAACAGTGGAGGTAACGAAGGCTTCTACTAACGAAGTTTCAACCAATATGTCAAAGTCTAACTTCTCCTGAGTTAAATTTAAACATTGAGCGCAAGCAAAAGAGATAAAAGAATGGGTAGAACCGGTATCTAATAAGGTATAGACTTCGCAAGAATTTATAATTAACTAACTCGTGCTAACTTCGTTCGGGTCACTCGCTTTTTGAGAAGTCACAAAAAACGCTCTTCCTGAAACCACCGACTTTATTTTGTCCGTATCCGCCTTTGGTGCCACCGTCCCAGCTGGACTTGACTTTGGTGCACGACAAAATCGGGCTAGGTGACATTCTCTTCCACAATTATAGTATGCTTTGGATGGCATCGCGCAGTTTGGACTGATGTGTTCCTCCCTTCCACATTTGAAGCATATGATAGGTGGTCATTCTCCTTCCTTAACGACAGGTGCTGATGCTGACGTCTTTCCATCATTGTTGAATCTCCTCTTCTTGAAATGTCCATTCTTATTATTTTGACCATGATTACCACCGAAGTGGTTACCATTTCTGGCATGTTGATTCCCTCCACGCTTGTTGTCACCGCTTCGATGACTGTTATCACTGTTATTATCATTTTGCCGGCTGCCCTCTTTTGGTTGGGTTGACTCGTTATCGCGCTCTAATAACTGAGCCCTATTAACAACATATGAATACAAACACAGTTTATGAGAGATAAGATATTGACGTATCTCAGCTTTCAAACCTCTTAGAAACATTCGCGTCATTCTCTCCTCATTATCAACCAAATGGGACACAAACCGGGATAACTCGGCAAACTTGGCTTCGTACTGCGACACAGTCATGTTGTTTTGCTCCAGCTTGATGAACTCTACCTCTTTCATATGACGAATACTTTCGGAAAAGTACTTGTCGTTGAACAATTCTTAGAACTTCTCCCGAGACATCTTCGGTGCGGCAGGTTGAGTACGCTTTACAGATTTCCACCAGTAATCTGCCTCTGCCCGCAACATGAAGGTGGCAAAGGGAACCTTTTGCTCCTCGAAGCATCCTAAGACATCAAATATCTTGTTGATCTGCTTTATCCACGTCTCCGCCTTAAGTGGTTTTGGCTCTCCAAAAAACTCCGGTGGTCCCAGCTCCTTGAATTGTTTGGCGATGACTGTCCAAGAGTTGCCAGTTTTTCCACCTGCATTTTGGACAGGAGTCGCTCTCGCCTGATGTTGCATGAATTGCATAAAGCCTCTAAACATTCCATCGTTCATCATTTGGTCAGTGTTATTGTTTGCATTAGGATTGTCGCCTTCCTGATGTACATTATCCTAATTATTGATATGTGGAGACTCATCGGTCTCCTGTACTCCATTGCTATTCTCAACATTCTCGGATGTCATTTTTAAATACCGCCACAAAACAAAGGTTAATTAACATATCATATATTATCCCTATACTCTGACCGACCAATTAAATGCCAAATAAACTTAGGTAGGTCATACTAGCAAAGGAATTCTCTGTCTCTCTCCTCCTAGTTCTTGTCTCACATCTTAGCTAGGGATCATATCCCTAAGCTCTGATACCAACTGTGACGCCCCCAAAATAGCTATACATCACCTATTCTGAGTCGCCAAATACATGGTACAGAATACAAATATAATCTTAAATATACAACATAAGTTGTGAGTTTTAATACAAATATTATCTTCTAGACAGTATTCAAACTCAAAGTAAGTCCTCAATACATTTATTGTCACACTATTTCATAGAATAGTGAAGACTACTAATGCTATCATCTGGACCGTCACTCCGTTCCCCGACTAGTCCCTGCTACGTTCTCATTTTCTGAGGAGAACAATGAAAGTAAAAGGATGAGCTCAACTAGCCCATTAAGAAATATTATGACTAAGATAATGCAGAATAAATTATCGTTAGCCTTCAACAGTGTTAAACTGATACAATATAACAAAAATCAAGTTTAACTGCAGTGGAACAAGCAATCCATTAAAAGAGTCAAGTAGAGAATAAAATTTACTATCTTTTATGATTTAAAAGGTTTTTCATCACTTTTATTACTGGGACTCAGCTTAATAAATAATCCACATCATCCCTGCACTACGGCCAATGATATTCATTAGTATCACAACCACAAATTATCCATGCACTACGGGCCAAGGATATTCGTATCTTCATCAATGGTCATGATCATGCCAACAACTGTCCATCAATGCACTATGGGCCAATGATGACTTTTACCACATCATTTGTAACATTACGGTCATGATTATACCGAATAATCCCTGGTCATAATCATACCAAGTCCATCTATGCACTATAGGCTACAGATGACTTTCAACAAAATATAAACATGAGGATGATGACAATGATATAAGAATTCAATAAAACAAGTTCAAAAATTAATTTATCCAAGAACCAATAACGTCCAAATTGTCAACATGATACTGCTTTGTGGGGTAAAACTCAAGAATGCTCGGAAGAATATTTCCATGAAAAGATACTGGATGAAGCGCAAATATCAAGGATATTCCACTAATTTCATGGAGTATAAAAGCCAAAACTTTAACCAACTGAGTACAATAAAGAATGGAACAACAAAAGAAATCACCAGGAATGCGATAGACCGCACAGACAGGTTATTCCAACAGAATAATAAATAACGTGTTAGGTTTGTAATATTCTTGGACACAATCAAATTGCACAAAATAAGCAGAAACGTGGAAAATCAGAGTTTTAAAATTTTACAAACCATATACCCGGATCATCCTTTATGCACAATTATTAATTAAACGAAAAAGAAAGAACAATAATCATACCCTTGAAGATTCGAGCTTCCTCAGGTACAAGTTCACCTCCAATCCTTTTCGTGTTCAACTTGAATCCACCGGGTTCTGTTCCTTCCTTTGATCAACATTAGCCACACACGTGTTTGGCCTCTAGAGGTGATCCACCAAGGAAGAAGAAGGATTCAAGAAGATGGGTATTTGGCAAAACCCTAGTTTTTCTATCTCTCATAGAAAAGGGTGTACTCTACCAAATATTGAAATTACGTATTCTATGAAAACGTCAAAAAACCACCTCACCCATAATAAGACTTCTTTTATTTATAGATGTAGGCAATCCTCCTTAACAATTAAGGAATTAAATTTTATTTTAATTAATTAAACTCCTTTAATTAATTAGGCTCCTAATCTTATTAGGAATAATTAATTAAAATCTTTTAATTAGTTTAACCTCCTAATCTTATTAGGATTATATGAGAGTACTTTAATTAATTAATTTCTAAACTCCTTTAAGAATTAAATAATAATAATAATAATAATAATAATAATAATAATAATAATAATAAGACTCCTCTTATTAATTTATATTTAATATTTCTAAAATATTAAATAATAAATATTAAGCTATTTAATTTATTCTATCACCATAGAATAAATTAAATATACTTAACTTATTATTACGATTATGCCATTAACTTCTTAAATACTTATTCTTCCTTTTATGGTGTGACCCTTTAGGTTCTCCATATTAAACCGGTTGTGAATAAATCAATAAGAACAATTCTAATCTTATTTAAATAAATAAATTAAATTATTAATTTATTTAAATAAATAATATTTATTCTACAATAGGGATAAGCCTCCCTAGTGATCAATGACTTTCCAGATAATATAGATTTTAACAATAATCATAAAAGAACCTTTGAGTAAATAGTTACCGTACAATTCAATCATTTCACCATACAATGTCCCAATTAAATATAAGACATGAAATTACTGTCAAGTCTTATTTTATTTAATTATATATATTTCGACTCTTAAATGCACAATCCCAAATAATCTAAATTAGAAACTCCTTTCTAATTTCATTCTGCCTTGGCCAAGGACTACTGGGTTGTCATTTATTGAATCACATAGGACATTTCTCTTCTTTTACTAGAAGTGGTAGATTCTTTATTGATCATACATTATCTCCATGTACAACTTATTATACCCAAGAATACCCTTTGATATACCCTAAGAGTCTTAATGAATAAGTCAAAGTATAACTCATCATACACAAGATACTATGATGATCTCAAGTCCAAGGATCAGTTGTACTACTATCACTACAAGAATTCCTATTGACAAGCAAGTAAAACTCCATTAGGTATTCCTTAGTGAGCCACGTTCAGTGAACTTATTTATTAATAATCACCTACATACTTGCTTGAGTGTCTCTACACAAATGATCATGAGATCAATCATCCTCATCCAATGAGCAAGCAACGTATGTATCAATCTATCCGGATTCACTAATTTCCAATTTAGTAATCCAACGACTGGGAACTATTTTAGTTTTAAGCTTTCTAAGAATTTAGATCTCATTAGAATGATCATCATCATTATTCTAAAAGTATTGCTTAATAATATGAGTTTATCACATATTTTAAAACAACATCATGTAGATAATTAAAAGCCTTTAATTAATTAATATTTTTTATTAATAAATGAATGAGATTGTTACAAAGTATATGTTTTATCATCAAATATGATTGGCTTGTGTGCATACTACTTTCAATCTCCCACTTGCACTAAAGCCAATCGTCATGGTATCTCATACCCTTATTCTCTAAGTGACGATCATCCTGCTGTTGGATAAGTTTTAGTTAATGGATATGTAATGTTGTTCTTGAGAGTTCACTATCTCTATAGTGATTTTCATCTTTCAATGATTCCTAAAACCAAATGAAAGTGCCACAACACATGTTTAGATCCAAGATGAGACTTAGAAACTATTCCTAGTTCTGTAATGAACTTTTCATCCAAGCAATAAACTTGTAGCTTCATTTATAACTATATACTTTGTCTTTATCACTAAATCAACAACTCTTTGCTGTTTGGAACCTTTTCAATTCACTGAACCACCGTTCAAGGTAACGCTTTACCTTAAAGTGGATTTTCTGTCGCCTTGGTTTGTCTTAAAAAAAACTTGAGTCTGTTAAGGTCTCTGGTTTTAATTTAGACCCACCATGAATATGATCACATCCTTAGTGCCGGTTATGTACTTTAAGATATTTTTCTCTGACTCATAGTGAACTTCTCAAGAATATGACTGATCAACATCAGGTCTCGTACATTCCATTGCATACATGATAGTTACTCATGCGATCTCTCTTTTATGAGTCTATGTGGACTATTAAGAGAGATACACTCCATGACTCATCAACATGAGACAACTCTTGGAGTTTGCCTTGCTAAACAACTTTAGCATCAAATGAATATATGTTTCTTGGGTTAAGTCGATCATCCTCTTAAATCTATCTATATAAATTTGCATCCCCAATTAAGATACTCTTCCCAAATCATTCATGGAGGAATGTTTAGACAACTTTATCTTTACTGATTGTAGCATTAGTATGTCATTCCTTATCCGTAATATATCAATATATAATACTAGGAATGTCACGACTCTCCCACTGACCCTTTTGTACACACTAAGTTAATTCTTGTTTTTGATAAAATCAAACTCTTTTAATTATTTGATCAAAACGAATGTTCCATTTTTGAGAAACTTGCTTCAATTTATTTCTCTGAGTGTCTACAACTCTTACCTCATCGTATGTAATTGGTTCATCATCTTCTATGATGTGTACCTCATCATCATCATCTATGATGAATCCATAGCTCCTAGGTATCTTTGGTACTATTCTAAATTTACACTTTGGTTGTGCTACAATAGGTTTATCTACAGGTTTCTCTTATTTAACTTATAATAATTTGTGGTTCTTGGACTCTTCAAGATCTATTATCCTCCCACTAGGTCCTTCAATGATAAACACCTTTATCTTAGAAGGTAGTGAGTTTCGCAACAAACACCTTTTGCTAAGTAGGATTATAGAACATATACCCTAATCTTACTTTAGGATGTCCCACAAATCTATACTTGTCAAATTTTGTCCTTATCCTTTGAAACCTTTTCACATAAGTTGGACAACCCTTTATCTTAACATACTTAAGATTGGGAATCCTCCCTATCCATAACTTTTATGGAGTCTTGGGGCTAGATTTTGAGGTTACCTTTTCGTAGATATGCAACCATTTTTAGGGCATGATCCTAGAAGGATACTGGAATGTCAGTGAAATCATTATAGATCGTACCATGTCCAACAAGGTATGATTTTTCCTTTCAGATATACCAATCAATTATTATGTATTAAGAGGAGTCTATTATGATAAAACCATTGAGATGATCTAGAAACTTATTGCACAAGTATTTATTCCTTGATCCGATCAAAGAATCCTAATACTTTGCCAATTTGTTTCACTTCTGAATTCTTGGAACCTTTCAAATAATTTACAATTGTATTTCAGCAAATACACACATTCAACTTTTGAATGATCATCTCCTTTTTCTTATACTAGTTTGTTCAATTTGCAAAATAATTTTTACGTAAGATGAGTACACAAAATCCATTAAGTAATATTTCAGTTCTATACAAAACATTATTATTATAAATAGAACAACAATTGTTCTTAAATATAATACCAAAAATTTTGTTATCCAATAACAAAATAGAAATAATATTTTAACGAGAACTGGAATACAATAACAACTTATTGACTTAATAGATTTGCCCGTAGGCAATGCTAAACTATAAGTTTCTATGGCTAATGCAGCAACCTTTACTTTATTTCCCATACATAAGGTTGCTTATCTTTGTTTAGCTTTCTACTTCTGCTTGGTCCCTTCATAAATCTATATTTATGATAACCAAAGCCGGTATCCAATACCAAGTAGAACCTTGACTTAAAGAAAAATTTATTTTAATCATGAACAAAAAAACTATATTTGTAACCGAAGCTTCACTAAGCTTCTTCTGGTTAGCTCTGCAAGACGCTTCTCGCAGTTACTTTCTCAGTGTCCTGGCTTATTGCAGTGGAAGCAAACTCATTTGCTATCCGTATCAGTTTTGTTCTTATTATCCTTTATTTTTGCCTTTCTATTTACCTTCTTTGAACCGTTCTTCTTTTCAGAAAATCCTTTAGCCCCTACCAGTAAGACATGGTCTTTCTTGGTTGGAAAGTGACTCTCAACATTTTTTAACATGTCAGGCAAATAAGCGAAGCTGATATCTAGCTTGTTCATATGAAAAATTCACAACAATTGTGAAAGGAGTCGGGAGTGAGTGCAAGATCAAATCTTGGCTCAACTCTTCATCCATGATAAAACATGCTGTCCTAATTGATCAATCAAATTGATAATGTTAAGGACTTTTATCTGTACTGTAGTGTCATCGGTCATTCTAGATCGGAAGAGCTCCTTAGATATCTGATATCTATCAGTCCTACTTTCCTCTCCATCAACTACTTGATGTGTAGGAATATAGTAGGAGCATCCATAGTTCATGATGATGCTGAAGCTCGTTACTCATGGATGCGAGCATGATGCATTGAGCCAACTGTGCATCATCTTGCCACTTTCTAAAAGTAGCAATCTCTTCCTCAGAGGTATTATCTGCAACCATTACAGGGATAGGTGTATTAAGGACATAAGATATCTTTTCGGCCATGAGAACTATTCTCAAATTTCTTAACCAATCCATTTAATCCGGTCTGGTTAAATAGCATCTAACATGCTTCACAGTGATAGTAATTTAGACATTGTAAAATTTTGTAAATAAATTTGTAATTAACAACATTTTAACATACATTCTTTTATTAATTACCAAAATAATTTAGGTCTTGTTTTAAATTGGTATCTCCCACTATTTTTATCAAACTATATTACCCTCAATATATATAGTTCGACAATATCTAATTAAAGATATGCTAGTGAGAATAAGGATCTCATTTCAAATGTATATAGCCTTGTGTGTGCACAACAAACTATATATAAATAAATAGGTAGACAACTCTTGTCAATTATATCAACTATGTAACTCCTTGTATTTTGCCTCTTAAATCATTATGGTCAAGTGTGTACACATCCGAACTAAAATGATTTATGTTAAGTTAGACCTAGCATTTCCATATAAGTGAAGAGAAAACTATAGCCCTTGTGTGTGCACAACAAAGCAGTAATGTTCAATTCCTTATAAACATCATATGTAATAAAAATAACATCTTAAATATTTAATACTTGCCTTGTGTGTGCACAACAAACTCATATTAAATAGTCAATACTCTATTGTTTTTATCATGCTAGAAGGCGACGTTCGATATTCCAAATATTTTTGAACGTTACAACTTAATATAAAATTTTTGAGGGGATTGTTATTAATTTGTCTCATCTTGTTTAGCGCGCATACACACATATATATAAAATATGCGTCATATTATTTAATATGCGAAACATGTTTGCATAATATATAATATATATAGTATAAGCATGCATATATAGAATACTATATTCTACACGGATTGATTATGGACTTTTATTCTAGTTTGGTTCACTAGAGCTACCAAGTGAACCAAAAGGTCAAATCCTAGGGGTGTAAGAATTAATATTTAAATATAACTATTACATTTAAACCAGGGCTCCATTACAAACGAGTCTTCAAGCGCTCCTTGTTCCTTGATCTCCAATTCTTCAAAATTAATTCTAACTATTTGTATTACAAAACTATTTAAAATAAATAGAAACCTTGATCAACAGTCAAGGGGAAGTACATAGAAGGGAGATATAATTTACACTAAAAAAAATTAGAGAAGACGAGGTACGCAGACCCCATTTAATAAAACTCATACATTCATGTATCCAACTAAAATAAAATCCAATCACATTGGTCAATAGTCCATAATCAATCCCATTTATTATCATACACATCTGCGTATGCATCAATAAATAGCATTCATCTCATGAATAATAAACATTTAATATATATATTGATATCATTTAATGGACAAATTTAGTTAGTTTAAAATTTAATTTTGAATCAAAATAAACTCCTTTATTTTAATCCAAATTTAAATCAAAATAAACCTCTTTTATTTTAATTTATCCAATCTTGAATAAAATAAACTATTTTATTTTAATCAAAATAAACTCCTTTATTTTAATTAATTATGGAATTCAATTCCAAGTAAAAAAAAATAAAACTCCTTTATTTAAAGGAAACACAGATTCTTTTCCTATTCACAAATAAACTCTTTTATTTTGAATAATATGAAATCTTATTCCATATCTAAATAAACTCCTTTATTTAAGGAAATACGAATTCTTTTTTCTATTCACAAATAAACTCCTTTATTTTGAATAATATGAAATCTTATTCGATATTTAAATAAACTTCTTTATTTAAGGAAATATGGAATCCTTTTTCAACTCCAATTAGTTATTATGGATTCCAATTCCAACTCTAATTAGTTAGCATGAAATCCAATTTTAAAATTAAAATAAACTTTTTATTTTAATTATAAAATCATTAATATTATATATATATATATATATATATATATATATATATATATATATATATATATATTATATATATATATATATATAATCTTAACCAAGCCGCAAATCATTCTCCTGTACCATTCACCTTTGTCTCAAGAATCAGCGTAAATTATATGATAGCACATATAATTTAATGCATATATATATATATATATATATATATATATATATATATATATATATATATATATATATATTATACATATAATTTAATTCATATAATAATATTATATGATAACCATATTACAATAAATGGCATACCAAAGGACACAGCGTAAAAGTGTATGGTTATTTGGGATTCGCGATAATTTTTTTTTAAAATAAATTTTATACAACAAAATTATGACAAATTAAATTGTTCTAAACACATATCAATATACATATCAAATCAAAACAATTAATAATTCGCATAAAGGTTTGGCTCTGATGCCACTGTTAAGTTTGTAATATTCTTGGACGCAATCAAATTACACAAAATAAGCGAAAATATGGAAAATTAGAGTTTTAAAATTTTACAAACCATATACCCGGATCATCCTTTATGCACAATTATTAATTAAACAAAAAAGAAAGAACAAGAATCATACCCTTGAAGATTCAAGCTTTCTCAGGTACAAGTTCACCTCCAATCCTTTTCGCGTTCAACTTGAATCCACCGGGTTTGGTTCCTTCCTTTGATCAACGTTAGCCACATAAGTGTTTGGCCTCTAGAGGTGATCCACCAAGGAAGAAGAATGATTCAAGAAGATGAGTATTTGGCAAAACCCTAGTTTTTCTATCTCTCATAGAAAATGGTGTACTCTCCCAACTATTGAAATTACGTATTCTATGAAAACGTCAAAAAACCACCTCATCCATAATAAGACTCCTCTTATTTATAGATGTAGACAACCCTCCTTAACAATTAAGGACTTGGGTTTTATTTTAATTAATTAAACTCCTTTAATTAATTAGGCTCCTAATCTTATTAGGAATAATTAATTAAAATCTTTTAATTAATTTAACCTCCTAATCTTATTAGGATTATATGAGAGTACTTTTATTAATTAATTCCCAAACTCCTTTAGGAATTAAATAATAATAATAGTAATAATAATAATAAGACTCCTCTTATTAATTTATATTTAATGTTTCTAAAATATTAAATAATAAATATTAAGCTATTTAATTTATTCTATCACCATATAATAAATTAAATATACTTAACTTATTATTACGATTATGTCATTAACTTCTTAAATGATTATTCTTCCTTTTATGATGTGACTCTTTAGGTTCTGCATATTAAACCGGTTATGAATAAATCAATTAGAACAATTCTAATCTTATTTAAATAAATAAATTAAATTATTAATTTAATTAAATAAATAATATTTATTCTACAATAGGGATAAGCCTTCCTAGCGATCAACGACTTTTCAGATAATATAGATTTCAACATTAATCATAAAAGAACCTTTGAGTAACTAGTTACCGTACAATTCAATCCTTCCACCATACAATGTCCCAATTAAATATAAGACATGGAATTACTGTCAAGTCTTATTTTATTTAATTATATATATTTCGACTCTTAAATGCACAATCCCAAATAATGCAAATTAGAAACTCCTTTCTAATTTCATTCTGCCTTGGCCAAGGACTAATGGGTTGTCATTTATCGAATCACATAGGACATTTCTCTTCTTTTACTAGAAATGGTAGATTTTTTATTGATCATACATTATCTCCATGTACAACTTATTATACCCAAGCATACTCTTTGATATACCCTAAGGGTCTTAAGGAATAAGTCAAAGTATAACTCATCATACACAAGATACTATGATGATCTCAAGTCCAAGGATCAGTTGTACTACTATCACTACAGGAATTTCTATTGACAGGCAAGTAAAACTCCATTATGTATTCCTTAGCGAGCCACGTTTAGTGAACTTTTTTTCTAATAAGCACCTACATACTTGCTTTAGTGTCTCCACATAAATGATCATAAGATCAATCATCATCATCCAATGAGCGAGCAACGTATGTATCAATCTATCCGGATTCACTAATCCCCAATTTAGTAATCCAATGATTGAGAACTATTTTAATTTTAAGCTTTCTAAAAATTTAGATCTCATTAGAATGATCATCATCATTATTCTAAAAGCATTGCTTAAAATTATGGGTTTATCACATATTTTAAAATAACATCATGTAGATAATTAAAAGCCTTTAATTAATTAATACTTCTTATTAATAAATGAATGAGATTGTTACAAAGTATATGTTTTATCATCAAATATGATTGGCTTGTGTGCATACTACTTTCATAACGGAACCAGGTCATGCGTAAACGCACAGACATGATATTCCAACAGAATAATAAAGAATGGAATAACAACAGAATTTACCATGCATGCGATAGACCGCACAAACAAGTTATTCCAACAGAATAATAAATAATGGAACCAGGTCATGCGTAATACGCACAGACAGGATATTCTAACAGAATAATAAAGAATGGAATAACAGGAGAATTTCACCATGTATGCGGTACTTCGCATATACAGGTTATTCCAACAGAATAATAAGGAGTGGAATAACAAAAGAATTTCACCAAGTATAGTGTAGTCCACATATACAGGTTATTTCAACATAATAATAAATAATGAATAAAAGAAGTTCTCTTCATGAATACGAAAGAAATAATACCCCTTACGAGTACAACAAATAATATCCCTTACGAATATTGAACGAAGATAATATTTCTTACGAATACGAAAAATAATATCGTAAATGAATATGAAATAAATAACACCCCTTACCTTATAAGAAACTGGATATAGGAGTAGTGAAGTAGCATAATACTTTTCTTTTTTCTCTCAATAGTTTCTCTCTCTAGAGTTTCAGTGAATTCGTAAGAAATAATGAAGGAATGAGCTTCTATTTATAGGAGAATGGACTGAATAGTAACTAATTCATGAACGATCCAGATTGATTTACTTTTAAACGGACGGTCCATATTGATTTACTATGCAGTATTAATAAAATATTCTAATAAAACAAATTTTTTTAAATAAAATATAATATATTCTATTTATAATCTAATAAAATGAATAACTTTATAAAAGTATTCTGTTTTATATAAAAAGATTTTACTATATAAACACTATGCAGGCACTATCCAAATACTATGCATAATAGAATATTATATATTCTATTTATAGTCTAATAAAATAAATAACTTTATAAATGTATTCTGTTTTATATAAAAAGTTTTCTGTTTTATTACATTTATAATAATAATAAAATAAAACTTATCACATTTATTGTAATTCACAATATTAATCGACCAGGTCGTTCTCAGGAAAGAGGGGGCTTTCTAATAAGGATTTCTCCCTATTGACGCACAATTAGGTGACCAACCCTCTCCTTGACAGAACTTTTAGACATCGTTAATATTGCAAATAATAATATGAATAACTTTGTCGTCTCAATTATTTATTTAATAACATAACATATTATACAGATGCTACTGTAACAATAATTGAATCAATAATATGAGAGATATGATGCAACAATTACTGTATCAATAATTGAGTATAACTGAGTGACTTCTTATGTAAGCATCAATAATCAATACTGTGTGCTACTATGCAACCACACGTATTACTGTACTTTTACTACCGAGTAATTCAACAGTTTTAACGGTAACACTTTCGCCGTTATTTTTATAAAAAGATAATTCTGTCGTTTTCTTACTACGACAATACTTCCGTTGTGGGGTCAACCCATGATTATGCCGTCGTAAGGATATTCCCCGACAAAAAGAATATTCTATGACCAAATGAATATTATATAACAACTTGCATACTTTGCAAAATTTATAAATACTACCCACAACTATAACACTATCTCAAATCCACACCATAATATTAAAAAATATATTTCGAGAAAATTAAATCTTTATTCATAAAATTTGGGGTCTCACACTTGGTCTTGCTTTGATAACTTAAGAACATGAAATGAGATAAAAAATGTAAGAGAAAGGAAATTTGATGTTAGTAATTTTGTATAGATATATTTAGTGTATCTATAATCATCATCCAATGTCTCACTCTTCCTCTCTCTCCTTATTATTATAAGCTTGCTTGCACTCTTGGTTTAACTTGTGGGTTGGATGAAAAAGATAAGAATGAGACCAAGGCTTGACACCTAGCAAGTTAGTTCACTTACTAAAGCAAGGTAATAATTACATGCCTCCCCCTTTCTTCCCTCTATGTAAATTTTAGCTATGATGGCCTTATTGGGCCCCTTTTTATTATCTTTTAAGCTCCATTTAGCTTACTTAACGGTCCAAAAGATCCTCTCCCAATTAGGCTAAGAGTTGGGCCAATCAACTAATTATTTAGGCTAAAAATTCTAATTCTTTAAGCTTGCAATTCACCATAGTTTAATACTCTTTAATTTTTATCCTATCCTAATCCTTTATTTAGGGTTTTTATTCCCCTCCATTGTAAATTAAATCCTTACTCGTGTATCTTTAATTTCATAACCCAATTAAACTTATTATAATTAGGTTATAAAATTAATTAATTGAGATGTATAAAATAAATCTCTTAGGATTAATATATCTTTTTAAATACTATCATACTCTTAAATTATAACCCATTAGGTTATTTAATTATCATACCTAATATATGTATTAGGTTACATAATTTTATTCTTAATTCACTTACTCACATATTCATACAAAATAATTTAATAAACTGAGACATAATCCACAAATCTCTTAGATTAAGTCACTAGTATATAATTAAAATACTAGAGCCACATACACATAATCTTATGAACTCATACACTAAACATATACCTCATTATCAGAATATCACTTATAGTCTATCAAATCATTCAAGTTCTTTTCCAAAAATTATGAAATCCTTAAAATTCATTTACAGAAACGTCAAATCTATACACTTATTTTCTGTCTAGGTTCATCTTATAACCTGTAATCTATCACTTTAGGATTTTAATAATTATCTAAATTCTTGGGTTGTCACAATTTATGTGTCTAAGTTACTTTATATATATATATATATATATATATATATATATATATATATATATATATATAAACATAATATTATACTGTGATGATATTATTCTAATGCGGAGATCTATATTATTAATATTAAGTTTTCGGATTAAGTGATATAAACTACGTAGCAGTAGTTGGTGATACTGGCAAGTTCCTTGAACTATACTATTTTATTGAGCAAGTTTTTAACCTTGAACTTCTAATTATTGTGCAAGATTTTTTAAACTCTACCTCGAGTTGTTTCATTCGAATATGTTAATGGTTAATTATTGCTGATTACCATGTCTATGGATTATTGATTCGCACTCTGTGCATATTGCATGTGTTCATTAGGTATGAAAGGCTGATCACCTTCATTACCATCTGGTTCAGTTGATATGTTTATGTTCAATGTTCGTTTAGCTATGAGAATTTGATTCCTGCTAGTTCACAATTATATTATTGAATATAGTTAGCCTTTTATTCATATTCTTTCAATCATGATATATCCTCAAATAAATTTTAAACTTGCTGGGCAAATTTGTTGCTCACCCTTGCTATATCATGATTAAGCATTGCAGATTAAGACGAATACGTCGGATACAGGAAAAGTCAAAGACAGTTCCAGCATTTGTTCATTATACAAATAAAAGTTTGTAATAGAATTGTATGATAATGACAGTGTAAGTCAAATAAGTTATGAAATGTGTATAAGGTAAGGTTACTCGACCTTGGGGATTAATGTGTAAAGTTTAATGTATAAACAATTTATGTTTATATCTTCCGTAAATAGTAATAGAAATAGTATACCAGATCTGTGGTCATTAGGACCCGGATTTGGGGCTTTTATACTTAGTATCAAAGATGTAGGTTATGAACCTTAGGCAGGAATACCTAAGACTAATAACCGCAGTGATTGGGATAATGACTAACTCAAATAGAGTTAGTGAGTCGATAATATTCAAAGACGAATCTCGACGAGTTATAATAGATACGAAGTTTCCTAACTCTGATAATAATGGTGAACAGTAGTAATGAATAGATAGAGTCTAAAAGACTAAAAGTACAGGGATAGGAGATCGTAAAACAAAATGATCAATACATAGAAATGAATCGTAATGTATACGATGAGATCACTCCGTGATCGGATAAGGTTATAGTATGGAGAAGGATCAAGCGAATGATTGAAAAGTTTACAGCAAAGATTGTTGTGTGTCAGTTGTACTATGAATTGGTACAGATTCAGGAAAGGAGTATGAATACAGATTGAATGAAATTCGTATTGAGAATGGAGTTAAGATTAGGTGGGAATTTCAATTGAGGACTCATGTCAGCAGCTAAGTTGTATGATTCTTCGTATGGGAGGGGAATTGTACTTGGTGTAAAAATCATTTAATTTCTAGTACTGATAATCATTGAAATGTATTTGTCGCGCTGTTTGCTATATACGTGTTGAGAATGTAATTCTTTTCACATGTGTATAACAGATAGGTAGGGTATATGTAGAGAATATAAGATTAAGTACGAGTTCTTAAAAATTATACTTATGGCACGTTTATGACTCATAATTATATGAAATATTTATGAACCCCTCAGTGAATGGACTCCAAAGGTTTGACTAGGACAAGTTCTAAAACTTATATGATTGTGGAAAGTTCCTGAACCCATGAGTGTGGTTTGACGAACTGGGAATAGTTATGTGTAAATAAAGTATTGAGGATAATAGGAACAGATAGACTGTTTAACCAATTGATCATTAGTGGAGACATAAGTTTTCCAAATCTTCTAGCTATGCTAGACTCGAAATTTTTTACATCAAGCTAAATACGCACAATGTGCTTTTGAAAATGAATTTTTATTCTCAACTCTTGGTGACCATTGTGTATGCGCGGACTTCGGGCCACTGACACCTCGTTTACCTATTGAGATGATAAAACAGATTTGTAAGGATTTTTGAACGATTTAAAGTATAGTCTATGCTAATTGTTTCAGTTAGACGAAAATAATTTGAAATATCAAAATTTATTTTTATTTATCACTTATGTACCATGTAACCTAGTGCAGAGATGATAAAAAAATGATGGAGTTGTAAATACAGGAATACTTAGTATTGAATTAGATCTAAAATCATTATTCCACTATTGTATGATGTGTTATGACAAAGTCATATAATGACGGCATCCTCAAATGGGCTGTTAACACAGTACAGTATTATGACGTCATTTTCAAACTAAATATTTTCAAAATTTTAATTTTCCAACGGGGTTTGGCTATACCTAAATATTTTGATTTAATTAAATTATTGGTATGAGTCTAAGCTATTTGATTCGGCTAGACCAACGTTTATGAAAATTCTAAGCGTTCTTTAAAAACTTTCCCGAACAAAATTGTTTTGGTGCAGAATCCAATAAGACTGAGGTAAATTTTTTGTGCCTATGGCAGAGATGAGAAACAGATCAAACCAGTATTATTGGGCTAGTACAGGGCATAACGGGCTAGCTACCCACTATGTCTGTAAGATAAGACTGTTTGCAGATGAATTTCCAAAAAATCTTTGCGAAAATGAATGTTTATAGTCTATATGACTCCTCAGTATGATTTAAAATTTTTTTACTCTTGTGAAAGGTGTATTGGGTAGCATGTGATGATGTGTATGAAAGGCGTAAGCTATATGGTATAAGGTGTAAGTTGAATTTCAGGGACGAAATTCTTAGAAGAAGGAGTGAATGTGACAACCCGAGAATTTAGATAATTATTAAAATCCTAAAATGATGGATTAAAGGTTATATGATAGACCTAGAATAAAAATAAGTGTATGGTGCAATAATCGTGAATTTTAAGTCACTATATATGTATGTACATTATTGATATTTAAAACTTTGTGTTATACAATGATTTAATATATGACAACATATGTGAAGTGGTGCATGGGTCAATTAACATGTATGTTATAGTTATGGATATATACTATGACGCCCCCAAATCCGAGTCTCTTTCAACCCGACATATGGTGCTCCACGGTGCTACAGTTCACACAAACATTCAATTGAAATGCCTCGAAAGAACGAATATGTCTTATATATATTCCAAAACAATACTACCATTCCCCAGGTTCTTTATAACCGTTACATTTGTTCTTGTCATAATATCAAATATTATCATTACAAACCTATACTATTACATAGGTAATCTACACGTTCACTTTAGCCTTCTCTTTATCCTTGTAGAATCCTTCGGTCCATTTGGTCTAAGCTGCATTCATATGATTCAAGCAAGAGTGAGCATAACAAGCTCAGCAAGTACAATAATTTCATTTTAAAAGCATGCTTGAAACATAGGAATCGCATATCTTCAATAACTGGATGATATTCGTAACTATCAATAACTTAAAATAGCATTTCTTTTCCTTTAAAATATTTTACAATAACAATATTCATCAATTCATCAATTCAGGTTCAAGACGTGAACGTCTTATAGTTTCTTTGAAAAGGACAACCCAGTACGAAGTCCGTAAGTCTGGCATATCTTACGAGCACTTCTAGGTGATTAGCCTATAGTACTCTATGTTGATCAACACTACATCTATTAAACGTGTGTACGTTTAAGTTGTGGCAACCTCACGTGCCCATCGAATACTCGATGAAAATACATTTGTTTATTCATATTCAGGCTTACCTTGAATCCGTACCAATTAGTTGGCGTAGGATAGCGTTAGCAATTCTATATTGAAAGACTTGTAAATAGTTCAATCAATCTATCTAGATTAGTCTAGCCGAGCTAAAACTGGCATCAACTCTTTCTTCAAAACCATACATGCATCTCATAATTTGAATCATTTGAAAACCTGGCTAACACGAAGGTTAGACAAGCGTTTAAGAAAAAAACTTGCCTTCAGCGTCTGCTAGAGTATAATTACGTTTCCTTTGAGTCTTTACGATCTCTACAACACATAATCACATAACATACCAAATTAGGTCATGAATGAACATACATAGCTCCTAAAGAATCTTACCCTTCTTCTCAATCTAATCCCTTATTAGATTTGTTCTTATTGGTTCTGACTTTCCGTTATTCTTTACATCAGTCTTTCCAACTTCTGCCTTTTCAATAACTTAAGTGAAGTTATTTCATTAGTACAATTCGTTTTGAGTTAAACATCTTTCCTCATGGCTTACTAACATCCTTATGTTATTAATCGACACTTAATTGTCATTGGTTATGTACACTTACTGTACACCGTTCCTGCTTACATTCAAGTAACTTGCTTTAACTCTAAGTGATTACACTTGAGGTTTAGTTATGACTTAACAATATTTTATTAAGTCCCTTAGTTCATTGCTAAACAATTTCTCTTCATCAACTACTTGAAACCATTATTTACTGTCTAGGGTTTAAGGCTGGCGCTGTAGTGCCGGCTATTGCACTTGGTGCCGCGCTGCGGCGTCACCACCACCTAATACTCAAAAATTTGGACTCGGCGCCGCGGCGCGAGTATCTGCGTTATATGTCACGCTGCGGCGTGACTCTCCAGGGGCTGATGGCCACTTTGGCGCTGCGGCGTGACTCTTTTTGCCTTGACTGGCGCTGCGGCGCCAGTGCTCAGCACCAGAAAATTTTTACAAACTTTTCTTTTAGTGAGATTTTTGGCTTCGTAACTTCTTCGTTATAAGTCCGAAGTAGCTCGTTCAAGAGCCTACGGTTCACAAATTACATACTCTACGTGTTGATTCAAGAATTTTATCTATTCAACTTCGTTTGCTAAAAATTCACCTATTAGTCCATTTTTAACTAAAATGATAAACGTTCGTGAACGTTCAATGCTCGTTTCTTCGTTCTAAGTCGTAATCCGGCCATTTTCGAGTCCGCAACTCTATAATGCCAAATATGACTTGTCTCCATTGAAAACCAATGTTTCCAAGCTCAATATCAAAATTTGACTTCCATTCTGAGAATTTCACGAATTCGACGATTGTCGTCTAATCGTGTGAATTCCGGCGAAACTTCGTTACTTGAGATTTTTAAACCGTTTCAATTGGATTCAATCCATTATACTAACATCTTGACACCCATACTACATTAACTTATAAACATGATAAGTTATTACCTATTCTTGATGACTTTGTAACTTATGAAAATATAGATTACTTATATTTCCATTTTCATGACTTATGTCTTCTTTCCATATGGCTTATTATGGTTAATGATTTTTAACCATTCTTCTTACTTCTTATTATCATACTCACTTTATAAATGTGAACATGTTATAAGTTCTCACAAGTTCCTATACATTTATTATGAGTTCATAACTTATTTACGAATGAATTACTTATTCATGACTTATACGGCTTATTAAGACTTAAGCCCTTTGATTCATTATTCCAACCCCTTCTTAGCATGCTTGTTCTACCAATACCCCATTCTTTAACAATGGAATAGAAAGAGAATCAAGGTTCAAGAATATTTACTCTTGATTAACACTTGCTAATCCTTAATCTTCTTCTTACTTCTTGAAATAACAAAGGTTAACTTCTATCTTTCCTTGCTTTTTCTCTCAAACCAATAAGCTATAAGTTGTTGGTGGAAAATCTAACAAAGGAAGTCTAGCTTTATATATGCTTATTCTCTCTACCAAATAAGCTCTCAACTTAAGTTGGATGAAAAACTAACAACCAACAAATGAAATGGAAGCTTGCTATTTATAGGACTTGCTAGGTTAGGGTAGTTTGGTCATTAGGCCATCCACCTCCTTACTATTCCTAACTTAGGCATTAAGTTAACTAGGCCTCCACATTATTTGCTTGGCCACTACTTAAGTTATCCATTGCTTAGCCCTTAAGTCTACTTGGTCATTAAGTTTAATTTCTCCCCACAGCACTTACACTTTAAGTTTCTTTTCTTGCTCACCACAACACTTGGTCACCAAGATTTACCACATGATCATGGGTTGCCCCATGGATCACCTTAACTCATTGGATCTTAGCTTGGGCTTAGGTTTAACTAACCTACTTAATCATTTTGGGCTTACATTAATTTAGTTTAGGCTTGCATATTTAATTTACTTTGGACTTAATCCTCCTTATATATGGGCCTTATCAAATCCCATTGGACTTAATATTTCCTACACAATCCTTTAATACATTTGGCTTAAAGCCTTATAACGTATAATTTACGTATTCATCTCGCATTCTAACTTATATATGTATTCATCGTATACGCCATACCATTATTCACACATACTCGTATAATACTTTGTATCCTATTCATATTCATTACTTCGTATAATACCTACGTATTATACGATAATCGCTTAATTCATTAATCGCATTACATTTCCTTCTCGAAAGTCATTTTCTCCAATCGTTAGGTTTTAAGTCCACAAGCGAAAATTTGCGTTTTTCATAACTGAAATATTATTGGATATTCCATCTCACATCGATATTCTATCGTTATGTATTTATCGGAAGTTCAAAAATAATTCCCGAGCAAAAATACGTGAATAGTATTTTTCAGAAAATTTCTCGGAAAGCTTTTATTTTCCTCTTGGAAATTCAAACACTTTAATTCTACCACGTAGCCAAAATACTACGACATTCTTACATATCTAGGTCATATAATGACCTTCAATTAGCTTGCTCCCATAAATAATCAATTAAATTCATATAATCATTAAAATTAAATAAATTTTAATTCTTCTAAAAATTCGATTTTCTCGGGCGTTACATTCTTCCCTCCTTATAAGGATTCTGTCCCCAGAATCTCGCTAATATTTATATAAACAAATGAGGAAAAGTTTTCTTCATTTCAATCTTGAGTTACCACAATGCTTATTCGACATTGTGGTTCTTACATTCACCTTCACCGAAGGTATTATCTTATCTCACATGACTTATCACTTCCTATTAACAATTTAAGTTGGAAGTTAAACACTTACTAACATATTACACTATCTTCCTTTTATCCGTCCTTCTTTTAACTCGTAATTATTGGAAACTCAAATTCCTCCTTCAAAACAAGACTATACTTAGTATTCTATTTATCCTGCATCTTCTTCTTCAATTACTAGTACTCCTTGTTACCTAGTCGTGTTTAATTAACTCGTTCCATTATCATGGATTGAGTCTACATTTTGAATAACATTTCTACCCCTTCATTTCATAATCTAACTTCTAACTCCGTTCTCGCCATCTCCGTTATTAACTCATTCTGAGTCGCTAACTTTGATAGCTTTCCCCACCCTTCTTACTTAACTCTACTGCAATTTCAACTTCTCCTGTGTGGAGATATATTTCAGACTCTTGGAGTCCGTGTATATCTCACACTTCTCCGTATAAATACTATCTTTCGATTTTTTATTCAAAACTATAACTGCCAATTCTAGGTCATAAGTAGGATAGACCTTCTCAAAATCCTTTAACTGGCGTGAGGCATACACAATAACTTTGCCACGCTCCAAGAGCACGCAATCACGTCATCCGTGCTAAACATTGATATACACTACAAAATTCCTCGTATCATCTGATAAAGATAATACAGGTACTTCGCTTAACCTTCCTTTAACTATGATGCTAATGATACCTTCAACCATAGCATCTCACAAGGGTACCTATCAATTTTCCACCGACCTATTCGGTGCCACTTACGGAAATCTAACTTTAGTACATTAGTCAACCCAAATGACATACCCAGAAACTTCTCATAACTATAATGAGTTTTGAACGTTACCCTAGGTACCTCCTCCTTCTTCCTTACTTTCAAACGACTATACCCCGTACTTAAATCTATCTTAGAAAAATTCTTTGCCCTTTTTCAACTGATCCAATATATCATCGATCCTAGGCCATGGGTATTTATTCTTAACCACTAACTTACTCCTATTATGATAGTTGATACGCAACCGTAATAACTCATCCTCTTCCTTAACATCCTCCTAACTTATCTCCAGGTTAGACGACAAGGCGTCTCAGTGCTTTATTACCGTAAATTACTACCTTGAGTTCTCTTAGAAAACCGACGATTCCTACTCTTATTCTAACAATTTATTAAAGTTTTATGGTTAATCAACCCATTCATACCAATAATTACTTCATATTCTCTCAACGTTAATAGTACTTATCTATCCATACTTACTTATCTTTATTATTCATGAAACAAATTTTCCACGGATAATTTAATGAAAGTTATTTCCTCCTCCTCTACCTTAATGTTTAAAGGTACTTCTAATCCCTTTTTGACAGACTCCTAGATGAGTCTTTCCACATGTCTTACACACTTTGATCCTGCGCTTAGGATCCCTTTGTCCCACTCTAGTATTCCAAGAGTAATTTTTTTTTATTTTTGGCATACTGCCACTGGCATTCTCTGTCTTGGTTCCTCTCTCTCCCTTGCTCTCATTCTTTCCCTCTTTATGGTATTGAGTCAACGCCTCACTACCATCCTCTGTTATAATTACCTTCTCTAGAATGGGTCCATAGGGAACCCTCTGGAACACCGACATCCCACTATAGAGCCAGGGTTTCAGGCCCTGCTCAAACCTACGAGCCTTCCTCTCCTCAGTGTTTACTTGATGTGAAACAAACCTTGCCAATTGAATTTGGCCTCGTACTAGGGAACCGTCATGTCCCCTCGCTTAAGTTCTAAGAACTTAATCTCTACATGCTTGTAGGGAATTAATCCTTGAAGAAAACCTTCTTGAATTGTTCCCATGTTACCACATCCATTCTAGCCCCACCCTGGTGAGTCTCCCACCAAAAGTTGGCTTCTCCCTTCATCACGTAAGTCGCAAAAGAAATCCTTTGCACCTCTCCTATGTTTGTAATAACAAATGCCTTTAAACTCCGGGTCTCTTTTGGGTCCGTTGTTCCTTTGAACTCCAGCAGACCTAAGCTTTTAAACTCTTTAAAGGTAGTCGTTCTGGCTATTGTAGGTTCCGTGGGTACTCTAGCCCCGGTTTGATTAAATGCAGCCGTTAATAAATTAACGAACTCTTGCATAGGGTTGTATTGACCCAATTGATTATCATTACGTGATTGTGTTTCTTGATTACGTTATCTTCTCCGTGGCGGCATTTTCTGATAAACTTTCATTAATATCTATTTACTTACTTCGTTATTATTCGCCAAATACCAACTCATACCATAACAAATCATCTAAATGAAAACTTCTTTATATTCATATGCTTCTTCATAGTTTGAAACTATTTACAAGTTACGTTCATAGCCAAAAGATATTACATTTCTATCCCGCATTTGAACTCCACAAAAGTTGGGATTTACAAAAGACTACCTTATTATACAAAAGAGAGTTTTACGTCACTACACACATATTTATAACTTTAGATTTCTAATAATGCATAACAGCGTCATCGTGTTTCTCATTCGCAATCACCGCTACAGTATCTCAACTAATAGTATGACGGGTTTGTCCTGACTCATTGGAATAACAAGCAACTTTTAGCTTGAAATCCTTATGAGCACTCTCATGGATGTAAGACATCCGGGCTATCTTCCGGTCCTTCTCTCCCAGTTCTTTACGAAGCTCATCGGCCTCGTTCTTATAGTATATAGCCTTATTTATCATGAGCACATTCTCATCATGCTCTGACTCAAAATCTGCTTCTGCAGACTCCTTCGCTACATAAAGAGCACTAATCTCTTCATTCTGATTCTGCACAACTGCACTCAGTTGCATGTTTTTGTCAAGCTCTGCCAGATATAATGATCTCGTTACATCTAAAGGTGATGGCTCTAGTGCAGTTACCACCATTTCAACTGATGTTACCTCCATTCCTTCCTCCACATCTTTCATCATACTAAGGTATGATGTTATATCCATCTCTCCCTCGGAGTAGTCTTCTTCAGAAAAGTACTCCCTTGGCTCCGACTCCTCTAGACTCACTATTGGTACCTCCGCCACTTGTATGGGTACTGGCTCTACTCGGTTCACAAGCTCTTTGCTCACCGCGTGTATATCTCTATACATCAAGCTATCGATCGACATCCTACAATAACACATAACATGTTGATTAGTATATAACACACAACAGTATAAGCACAAATCACATTTAATTTATTTAGGGTTACTTTCCATCTTTTAAATCCTTCGGTATTGAGTTTCCTTAATACCTTATTAACTCAATCGACTTACGTAAAGCTCAAGTTTATTTCCTTTGGACTTCTCTTCCTTAACGAGGTTATTAGCCTAAGGTTCTTTCCCCCTTAAGTTTTATAACCTAATGCTTTGATACCAACCTGTGACGCCCCCAAATCCAGGTCTCTTTCAACCCGACATATGGTGCTCCACGGTGTTACAGTTCACACAAACATTCAATTGAAATGCCTCGAAAGAACGAATATGTCTTATATATATTCCAAAACAATACTACCATTCCCCAGGTTCTTTATAACCGTTATATTTGTTCTTGTCATAATATCAAATATTATCATTACAAACCTATACTATTACATAGGTAATCTGCACGTTCACTTTAGCCTTCTCTTTATCCTTGTAGAATCCTTCGGTCCATTCCGTCTAAGCTGCATTCATATGGCTCAAGCAAGAGTGAGCATAACAAGCTCAGCAAGTACAACAATTTCATTTTAAAAGTATGCTTGAAACATAGGAATCGTATATCTTCAATAACTTAGGCCATCCACCTCCTTACTATTCCTAACTTAGGCATTGAGTTAACTTGGCCTCCACATTATTTGCTTGGCCACTACTTAAGTTATCCATTGCTTAGCCCTTAAGTCTACTTGGTCATTAAGTTTACTTTCTCCCCACAACACTTAGCCTTTAAGTTTCTTTTCTTGCTCACCACAACACTTGGTCACCAAGATTTACCACATGATCATGGGTTGCCCCATGGATCACCTTAACTCATTGGATCTTAGCTTGGGCTTAGGTTTAACTAACCTACTTAATCATTTTGGGCTTACATTAATTTACTTTGGGCTTGCATATTTAATTTACATTGGACTTAATCCTCCTTATATATGGGCCTTATCAAATCCCATTGAACTTAATATTTCCTACACAATCCTACTAACTCAATACATTTGGCTTAAAGCCTTATAACGTATAATTTACGTATTCATCTCGTATTCTAACTTGTATATGTATTCATCGTATACGCCATACCATTATTCACACATACTCGTATAATACTTTGTATCCTACTCATATTCATTACTTCGTATAATACGTAAGTATTATACGATAATCGCTTAATTCATTAATCGCATTACATTTCCTTCTCGAAAGTCATTTTCTTTAATCGTTAGGTTTTAAGTCCGTAAGCGAAAAACTGCGTTTTTCATAACTAAAATATTATTGGATATTCCATCTCACATCGATATTCTATCGTTACATATTTTTCGGAAGTTCAAAAATAATTCCCAAGCAAAAATGCGTAAGTAGTGTTTTTCAAAAAATTTCTCGGAAAGCTTTTATTTTCGTCCTGAAAATTCAAACACTTTAATTCTACCGCGTAGCCAAAATAGTATGACATTCTGACATATCTAGGTCATATAACGACCTTCAATTAGCTTGCTCTCGTAAATAATCAATTAAATTCATTTAATCATTAACATTAAATAAAATTTTAATTCTTCTAAAAATTCAATTTTCTCGGGCATTACATATACATTTATAGATTTCATTAAAAATGAAAGCTTCGTAACCTAATTATACATTAGGTGAGATAATTAAATAACCTAAGGGTTATGGTGTTGATGAGAGGTTAGTATTTAATATGTATAATAACTTAAGTGGATAATCTTATTATTTCAAGTGACTAATAATTTTAAACGTAATTCTTGTGAACCTAATTAGGTTATAAGCTAAAGTCACATGTATAGGTAATTAAATTTCATAAGATTAGGAATGAAAATCCTAAATAATCAAATTGGGTAACACATATTAAAATTGCTAGACTATGTTTATTACATAGCCCAAAACAATTAAGGAGGAAGCCCAAATGAAATAAAATGCAAACCAATACTTAGCCCACTTGATTAAGGGTATTTTAGACATTTAATTAATCAAAATTGGGCATTAAAAATAAAAGCTAAATGGAGGATATTATGGCCTAGAGGGACCCGCCACTTAAGGCCTTTTTAGGGAACTAATTAAGCTAAGCAATGTCCATAATTAGTAACTCTTACACACAAGTACATGGTTGTCAAGCTCCCATTGGTTACAAATCTACTTAGCACCTTTAATCACATGATTAGGCTCATTTGAAAGAGATAAGGTGAAGCCTTTTATCCAAGGGGCAATAAGAGATATTAGTTAATCACCCCATTCATTTGCTATATCATTTGTATTTCTCTTATTCTCCTTCTTCTTCTTTTCTCCCAAGCTAGCAACTTCAAGAGAGAGAAAAGAGAGAGAGAGAGGTTCGGCTATTGAGAGAGAGGGAGAGGAGTGCTAGTTTGTTCATGCATCCTAAGTTAATCACTTACTTTGGTAAATCAAGGAAGGTTGCCATTAAATCAAGGTATAACCTAGCCTTCATTTTCTTCTTCTACTTTATTTTTTTAGCTTGAGATTTGTTTGGCTTATGAACAAATACTCAAGATACCCTAGTTCTACATATCATCATGTATGGAACTAAGTATCTTGAGTGTTAGATCAAAGGCTTAGAGGAAGAATATGAGCATTTGTTCTCCAAGGGTGAAAACTCTTGTTTTTCTTCCACTAAATCTTATGTAATTCAAGTTTTACAACTTGGATTTGTGATCCGTCAAAGGGGGGTGCTAGATACATGAGTTATCTAGTAAAGCCAAGTAATAGAACACAAATTTAGCAAGTTTTGAAACCTTTGGAACTGATTTCCCCAAAACAGCCCACTTGGAATGTTAAGGGTTCAAAAACCCTAAATTAGTTTCTGTCCCATTTCTCTTGGGTCTGTTTTGGACAGTTTCGTGTCCCTTAAAATTTTGGAAAAATCACAGAGGTATCTTGAGAAGTTATCTACATGTAGAAAAAAGAACGGGCACGTTTCGAGTTATAGATTGTGCGTAATGACTATTTCCATGAAGGACTCCTAAATATTTACCTTCGAATATCTCACTGTGTATACACTAAAAAATTCCAAAATTTTTACAATAGGTTCATATATGTTAGGAGAGCATAGCTTGAAAATTTAAGATTTTTCTGAGCAAAACTCAATTTATTAAAAATGAAGCAAGATCCGAGTGTTTTGGGAACTTTAAAAATACTAGATCATTTTCTAAAATTTCAGAAAAATTTGGGGATCCTTGTGGGTTCATATTCTATCAAAATACAGAAGCTGCGAATTTTTGGAATCAGTTTACTATTTTTCCTAAAAAAGATTAAGTTATGAATAAAAGGAAATAAATAGTTAAATGATGTCTTTAATAAGAAAAATGTTATTTTTATGCTTGAATACTCATAATATATCATATCATGACTATCTTAGAGCACTTTGGTAATTTATGATAATAAATATTATTTATGACCTTTTATGGATATTAAATAAGAGGTTTAATAAAGGGTTAACAATTAGAATAAATTGTTTATTAATCCAATAAATTATTAAAATATTATTATGATATTAATAATATTAGAATATGATATTGACAAGTAAATAAAAATATTAAGATTAAAATTTCTTTAAAATATTATTAAATGGTTAATAATATTCGATTTAAGCATTGATAAATGATTAAAGTATTATTAAATGATTAATAATATTAGTAATGTGATAAGATATTATTAAATGATTAATAATATTAGTAAATGAATAAAATGATACTAAAGCATAAGTAAGATATTATTAAAGTAATAATATTAATTAAAATATTATTGAGAGAATTAATAATATTAGTAAGGTATTAAAATATTATTAAGATGTTAATAATATTAGTAAGCAAATGAAAGTATTATTAGGGAACTAATAATACTAAGAGGTGAATTAAATATTATCAAGATTAATAATATTATGTTGTTATTTAATAGTAACATTATCAAGACATGATAATGTTTATAAGAACTAAATGTAATGTATAATATTTATGTGATTACATAATCTAATGTTATACTATGACTAATTGAAAGATTAACTATAGGTCTCTCAAAGGAAGATAATTTAACTGCATAGTGGATATAAATTAATTGCGTAGCCGTATTCTACAGACGAGGCAAGTTTCCTAACTCAAACTCGAGTTATTATTTTCAAAGCATATTAGTGAATAATTATTGATGATTATTTATATCTATAATGATTATTGAAATTCGCACTTTGTGCAATTGAATTCATGTTCTACTATTATTAAACTGTGAATTAAATTAAAGTTCTTCATTCATGAACTGTTTATGAGATAGATCTATGCTAATTGTATCAGCTAGATCAAGTATGTTTAAATTTGTTAAATCAAATGTATATTAAAATGATGTTCTTATTCAATTGATATGATAAGAACTCTTGACTGAGAAAAGGACGAATTTGATTAAGGCATGATATCAATGCCAGATTATTAAGTGTTTACGCATAAATCACGAGGTATGAAAGGCTGATCCCCTTGAATACCAAAACTTATTAAGAGGTCCAGTTTAAATGACTGAGAACCTTAGCAAATGTTCATGGTTATTTCAAAACCACTCAGTTCATGTTATTCAATTATTTGAATATTCAATTGTTGATTATTAATTCATATTCCTTCACAATATTATACTATTGTTGAACATTGAAAACAAAACTTCTTTCTAGTCATGACATATCTCCCTTGTATATAAACTTGCTAAGCAAATTAGTTGCTTACATTTGCTATATCATGACATTTATTTCAGTTAAGCCCGAAGGATCCAATGCAAAAGACAAAGGCAAGGGCGAGATCCAAGAATAGTTTAGAATGAATGTTATTTATTATTATCTCATGGAATTTCTTATGTAAACCTTTTGTAATATGAATGATGTGTTTAAGTTAAGGTTAAGAAGACCTTGGGACTATGTTATGAAACTTTATTATAATGAACAATGTATGTTTATTATTTCCATAATAGTTATAGAATGCTTATGATGATGATAGATCGTGAGCACCGAATCTGAGGTTAGAGAACCTGGATTTGGGGGCATCACATATGGATTTGAAGTTTTTGTGAAGAAATTTTAAGGATTTCAAAATTTTTGGAAAAGACTTGAATGATTTGGTAGACTGTAACTGATAGTTTGATTATGAGGTATAAGATTTTGGTGGATTTAAAATTCTTGTGAAGAATTATCAAGGTTAAGTATCTAAGTGTATACGAGCCGGTATATGATCATATATATGAATAGTAAATTTTTATGTGAACAATTATGGTTTAAGGATCAAGGAATTGATTTGATAAGCTATAACTTTATCAAACCCTAAAGTTGGGTTAAGAATGTCATGGTTAAGTTAGAAAACTCTAACGGCTGTTTAGAAACCCTAACAATACGTTCGGAAGCCCTAATTTTAGTTCCGGGAATCTAAAAACCCTAATTTGGGAATTCAAAAGCTACGTATAAATGGTTAAGTGTTAATGTTAAGGAATAAAAGGGAAATATCCAAATTACCCTTCAAATTATAGGAGAAAAGACCAAATTACCCTTAGTAGGTGCGAAATGACCGAAATACCATTTTACTTAAAACTTAAGTAAAAGATCACACCAAATCATGGTGACTCATCAAGCTAAGATATGACATGTGTTTAAAATCTTCCAAGATCAGATTTGGTGGCCACCTAGCCACATTTACAACCATTGAATCAAAAATATAAGAGGTTAAAGTGAGAAAATATTTACTTTAGTTCACCACTTATCCATGACTCTTTCTCTCTCTAATTTTCAAAATGGGAGAGGAACAAAGTCATAAAGTTAAGTTATGTTCAAGCCTTAGCCTTCCAAGAACAGAATCCATGGGCAAAAATCAAAGATCAAAGTTAGAAAAGGTATAAACCCTAACTTGAAAACTCATATGATTTTATGTTAGATGTTGTTAGTTGTTGTTAAAAGTTGTGTATAAGGATGTTATTTAGTGATCCAAGATGTAACATCAAGGATCCATAACATCTAGATGCTAGAAATCAAGTTTTTAGAACTGACCAAGAACCCTAAAAAGATGGCCTGACATCCATATGTCAGGGCCTCTAGATCTTTACCTTTTAAGTGTTATGTGTGTTTTAAGTTATAGATTTGTTCTCTGTCATGAGGAGAGTAGACTAGTAGTGGAATAACCTCCATACCATGTCTAGATCTCATGTTATACGTGGTCAAAGTCAGTTGACCGATCAGGGAAACTGGATTTCTGGGCAACCTAGAGACCTAGAATTTCTGACAGCCACTTTTGAAGCCCTAGATCTTACTATTCTTAAATAGTTTGGCTATGTTGTTATTTTTAGGTTGTTGTCTGGCATGTAGACTGTAAGAACCCGAATTTTCATAAATTATTAAAATAAGAATTTAGTAAATAAAATTCTTAAGGCATGAGAAGAAGGGTTCAAATAAGAATATATATATATATATATATATATATATATATATATATATGTGTGTGTGTGTGTGTGTGTGTGTTGTAAGGTATGTGGAATGGTGTTGCATGAGGTAATATAAACTATGCAATAAGTGATTTTTGTGTTTAATAAATATATTATTATTATATATTTGTTGTTTATTGAAGAGGCGAGTTATTTGAAGTAAAGAAGATGGATAGAAATCTATCTATTGATATTAAATAATTTATGTGAAATTATTTTATCATAGTAAGTTGGTGACATTAAATATTTTTGATAATCACCAATTTCTTGAGTATGTACTAGTAAGTATCAAGTCTAAGGTAGTGCAACCGTACCCTTTAATGGTGGATGTATAGGAGCTGAGCTAAACAATTCCTTCAGAGAGCGGAGGTATATACGAATTAGTAACCGATCTAACTCACTGTGAAAATAGTGTAGACGAGACGGAAACTAATTTATTGGTTGTTTGTGAAAAACCACTCAGTGTACTATATTGAATACTATTAAAGACTCGATGTGTGCTAGGTTTAGACTTGTATATATTTACGTTGTTGACAAGAGAAGAAAATCAATATATCTTTAGATAAATATTGGTTAGAGATTTATTAATTAATATTGAGGTATGGTTAAGTGTATAGATTAAAGAAATTTGTGTTGAGACAATCTATAGAAATGAAAGAGAAATAATTATAGTATGTTTCTACTAAAGGATATTAAAATAAATTCTAGCATTTGATTATTTTAATAAAATGGGGAAATAATATTTTGATGTTACCTTGTATAGCTTTGTACGAGGTAATGTGTGCGATTAAGTAATATGATAAATATATTAAAACATATTTGCTATATAAGTTGATGAAAACAATTTATCATAATAGGAAAACAATTTATCATAATAGGAAATAAACTTATTTTCTATATATAGTGTGTACGTGTGTCGTGCATGTAAATATTTTAATAATACATAGATATTATATTAAAAATAATATCTTGAGAAAATTAGTAAATCGTTTTATTATGATTAATTCTTATATTTAGAGAAAACATGATAAACACATCGTATGTTATGTTATGACGAAATACATAATTTTTATTATAGTAATGTATTTCCAAGAGGGTTAAAGTTAAA
The DNA here is from genome assembly GCA_016801055.1 of Panax notoginseng. Taxonomy (NCBI): domain Eukaryota; kingdom Viridiplantae; phylum Streptophyta; class Magnoliopsida; order Apiales; family Araliaceae; genus Panax; species Panax notoginseng. The sequence continues at coordinate 109,392,494 of CM029019.1, forward strand.
AGAAAACTAAGTTATTTTAATAACTTGAGTTAGTATATTACCGTGAATGTTATAAAGAATATTTTGATATCTCCATTCACGATATATTTATATATGTGAACCTTGTGATATAATAGTTCGATGTAAATTAAAAATGTTATAAATAGTAATGTGGTGGAAAATGAATAAGTAATGAGAATGAGAATAAGCTTAATGTAATATGCCTAGTGTGGCAAAGTGATGAAATAAACATTCATTAAATAATTTAATGAATGAATAATTGAAGAAATTAATTTGTATGTTCAATGATTTTATATTATATAGTAGCTACATCTATATGATATGAATTGAAGTGTGATACTTCAATGGTAATTTTATAATATAGGAAGTATTTGAATATATATGTATAAAGACTAGTATGTTAGCACTATGTACAAGTGAGATAATAAAATGTATCATGGTGCAATGGACCACTTCCATGACAATATTATAAGATGTAAAGTTAAGAATAATGTTATTTTGTGAGATTATATTATTTTAAGGTTGTGGACTATTAATTTCTAAGTTCACATAATTATGTCTTGTGTGACCTAACTAGTGAAGTTAAATCCAAGGGAGAATTAATGGGAAGTATTAAAAGAAAATAAATGAGGAGTTAATAAATAATTGATATTAATTATCATTATGATAATTAGGTATATTTGAGATGATAAATTTTATGAAAAATGATGGGTTGAGAATATCCAACTATTTTATAATTAGCCCAATTAAAATATTATTTAAAATAAACCAATGTACATGGATTATATAATTCTAGGTGTAATGTATGAGTGGGTGTATATGTATGCTCATTTGTGGACAAATATCAAATAAACCTAAGTATGCTAATAATAATATGGAATGCTGAGTTATAGCTTTTGTCCCATTTTGTGAGTCTCATCTCATTATCACGTGAAAAGGTCATTGGCCTAGTCTAGCTTGCTTCCTCTTCTCAAACTCATAACTTCCAAATGATGAAGGGAGTGATGGAGGAAGAGGAGGTTGGTGACCAACTCCTCTATACCCAATAACTTCTTCCTTCTTCCTTTGGTTTGATTCATGGAGCAAAACCCAAACTTGGTCCATGGTTCTTCTATAAATAGAGACCCCCTTCTTCATTCTTCACATTAGAAAGTCTGAGAATCCTAGTGAGTGAGTAGGTAAGAAATTGGGAGAAGTCAGAAGTTGAGATTCAAGCTTGGTAATTTAGCTTCAAGAGGTATAATTCTTAAACTATGTTCTTAAATTCAAGTTCTTTGCAAGTTCTTAGAAAAGTACTAAAAGACATGTTTTGAGTCAAAATGTTTGTGGTTGAAGCATGATAGAATGTGTCAATTGATGTTAGATATTGTTAATATGGTTAAATATGAAATCAACAGAAGTTAAACGAACCAATTTGGTTTAGAAACGAATTCGTAGTGAATGAATTTGCTAAACTTTTCAAAACATGAAAATTAGTATGAACATGAGTTTTGGATTAAGAATTAGGTTAGTTAGGGTTTCTATAAATTGTTATAATTCTAGTATGTTGTAGTTCTATAAATTGCGAATCCATAGAATCGAAAACGGATTAATTTGGATATATATATATAACTCAAATTATGAAGGTTAGAAAGAAGTTTGGCATGATAGCTTGTAGCAGGGCATGAAAATTCTAGTTTCCAACAGCTAGGCCTGCCCCGGCAGGCTACTTTTAGCGCAAAACCCCCGTCCCGGTGGGGGGGGGGGTGGTCTGACTTACAACTGCTAAGAAAATCTGACAGAACATGTTTTACTAAAATGGGCATAACGTTTTCATACGAACTCCGATTGAGGAGATTCAAGATGATCCGGAAAGAGAACTAATAGACCTATAACTTTTGCTCTTTAAGGTATTCAGTTTGAGGTCATTAGGAAGGGTCAAAATAGTCATATTTGTGACTGTTACGTAATCGAAGGCCATCAGAGGGCGTCGAGCGAGCACATACACAAGTATAGTGCTCCCGACGAGGGAATATGTTATTTTAAGTGATAAAACATAAATATGCATGATAATAGACATGATATATAAGATTATCTTACTCATAATAGAGTGTGTTAGCATGACTTAGTATGTGTTTTGAAAGGAAACTTGGAGTTTTGAAAAATGAATATTGACGAACCTTGAGTCTATGAAGTTATAATATTTTAACACATACATCTTGTTGAGTTATGAGTATACTTAACAATGAGAAGTGATTTAAAGTTACTTTACTTATTATCAACTTACAATAGCTTAGTTGAAAATGATTTCTAAAAGAAAACTTGACACTTTAAGAATAAACTTAAAGTAAATTGTGTACTTCAAATTCTAAACATGATAACATATACACATGACTTAGTTAGCTATGAAATGAGATTTAGAGTTGCACCTAGTTGCTTTAACTTGGCCTAGAATGACTTTTAAAAGAAAACTTGAACGCCTTATGCCCTAGACATGACGAATATGTTCATTATTTAGCTAAGAATAAATTGGATCTTTTAAGTGTGGTTTCAAATACGTCTTCAAATAATGAACTATGTTATGTCTATGTGAAGCATACTAGTAGAGGCTTATTAGTACCAATATATGGTTTAAAAACTTATAACGTCGAATCTTGTTAAAGTAAGTTGTTAAGCTTTATTGATTGAAATAAATCATTATGGAACTAAGTAGTTTGAATATGAACAGCGTAGATCACGTATCTATAAACTTTAAATATGTGTCGAACACATAGCGAGTCAAGTGTGTGATAAATGTATATGAATGTTGATGTCAAGTACGGATGATTAAGTATACCTATACATACCTAGCTATTCTAATAGTATGATAAGAAAGTAAAATATAGATTTTACAAACCTAGTTAGGAAACGATGTAATATTTATTGTTATATTAAGAACGTATGAAATGTATGACTGATGAATATGAATCCATGATTATATAACTGTGTAGGAATACACGCAATGCAGATAAGCTTTAAGCAGTTAAGTCGTAGTTGATAAACTACGAATCAGGCAAGTCTTTCAGTTCCTATTGGTTATATGAATTCGATAACTGTTAGTTGAGCTATATTATGCCGTGAGAATGTTGATGTATATTTATGAAATGCATATGTGATATGTATGAAATGTGAAAGTTGATCTTTGATGATAAGTTTGTGAAGTAAATCTCTATGCCTGTTATGTGAGAAGTAACATGCGTAGTAAATATTATTTGATTATGAATGCATATGCTATTATATGCTATGTGCTGCATGAAAACTATTAGAATTACTGGGCTATCGAGCTCACCCTTGCAAATAATCACTTTTACAGGTTAAGGACACACGGTAAAGGTTACGTGCTGCTTGATTGATAAAGTTCAATCACATCAAAGGAGATTGATCTGTTTAATTAAATATATGCTCTTGAACCATATTTAGGTTCTAGTAGATATACTTGATAGTAGTTTACGATGTATAATACATATTGAGTTGTAAGGTTGTACTATGTGGAATATAAAGGAATTCAAATCGAGATGTAAAAGTTTATACAGTAATTCAAATAGAATGAATCATAACATAATTTGATTCAAGGATATGTAATCGATTTAAGTTAAGAGATAAATAAAGGATTATTTTTCAAAGGAGATTGAAAAAGTTTAAAGTATTCCGCATATTTTTATAACATCGAATATGATATAAGATAGGAATGGTAAATGACCAAGATTTGAAACTTATAAAAGTTTGGGGTCATTACATAGATCCTGGAAATGGAAAGAATTTATATTCTAAATTATAATAAGCAAAGTTATATTCATTAAGTTATGAATAAAAGATATAAATAGTTTGACGATAGTAGTATCGTGGCGGACCGAATCCGAGGTTCGAAGGGAGTCGAATTTGGGGGCATCACATAGACTACACATTAAAGCCTTTAGAACACTTAGATCCATAACAAGATCAACGATATTGTGGGTCAAACAAGCGTTGACCATCAGCCGGATGAGTTTTTTGGAAAACCCAGAAAACTCAAGAACAACTTCTCTGACAAGGTTTGACCAACCTTGATCTTACAGATGTGTTGATGTTATGATGATACGATGTAATAAAAATGTGCCCTGACATGTCTACTACATGTTTGAATCTCTGAATCACACTAAGTGAGCCTAGAATGCAAGTTATGGAGATCCAAAGTAGCGCCCTCGAACTGTTCTTCATTTCTAGGTAACCTAGAAATGAAGAACAACCTCTGACAACATGTTTGATGCCTTATATCTTCTTGATATGATGCAGTGTAGCCGTGAAACTTGTTTGTGTGTGTAGTATTACATACATACAACATGTATAACACCTTAACCAGCCCAGAAAACAACACGATCTAAGAATTTTATGTGGTCAAACTAGGTACCTTGAGTACTGACATTGAGTTTCTGGGTTTGGCAAAGAACACCTATAGCGACGGTTTTGTCGCTATATGGTCCTTTAGCGACATTTATTTTCCAAAAGTTATTATTTTTATTAAATAAATAGAAAAAAATAGTTTTTAATTATGAAAAATACAAAATAAATTCCTAAAAATTATTTTAAAGTCTAAAAATGGGTTTTTAATAATTTTGAGTAAATTTCATAAATATTTAATATTTTTAGAATATTAATGGTAATTAATTTATTTAATTATAATATTAAATAAATTACTTAAAAATAATTTTAATACTTGAAAAATCATGAAAAATTATATTATGGTGTTAGAAAATATTTTAAGTTATTTGTAATGACTTTTGATATTTTGTGATGAATTTCATTAATAAATTAATATTAATGATAATTGATTTATTAAATAAGTTATGAAAAATTAGAATTAATGATTTAAAAATCATATAAAAATGATTTAAGGGTGAGAAAAATATTTTAAGTTATAAAATATAACTTTTGATATCTTGTCATGAAAATATTAATATTTTAATATTAATGTCAATTATTGGATAATAGATTTAAATGTTTAAAAATCATTTAAATGAGAAGTTAAGGTATAAAAATACTTTGAGATATTATAAATATATTATAATATTATGTTATGATTTTAATTAATATTTAATAATAAATAAATATTAATGATAAGAGAATTAGGTAGTATTTATATTATATAAATATGATATAAGTGATTCAAAAATTATGATAAATGATAATAATTACTTAAAAATTATTACGAGTCTTTGAAAAATGTTTTGACTGAATAGAAAATTATATAAGGTAGTTGTTAAGTGTTCAGATCGAGTCTTAGCGATATTAGGCTCGAGAATTATCCGACTAGACTGTCGGGATGTTAGAATTGTGTCGGATTCAACTCAAACTGAAATAGTTTGACTTGATACCGAGTCTTATGTAGTTTGTGGACTGATAGGATTATGTGTTTATGTGTCTAAGTTACTATATATATATATATATATATATATATATATATATATATATATATATATATATAACAGTATTATACTGTGATGATATTATTCTAATGTGAAGATCTATATTATTAATATTAGGTCTTCGGATTAATCGATATAAACTGCGTAGCAGTAGTTGGTGATACAGGCAAGTTCCTTGAACTATACTCTTTTATTGAGCAAGTTCTTAACCTTGAACTTCTAGTTATTGTGCAAGATTTCTTAAACTCTATCTCGAGTTGTTTCATTCAAATATGCTTATGGTTAATCATTGCTGATTACCATGTGTATGAATTATTGATTCGCACTCTGTGCCTATTGCATGTATTCATCAGGTATGAAAGGCTGATCACCTTCATTCTGGTTCAGTTGATATGTTTATGTTCAATGTTCGTTCAGCTATGAAAATTTGATTCCTGCTAGTTCACAATTATATTGTTGAACGTAACTAGCCTTTTATTCATATTCTTTCAATCATGATATATCCTTAAATAAATTTTAAACTTGCTGGGAAAATTTGTTGCTCACCCTTGCTATATCATGATTAAACATTGCAGATTAAGACGAATACGTCAGATACAGAAAAAGTCAAAGACAGTTCCAGCATTTGTTCATTGTACAGACAAAAGTTTGTAAAAGAATTGTATGATAATGACAATATAAGTCAAATAGATTATGAAATGTGTATAAGTTAAGGTTACTCAACCTTGAGAATTAGTGTATAAAGTTTAATGTATAAATAATTTATGTTTATATCTTCCACAAATAGTAATAAAAACAGTATACCAGATCCGTGATGATTAGGACCCAGATTTGGGACTTTTATAGATTTGATACCGATAAAGTTGGGAGAATTCGATGTTATTCTCGGGATGAATTGGTTGTTTAACCATGAGGCAATTATAGATTGTAAGAAGAAATGTGTAAATATTAGAATGTTGAGACAACCTCCTGTAGTATTTTACGAAAATAAATCGTCGGAATGTTCGTGTTGTCTTACGATGACACAAGCTAGAAAACTTTTAAGGAAGGGATGTGTAGGTTATCTGTGCCATGTTGTTGATACCCAGAGAGTGGGAGCGACCATGGAACAAATACCTATAGTTAAAGAATTCATGGACGTATTTCCAAGTGAATTACTTGGTCTTCCGTTGGATAGGGAGATCGAATTCGTAATAGACATTGTGCCAAAAATGGCACTAGTTTGAAGGGAACCGTATCGTATGGCGCTTGTAGAAATGAATTAGTTAATGGTTCAGTTACAAGAACTATTGAATAGAAAGTACATTCAACCGAGTGTTTCACTGTGGGGAGCACCGATACTGTTTGTCAAGAAGAAGGATGAATTGTTAAGACTTTGTATCGACTACCGAGAGTTAAATAAGTTCACAATAAAGAATAAATACCCATTTCCCAGGATCGATGATCTTTTTAATCAATTGAAAGGGGCAAAGTATTTTTCTAAAATAAATTTGAGGACGGGGTATCATCAGTTAAAGGTTAGGAAGGATGATGTACCAAAGACGGCATTCAAGACTCATTATGATCATTACGAGTTTTTGGTGATGTCATTTGGGTTGACTAATGCGCCAGCTACATTTATGGATATGATGAACAGAGTGTTCAAATAATATTTAGACAAGTTCATCGTGGTGTTTATCGATGATATTCTAGTCTATTCTAAGACGCCAGAAGATCATACTGAACACCTAACAATAGTGTTGGAGACACTAAGGAAGGAGAAGTTGTATGCGAAGTTCACTAAGTGTGAATTTTGGTTGGAAAGGGTACACTTTTTAGGACACGTTATCGATCGGGAGGGGATTTTAGTGGATCCAGCGAAGGTGGAAGCTGTGCTGAATTGGGAACAACCAAAAATGCCGACTGAGGTGCGGAGTTTCCTAGGGTTAGCGGGATACTATCGGAGATTTGTCCAGGATTTTTTGAAGACAGCTACTCTGTTGACTAACTTGACAAAGAAGATAGTGAAATACGTATGGAGTGAGAAATGTGAAGACAATTTTCAAGAATTGAAGAAAAGGTGGAGTGAAGCACCTGTTTTATCATTACCTGATGACACAGAAAATTTTGTAGTTTACAGCGATGCTTCGCATAGAGGGCTTGGTTGAGTGCTCATACAACATGACAAGGTCATTGCGTATGCATCATGGCAGTTGAAGGATTATGAGAAAGTTTACCCTACTCATGATTTGGAACTGGCCACTATAGTTTTTGCCTTAAAGATATGGAGACATTATCTTTATGGAGAGAAATGTGAGATATATACGGACCATAAGAGTCTAAAGTATATCTTCACACAGAAGGAATTGAATATGAGACAAAGGAGATGGCTGGAGTTAATAAAGGATTACGATTATGAAATCTTGTATCATCCGGGAAAAGCCAATGTAGTGGCCGATGCCTTAAGTAGGTAGGGTCAGGAAAAGTTGTCTATGTTAACGACTCAAAATGAGTTAATAACAGAGATGGCTAAAATGGAGTTGGAGGTGAAGTTGCCGAGTGAATCAGGATAGAGATTGTTTACAACAGAGATTCAATCTACCATTGTAGAGAGGGTCAAGGAGGTAAAACTCAAAAATGAGGAGTGCTATCGTATGAAGAAGAGGTTAACCGAAGAAAGAGATATTAAGTATAGTTTTGATAATGAGGAATTATTAAGATTTGAAGGAAGAATTTGGATTCCGAGTGAGACAAAATTAAAGGAGCAAGTGTTACAAGAGGCTCATAGCTCGAGGTACTCGATTCATCCTGGTAGCACTAAGATGTATCAAGACCTTCGACAGAGTTTTTGGTGGTCGAACATGAAGAGAGAGATAGCCGAGTATGTGAGTAGGTGCTTGACTTGTCAAAAAGTTTAAGGCCAAACATCAACGACCAAGTGGCTTGCTACAATCATTGGAGATTCTGGAATGGAAGTGGGAGCATATAACGATGGACTTTGTGGTGGGACTTCTGATTACAATGAAAGGGTACGACCTAATTTGGGTAATAGTGGACCGGTTGACGAAGTTGGCTCACTTTTTGCCAGTAAGGGTCAAGTATAACTTAGACCAGTTGGCTAAACTTTATGTTAAGAAAATTATTTCCAGACATGGAGTACCAGTTTCGATTGTGTCAGATCATGATCCACGATTCACGTCAAACTTTTGGAGAAGTCTACAAGAGTAGTTGGGAACGCAATTGAAGCTGAGTAAGGCTTATCATCCACAAACTGATGGGTAGAGCGAGAGAACAATTCAAACGTTAGAAGATATGTTGAGATCTTACGTCATGGATTTTAAGGGTAGTTGGGATGATCATCTACTGTTAGTAGAGTTTGTGTATAATAACAGTTATCATGCAAGCATAGGCATGCCACCTTATGAAACTTTATATGAAAGAAAGTGCAGAACACCATTGTATTGGGATGAAGTGGGAGAATGCCGAATGCTAGGACTAGAATTAGTGCAGCAGACAGCGAATGTAGTGAAGCTGATACGAATGTGATTGGTAGCAGCTCAAGACAGACAAAGGAAGTTTATAGACTTGCATCGAGTGAATAGAGAGTTTGAAGTAGGCTCGTATGTCTTTCTAAAGGTATCTCCCTGAAAAGAAAATATATGCTTTGAAAAGAAGGAAAAGTTAAGTCCCAGGTTTATAGGACCTTTTGAGATATTATAAAATGTGGGAGGGGTAGCATACATGTTAGCCTTACCTCCAGACCTAGAATGAATACATAACGTGTTTCATGTTTCTATATTACGTCCTTATAAGCCAGATTATAAGCACGTAATAGAGTATGAGCCTATCCGTTTTGAGAAGGATTTGACGTACGAAGATATGCCTATTCAAATCATTGATAGAAAAGAACAAGTTTTGCGAAACAAAGTTATACCTTCAGTAAAGGTGTTATGGAAGAACCACGATGCCGAAGAAGCAACGTGAGAACTTGAAGAAAAGATGAAAAAGAATTACCCTTATTTGTTTGTGTAATTTTTTTTGCGAGATTCTGGGGATAGAATCCTTATAAGGGGGAGATAGTGTAATGCCCCAGAAAATCGAACAATTTGTAAAATAATTTTATTTGATTTAATAATGAATAAAATTATATTATATGTTATTATTATGTGTTAATAAGATGGATGTTGTTCTATAACCTAACTACGTCAGAACGTCGTAGTATTTTGGCTACGTGAAGGAATTAAAGTGTTTGAATTTTCAAGACAAAAATAAATGTTTTTCGAGAAATTTTCTGAAAAATACTATTTACTGATTTCTGCTCGGGAATTATTTTTGAACTTCCGAGAAATACATAACAATAGAATATCAAGGGAAGACAGATTATATAATAATAATTCGAGTATGAAAAACGTAGTTTTTCGCCTGTGGACTTAATTCGAGAACGTTAGAAAAAATATAGCGTTAACTAGTTAAAGAAATGATCGTATACTACGTAGGTATTGTACGAAGTAATGAATACGAGTATGATACGAAGTATCATACGAGTATGTATAAATAATGGTATGTCGTATATTATGTATAAGTATACGAGTTAGCATACGAGAATAATACCTATATTATATGCTATAAGGTATTAAGCAAGTATATTGGACTTGTAGCATTTTGTGTAGAAATTACACAAGCCCAAGTGAGTTAAGGTTAAGGCCCAATGTTTGTTAAATGCAAGCCCAAAATACAAGTTAAATTAATTAAACCTAAAGCCCAACTTAAGAACCGGATTCGTGGAGCGATCCAATGGGTGAGGATGACCCATGGGGAAACCCATGTGAGCCCCATGAGCACATGGCACATCTTGGTGACCAAGTAAAGTGATTTACTTGGTGACCAATATTGGAATAGTAAGGAGGTGGCTAAGGAGGTGGCTAAGGAGGTGGGATAGTTTAATGTCCATTAAGCCATCACTTTGTAATCTCTATATATAGAAGAGGAGTTAGATCATTTCTTACTTGTTAATTTCATTTCATCCAACAAATATTTAAGTGCTTATTGGTTAGAGAGAATAAGTTAGAGAAAGTTAACCTTTCATAATTCAAGGAAAAACAAGCAAGAGCAAAGTTTGAACTTCAAGGGTAAGATCCTATACCTTAATCTTCCATCTCTTCAATTCTAATTTGATAGAGAAGTGTGTGTAATATCCCGAGTGTTTATAATAATGATCCTTAGAAAAGAAAACGAATGGGTTAAGAATATATAATACTCAAAATATAATTGAGTTCAAGTGAAAGTTATGAAATAAAACCTAGAATTTGTTGGAGAAATGAATGTAATAGGAAATATAAAACGTATATTAAGGTCATGTGATGAAGATATTCAACGATAAATTTTGAAAAAAGATTTGGTGAAAACCGAGTAAGGAAGGTTTCTTTGATTTCGAGGACGGAATCCTTATATGGAGGGAAGGATGTGACAACCCGAATTTTCATAAGTTATTAAAATAAGAATTTAATAATTAAAATTCTTATTATGAGGTGTATATATTTTGAATTATGTGAGTTGGTGTGAAGAGAATTATATATTCATATGTTGGAGAAAGTGAGATTTAGTAGTTAATTAAACTATTAAAGAAATTAAATAATATTATTTAATTTAATTAAGTTGAAATTATATTATGAGATAATATAATTTTAATTGTTATGCCTTGTGGGCAATGGAAATTAGTATGAGTTAAGTTTCATAAATAGTGTGAATAATTCACTTAATTAAAATAGTGAATTAATACAAGTATAATTGATTTAATAAAGTGAGAAGGTAATATATTGCATGAAAACGTAAATATTAGTATAATGCGAGTAAAATATTTATTAAGTACATTAAATATTTTAGTTGGAAACTTTATGAAATAAAATGAATATTTATGGTATTAAATAAATATTTGATGAAAATTGTTATGGGATAGTTTATTTAAGTGTGATAAAATAGATGGGATTTATACGTATTTTATTACGCAAGTATAATGGTGATATTCTAATTTAATTAAATAATTAAATTAAAGGAGTGCGAATTTGTTAAAAAATGTTATGTTTATAATGGTTAAATAGAAATTATAATTTTACTGATAAGGTTAATTTTATTTCTTAAGAAATTAAATGTACATAATCTAGTTTATATTTCTAGTTTATGAGTTCTTGAGTTTCTTTTAAAATTGGGGTTTTGGTTAATGAATTTGTGAGTTATGATGTTATATATGTTATTAGATTTTATAATTTCGTAATGGTCATCTAAAAACGATTTTTTAGAAATCAAATTCATGTATTTATGCTAAAGAAGATGAATTTGGATTTTGATGGTAATGTGTGTTTTGGTGTACTTTGAGACTAAAATTGATGATGAATTCGTGATTGAAACTTTAAATTGATGGATGATTGTTGTTCTCCTCTATAAAACGAAAATAATGCAACTTGAACGGATCAAATTGGTTAAGAAACGAATTCGTGATGAATGAATACACTTAGCATGTTAAAAATATGAAAAAGTAGTATAAACCAATTAGAATTAGTATAAACCAAGTCCCACATCGACTAAATTGAGAACCTTACCCCTTTTCTAAACCTTTAAATAGAAGGGCTTAGCCCTTTGTTTCATTCACCAATAATAAGGCCTCCAAATTTGAGAAAGGCTTTGTTGTGGGAGGACTTTTTATAAAGATCTCCTTAGTTAAATTTTGGTCGAGTACGTATTCAGTTTGTGGAACTCGTATTTTCAGGTATGTTTCTTATTTAATTTTTGATAATGTTATTATTTAAATATTGTATTTAGTTTGTTAGTTAAAGTTTGAATTTTGGAAGTTTAGTTAGTTTTGTTAGTAAACTAGTTAGTTTACTATATTTTTTTTGGCTTGAAATTGATTATGTAAATGAGTTCTAATGATTGTAATTAGAGATATGGAGCCGAGACCTTAGACGAGTCTGATTATGTTAAATAAGACTTATTTGTAAAGAAAGTTGGGTAGGAACGAGTGGAGGCAAGTTTTGGATGTCAAAACGAGAAGTCCGAAAAGCTATTGGACTGCTGATCCAAAAATGACAATTCGGTAGCTAGGTTGTTTAAAAAAATTTAGGCTTTTGGTATGTTATAGTACACTGAATAAGCTTTCCATAGACTCTGGAACGGACTAATTCCGACTTCGGAGCAAAGAGTTATGACCATTCAAAATAGTCGCGTTAAAACTGTCTAACCAACTCGGGGCAGTCATCTTGAACTAATTTTCTGGAATTCTATGTTTAAAATTTGGAAAAGGTCAAAGAATAAAAGTTGTAGTCCCGAAAGTTAGCTTCGCGTTGGCTCAAGAATCGTTCAAAAATGTTTTGGAACAGAAAAGTTATGATTGTTTTAGTGAGAGAGGGTAAAGCTGGGAAAGAATGAAAAATAGTTTTGATCGCCCCTTTTAAACACTGTTTTGGACTGTCTATCTTATCCGAAATGGGTGTCCAATAACTTTTAAAATTAGGTTAATATGATTTTTACAGTATATCCAAAGTTAGATGCCATCGGACTTATGAGATATAGAGTAAAGTTTACATTACAACTACTATGCGTTGTTATGTGACTAATAGTTGATGTGTATGATTATATAATTATGTAGGGCACATGAAGTGCAAATAAATGTAAGCTGTTAAACTGTTATTGGTAAACAACGATTAAGACAAGTATTTTAGTTCCTATTTGCTATGTGAATTTGATGATGAACTGTTTGAAATCTTTATTGCAAATAACATGGTGTGTTATATTAATGTTGAAAATATGAAATGTTAAATTCAATTTATAACTACGTTGATTGAGTAATGAATGTTGATTGAGTAAGTAACTAAATCTTTGTACGTGTTATATGAACTACAACATGTATCTTATGTTAGTCCAATGTTTATGAGATGTATATCGAGCATGTTATTATGTGCTATGTGATGCATTAAAACTGTTGGATTTTGTTGGGCTGTCGAGCTCAACCTTGCAAAAAACTACTTTTGCAAGTTAAAGATTTAAGGTAAAGTTATGTGCTACTTGAAAGATATGAATCAGATGTGATACTTGAAGATTTATATACTTTAGTTGAGTTATTAATGTTTGAACCATGTTTAAGGTTCCGAATAATGTATTAATGTTGAATTGTAATATCGTTTTACGATGTAAACTCTTGTAGTGTTAAAATGATTCTAAGATAGTTAGATGTAAAGGTTGAAATTTTGGGAACGAGAATAGTTTGTAATAGAAAATTTTAATTATTCCGCAAATTTCAATGGTTGCATTATCGTTTAATGATGTAAGATTTGAGGTTGAATGTATTGTTAACGACCGAAGTTGAGAATTAAATTAGTTAAATTTTGGGGTCGTTATAGTGTGGATGGGTAGAACATGTAAGAACTTGTCATATGTTTACCTTAATAAAGTTGTATGATAAGAAGAAGCAAGGATGGTTGTTAGAAGACTAAAACCATGATAAGCCATGTAAAGTGAAATCATAAGTATATAAGTTGTGAGCTTATGAAGAACTAACAAGAACTTATCATGTATATAAGTTAATAAGATATGTATGTTAAGATGTTAGTATGATGAAAAGAATCCATTTGAAACGATGAACAAATCATAAGTAACGAAGTTATGCCGGAAATCACACGATTAGACGATAATCGTTGAATTCGTGAAATTCTAGGAATAGAAGTCAAATTTTGATATTGAACTCGAGAACATTGGTTTTCGATAGAGTTTAATCTTATTTGGCATTATAGAGTTGCGGACTCAAAAATGATCGAATTCTAACTTAGAACGAAGAAACGAGCGTTGAACTTTCACGAACGTTTATCGTTTTTGTTAAATAATGAACTAAAAGGTGAATTCTGAGTTAACGGATTCAAAATGGTAAATTCTTGCATGAACACGTAGAGTATGTGATTTGTGAGCTAATGGCTTTTGAATGAGCTAATTCATACTTAAAATGATCAAATTTGGAGTCTGGGAAGTTCGTTGTGTAAAACAAAACTGTCAACTTTCTGGTGCACAGAGCTGGCGCCAGCCCAAGGCCAAAATGTGGCACTGCAGTGCAGTGTGCAGTGCCCTGACCTATTGAACTTTCACGCCGCAACGAGGCCAATAAAATAAGGACTCGCGCCGCAGTGCCGAGCCCGAACCATAACCACTGTTAACTAACGCAGCAGCGCGGTACAAGGAAGAGAAGCTGGCGCCGCATCACCAACATTATATCATGCACAGTAAGGAAAGCTTATAAGTAAAGAAAAAAATTTAATTGATTAGTAATGAACTAAAACTTAATGTAACATTGATTAAGACATTGTTAAACCTTAAGTATGATAACTAAACGTTAAAGATAATCAATCGATTGTGAATGTAAGAACGATGTAAATTATAACGACAAGCCGGAACCAATAGTAACAAATCTAATACATTATTAGATTGAGAAGTACATTAGAAACTATGCATGCTTGTATATGATCTGATGTGTTACGTTATGTGATCATATATTGTAGAGACCTTAAAGACTTAAAGTGAACGTGTAATAATAGTAGCAGACGCTGAAGGCAAGTGTTCTAACCCTTGTCTATATTCAATCAAGACGAGCTTTGTGATTCATGTATTCTTACCCATGAATTGATGTATGATAGAGTCGAAGCCAATTCTTTCGGCTAGACTTAAGATGTTTTATGGATTTCTTATAATCTATTGAAATGATATCAAAGTTGTTAAGTTTTGCCAAACTATTTTGGTATGGTTTATAAATGAAGACTGAGTATGCTAAACAAATGTTTTGTCATCAAACGACAGACACGTGAGGTTGCCAAAACTTAAACGTACATACGTTTAAACAATGTAGTGTTGATCAACATAGAACACTATAAGCTGATCACCTAGACATGGTCGTAATTAATGTCGAACATACGGACTTTGTGTCGGGATGTCCTTTTCAAAGAAAGTATGAAATGCTCAAGGTCTTGGACCGGAATTGATGTTTTACTGAATGTTATTCATTGTGAAACGTTTTAAAGAGAAGAGAAGTGTTATTTTAAATTATCGATAGTACTTCATAACTATTGTTCAGTTATTGAAGATATACGGTTCCTATGTTTCAAGCATACTTGTTAAATGGAATTGTCATACTTGCTGAGCTAGTTATGCTCACTCTTGCTTGAACCATATGAATGCAGCTAAGACTGAACGACCCGTAGGATCCTTTAAGGACAAAGGAAAGGCTAAGGCAGACCATTGAACTGTGTATGTAACAATATAGGTTTAATGTTGTAATTATTTGATATTATGACAAGAAACATATGTAATAGTTATAAAGAACCTGGGAATGGAATATTATTTTGGAATATATATAAGACATATTCGTTCTTTTGAGGCTTTTCAATTGAATGTATGTGTGAACTGTAGCATCGTGTAGCACCATATGTCGGGTTGGAAGATACCCAGATTTGGGGGCGTCACACATATTGTGGAGCTCCCTCGGAGGGGCGTGGATATCATTCTCATGAATTTGGCACTGATAACATCTCTTGATGTGATCTTCACAGTTAGTCTTGAGAGAGAGCCAATAATGCCTTGTCTGAGGATTTTCTTTACCTAGTAGGGGGCTGCTTATGTGTGGGCCCCATACTCCACCATGGATCTCATTCATGAGCCTCTGAGCTTGGTCCTTGTCCAGACATCTGAGAAGACCTAATCCTGCATCTCTTTTGTAGAGTGCATTCCCGCTCAGGTAGAATTTCATAGCCAGTCGATGGATCCGCCTTCTTTCAGTTGGGCTTACCTCAGCGGGTGTAGATCTATCTTGCAAGTACTCCTTGATTTGCTAATACCAAGGGTGTTGGATGGAAGGCAGCTCATCCGATACTTCTCTAATGTAATTCCCATAGACTGGAGCCTTTTGTTGGGCAAATGTGAGGGTTGACATGTCTTCCTTGTCATTTATGTTGATCAAGGAGGCCAAGGTTGCTAGTGCATCCGTAAAATCATTCCTATTCCGAGGAATGTGGAGGAAGGATATTTCTTCAAACTTCGAAGCCATCTGTAGAACCTGCCGATGGTAAGGCAGCAAATGTAGACCTTTGGTGTGATAGATTCCTGTGGTTTGTCTGAGTACCAACTCAGAATCTCCAAAGACAGTTAACCATCTGAAACCCATTTATTGGGCAAGTTTTAGCCCCATGATACAGCCTTCATACTCAGCTGTATTGTTTGTGTTGGTAAACTACAATTTGACGGCGATGGGATGTTGGTTCCCCGTAACAAATACTAGAACTGCTCCAGGCCCAGAACCTTCCATATTTATAGCTCCATTAAAATATATCTTCCATGTTTTTCTTATATCGTACTGATGGTGTTGCTAAATTACCATTACCCCTTAATCGGGGAAGTATGTTTCCAAGGGTTTGAAATCCCCTGAAGGTGTGGCGGCCAGTTGATCCGCAATTCCTTGTCCTTTAATGGACTTTTGCGTCATGTAGATGATGTCAAATTGTTGTAGGATCAACTGCCATCTGGACAGTCGACAGCTCATCATGGGTTTACTAAACACGTACTTGAGAGGATCCACGCGGGATATGAGATGAGTTATGGGACCATGGAGGTAATGCTATAACCTCATGGAAGCCCATGCTAAAGCACAACAAGTGTTCTCAATCAGAGTGTACTTGTGTTCACTGTTGCTGAATCTTTTGCTGAGGTAGTAGATAGCTCGCTCTTGGCCTCTATCATCTTTCTGTCCCAGCATGCAGCCCATGACATTGTCACTTATAGACAGGTACATGAACAGAGGAACATCATCCCTGGGTGGTACCAAAATAGGAGCTTTGACTAGCTGTTCTTTGATTGTAAGGAAGGCCTTCTGGCACTCATCATTCCATTTCATGGAGGAGTTCTTCCTTAACAACTTGAAAATAGGCTCACAGGTTGCTGTGAGTTGGGAGATGAACCTGTTAATGAAGTTGATTCTTCCCAAAAATTCTCGTATTTCCTTCTCTGTCTGAGGAATGGGCATTTCCGTGATGGCCTGAATTTTGGTAGGACACAACTCAATCCCCTTATGGCTGACTAGGAATCCTAGCAACTTACCTGATTTTTCGCCAAAGGCGCATTTGGCTGGATTCAACTTCAAGTTGTACTTACGCAACATGTTGAAGAGCTTTTTGAGATGGTCTAGGTGGTCTTCCTCCCTCCGGGACTTGACAATGATGTCATCCATATAGATCTCTATCTCCTTATGCATTAAATCGTGGAAAAGAGCCATCATGGCTCGCTGGTAGGTAGCTTTGGCGTTGATGAGGCCGAATGATAACTATTTATAATAAAAGGTTCCCCAAGGCATGATGAATGTAGTTTTCTCATGATACTCCTCAACAACCATAATTTGATGGTACCCTGCGAAGCAGTCAGCAAAGGAGTACATGTCGTATTGAGTAGTATTGTCAATGAGAATGTGGATAAATGGCACGAGAAAGCTATCTTTAAGGGAAGCTTTATTTATATCCCGGTAATCCACGCAAACTCGCACATTTCCTCCTGGTTTATGCACGGGGACTATGTTTGATAGCCATTCAAGGTATGTAGACTCCACGATGATGCATGCTTGAAATTATTTCACAATGTCCTCTTTAACCTTTAAACGTGACTCAGGTTTTAATCGCCTGAGCTTCTACCTGACTGGCTTGAATCCCTCTTTGATGAGGAGGCAATGAATGACAATGTCAGTGGACAAACCCACCATGTCTTCATGAGACCATCCAAATACATCCTGGAATTAGGTTAATAGTGCAACCATGTCATTCCTTTGGTTTGGAGTGAGGTCTGTACCAATCTGAATTAGTTTAGGGCTTTCTAAAGTTTTG
Source organism: Panax notoginseng (assembly GCA_016801055.1). Taxonomy (NCBI): domain Eukaryota; kingdom Viridiplantae; phylum Streptophyta; class Magnoliopsida; order Apiales; family Araliaceae; genus Panax; species Panax notoginseng. The sequence continues at coordinate 109,410,789 of CM029019.1, forward strand.
AGATTGAATGAAGTGGTTTGATTAAGGTTGGATTTAGGTTTGTCTTTGACCCATTCTTTGATCTCCTGAGGTATCTCAATGTCCTCTTGTATTTCCATCAAGTCTGAGTCCAACTTTTCATCAAAGTTACAATCCTTGTGGAGAAAAGACACCTTATTAGCAAGTATAGGCACATCTAAATTCAGAGTCCTGAAACAAAATATGCTTTCACTTAATATATATGATACTGTTCAATCATACAAAGTGTTAGCATGTACTGACAAAACAACTGCTAATACTGTACAGAAAAGTAAGCAGTTATTATTATCTACAGGGTAGAAGGAGTTTCTGCTCGTTTTACCCTTGTCAACAAATGAAAGGAGTGCTTCTCCAATTGTCAAGGGTGAAGTCCTGATGGACTACAGTGATAGAGGTGCTGTTATCGTCCTCCTTCTCCCGAATGATGACCATTACGTCTGGGAAATCATCGTCTAGGGTGTGTCTATTTGTATGTCCATCATGGACAATGAAGCGTATGTTTGACATCATCCGGGCGATGTCCTGTTTACGTCTCCGTTCCTCTTCTTCCACTTTTGGATATGGAACTAGGACTTCTTTCTCCTTTACCGGTATCGGTTTAGGAAATAACATGGCCATTACATGGGCCGATACCTTTACCGGAGACCGTACAGGCTCAGGAACTGTAGGTGGAGATAATCGTCGTGTAGCTAAAGCTGAAGGAATCTGTTTGTGCTTATGAGGATTCCTGCACTGGAACTAGCTGTATAGCCTAGTCCGACTGTCCCTATTTGACTGGGACATTGAATGGGACGCTTGACGCCCTGATTTTCTTTACCCAACCCCTGCCCAGGTTGATATCCCAATGGCATCATTTCTTGAGTGGCCGACATTACTTCGGCAGAAATTTGGGGTATGAGAGGTGGTGCCCCAACAGGATGATAGTGAGTGTTGCTCACCTCCAGGGCATTAAAATTGACCGGCTCAACTTCTGAATTGAAGCTGATGAGTTGTATGTCACCTTGTTTAGGACATTCCGGCTCAGCATTGACAGTGACTAGGCTGTTGTTGATAATGTATTTAAGTTATTGGTGAAGAGTGGATGGGACTGTGTAAGACCCCGATTTTATGAAATGAAAGTATTCAATTTTCTTATAATTATTATTCTATTTAGTAAATGGTTAAATTGATAAAAGGTTAAAGTTAAGGGTGATATTTGAAAATTTTGCAAAAGTAAGCAAGTTGATATAAAATATTCGTTGTGTCGGGGAATATTTGATTGGTCGGGGAATATTCGTTTTAATAGTGAATATTCGTACGACGACACCATCATTGGTGGACCCCACAATAGAATAATTGTCGGAGTTAGAAAATGACAGAATATCTTTTTATAAAAATAACGCTGAAAGTTTTACCGTTAAACTATTGAAATACCTGGTGGTAAAAATATAGTAATACGTGTGGTTGCATAGTAGCACACAGTATTAATTATTGATGCTTACGTAAGACGCCACTCAGTTTACTCAATTATTGCTACAGTAATTGTTGCATAGTATCTCACGTTATTTGATTCAATTATTGTCACAGTATCATCTGAATAATATTTTATATTATTAAATTAATAATTGAGACGACAAAGTTATTCATATTATTATTTGTAATATTGACAATGTCTAGAAAATTCTGTCGAGGAGAGGTTTGATCACCTAATTGCGCGCCAATAGGGAGAAATCCTTATCGGAAAGCCCCCTCTTTCTTGGGAATAATCTGGTTGTTAAATATTGTGAGTTATAATATTAATGATGAATAATTGTTGAAGTATTAAAGAATGTGTTTATTAAAGATAAGCGATTTGCAAAAGTTAGAGGGGAATAATGCAAACTTGGAAAACTTTAGGGGTACTAAAGTGTAATAAGTTAAATCAATCTGGACCATTGGTGGTGGTTTTAATAGTAAATCAATCTGGACCATTGGTGGTGGTTTTAATAGTAAATCAATCTGGACCGTCGATGGTGGTTTTAATAGTAAATCAATCTAGACCGTCGGTGGTGATTTTAAAAGTAAATCTATCTGGACCGTCGGTGGTGGTTTTAAAAGTAAATCAATCTGAATCGTTGGTTGTGGTTTTAATAGTAATTAATCTGGACCGTCCGTTCTAATAGTAAATTAATCTGGACCATTCGTGAATTAGTTACTATTTAGTCATTTCTCCTATAAATAGAAGCTTAATTCTTCTTTCATTCTCACCAATTTACTGAGACTCACAAAAGAAACTATAGAGAGAGAAACTATAGAGAGCAAGAAGAAGAGTATTCTGCTACTTCACTATTGCAGTATCCAGTCTTCTACTGAGGCAAGTGGTATTATTTCTTTCGTATTCATAAGGAATATTATTTTTTCGTATTCATCCTTTAATATGTGGGAATAACCTGTCTACGCGGATTACATACCATATGACAGGTGAAAATCCAGTTGCGGTTTCGTATGTTATTTCTTTTGGTATTCTTAAATCTAAACTTATTATGGTAAGTATTGCTTCTATAATCCCTGAAATTAGTGGAATATCCTTGAAGTTTTGTGCTTCATCCAATATCGTTTCATTGGTATATTGATATGAACTTTCTTATTAAATATCAATATTTTCACCGGGGTACTATTCACAGGTTACTATTCACCCGGTTACTATTCACTCAAATATTATTCACTCAGGTATTCGGAGCACTTTTCATGCTGGGGGTACTATTCACGAGTTACTATTCACCCAATTACTATTCACTCAAATATTATTCACTCGGGTATTCGGAGTACTTTTCATGCCGAGGTACTATTCACGAGTTACTATTCACGAGTTACTATTCACCCAATTATTATTCACTCAAATATTTTTCACTCGGGTATTCGAGGCACTTTTCATGCCGGGGTACTATTCACAGGGTACTATTCTCGAAATACTATTCACGGAATATTATTCACCCGAAAATTTTATTTCTTTTCTCTCCAAATTATTTTTGATACATGGATATCATTCTTGAATTTTACTCCACAAAGTAGTATCATGTTAACAATGTGGATATTATTAAACTCTGGATAAATTTAAAGTCTTTAATAATTATCCTTAATTTCGTTTGATTAATGCTTATATCATTGTAATCATTCTCATGCTTATATTGTGATGAAAGTCATCTTTGGCCAAGGGTGAAAAGATGAGCTGTTGATTGATATGATTATGACCAGGGATCATTCAGTATAATTATGACCTGTAATGTTATAAATGATATGGTAAAAGTCCTCATTGACCCGTACTGTATTGATGGACAGTTGTTGGTATGATTATGACCAGGGATTATTCGATATAATCATGACCATTGGTGAAAACACGAATATCCTTGGCCCGTAGTGCATGGATAATTCGTGGTAGTGATACTAATGAATATCCTTAGCCGTAGTGCAAGGATGATTCGATGATGTAGATTATTTATTAAGCTGAGTCTCAGCGATAAAATATTGATAATAAACTTTTAATTCGTAGAAGATAGTAGATATAATGCTTTACTTGACTCTTCTAAAATACAGTTGCATGTCTTTGGCCTGTAATGCAAAGATGAACTGTTAATGAATATCTTTGGCCCATAGTGCAAAAATAAATTTATTAGTATGATTATGAACATGAACTATGATTTGGTATAACCATGATCTTTGATGTTTCAGGTAAAGACATGTGATGAAAATTATCTTCGTCCTGGGTGCGAAGAGGAATTTAGAACCAGAATTATGATGAGTTATTCACATGATTGTAGACAGAAACTGTTGATTGATGTTACAGGGATAAAACATTGTTGGTGGACTTTTAACATGGAGAAGATAATAGACTTTATGGTCTATTTGACTCTTCTAATGGATTGCTCGTTCCGCTGCAACTATGGTTGAAAAGTTTTATCATCTACCATATGTTCTAAATCTCTGATTTATTACTGATGAAGGTTATTGATAATTTAATTATCTTTAGTCATGATATTCTTTACTGGGCTAGTTGTGCTCACTTTTTTGCTTCATAATTCCTTTTAGGTAATAAGAGTGTAGCTGGGTCGAGCGGGGGTAACAAGTGAATAGAACGATGGTCTATAGTTGTTGAGGTTTCCCCTAAAATAGTATAGAAATAATTTTATTGAGAATTATAGATAAGTGTGTCGTATTTTATACGTCATTTTAACCGTTGATTTTGGTAAACCGAATAGGGTGAGGTGAGCCCAACTTTGGAAGGGCGTTTTGCCACTATCATACAAGATGTCTAATGACAGACGACTTCGTGTTATCATAAGACAGGGTTGTGCACATGCACTTGCTGATTATATCTATGAGCACTACCTATATAATCTTGGAGTTTGGTTCAAATATATTCTCAATTAGAGACAATGGAGATAATTATATGTCAAGAGAAGACTCACTGTGACGCCCCCAAAATAGGTATACATCACCCATTCTGAGTCGCCAAATACATGGTACAGAAATAAATACAACTTCATTATAATAATTGTCATGCAAAATACGACAACACAAATACTGTGAGTTTAAATACAAATATTGTCTTCTAGACAATATCCACATTCAAATAAGTCCTCATTACAATTATTAAAACACTATTTTACAGAAATAGTGAGGACTGCTAAAACATCTTTCTAGAACCATTACTCCATACTGTGACTCGATCCTGCTATGTTCTCACCTCCTGAGAAGAAAAATGAACAAAAAAGAAAAGGGTGAGCTCAACTAGCCCAGTAAAGAATATTATGACTAAGATAATATACAACAAATTATCATTAGTCTTGAACAGGAAAAAATCTGATAAAATATAATAGACAACAAATTTTAGATCAACAACTACAGCGGAAACAATAAACCATTGCTGGATAGGCTTTGAAGGTTCAGAACATGTGATCGTAGGAGTTGAGAATTTGAGCTCTGTGAAAGGACATCATAGGTAGATAGGAGAACATTTGATTATAGTTGGCTTTCCTATATCCATCCCAGCCCACTGCGATGATCTCAACTTCGTCATCATCTTCTTCTTCCTTGTCTTCATTTGAAATTTCCACTACATCAATCATCTCTACATCTTCTTTGCTCTTCTGCTCTCTCATCCTCCATAGCTTCAATCCTTTCCATTTCTATAGTTACTGAAGCTAGGATCTCTTGAGGGACTGAGGAAGGTTCATGATAATCTTTTGGCAATTCTTCCTCAACTGTAGCCTTCTCTGTCATAGTGACTTCGCAAGGCTCCCCCTCAACTTGATCATCTATTTGAATTTCAAGCAGTTCCCCCTCAGCTGAAGCCTTTTATAGCGCAGGGACTTCAGGAAGCTCCCCCTCAACTTGAGCTTTATTCTCCTTACTAGCTTCGGGTAGCCCTTTCTCAGCAGCTATTCTTTTGTCTTCCTCCGTTAATACTCCTTCATTGACAAGAATGTATTTCTTGAAAAGCTTTCTATTTGTCTTTCTAGGCTGAGATATAGCCTCAGTACTTTCTCCAACTTCAGCTCTGAAGGTTTGATCAGCTTGAGAACCTGTTGCAGCATCCACTTCTGGAGTGTTGTCAAGTCTGGGCTCTATGATCGGTTGTGACTCTACGATCGAAGAGAAAGAAGATTTCTTTGGCTTATGGCTGCTTTTTCCGTTCTTAAGTAGCTGAGAGATGGTAGCTATATCTTCTTCTTCTTTAAACTACTGTTCTTTCCCTTTCATTTTCTTCAAGGTTTCAGTGCCTGAACTCCCTTGAGGTGCATCAGTGGTTGAACCTTGAGACTCCTTTATTATCTGAGCTTTCATCTTCCTCTTTTCCTTGCTTTCTTTGACCAAAGCAATGGGTTCCTCTTTGTTGATTTCTTATTCTTCATCAGTTTCCTTTACAACTGACATATTTCCTGGTAGCCCAGACTCCTTCGTTTCACCAGTTCTTCCACTGGATTCAGACATCATCTTGACATTTTCTATTGGATTTCTTTTTTAGTTTTCAAATAGCTGCTGAGTCATCCTTCTGTTGGGATTAATAGATTCTCCTTCACTATCCCTAAATTTGTCACCTAGTGCTGATTGTAGGATGATACTTATAAACCGCCCGTAGAGCATCTTTCCAGAGCTCTTTGATTTCTTTGAACTGAGTATCCACTTCCCAATCCAATCGATGAGTAGGGCTCCATAGTTGAGTTGAATCCCAAAACAGATTGTTGTCATGAGCTTCAGTTGAACTTCATTGACAGAATCATGGCCAAATCTCTTGCAGCACATACATTTAGTAACAATGTCAGCCATAAACTCATATTTTTGAGGAAACTCTTTCTTCTTGTACCCCTTGACGGTCTAAAACTTTTTGTGATGCATCTTCCTCAGACCTTCATGAAAGTTGATGACCTCCATCGACAGAAGTCCATTTAATTTGAAACCTAGGGCTAGGGTTATATCTTCAGCCTTGAGTTTAATCTGATCGCCCTTGACCTTCATGGTGATAACATTGTTCTCAAAAGCTCCATTTTTGTAGAACTCTTTCACCAGCTTTGGGTATATCCATGTGCTGGTGCCCAGAGCTTCTTCAAGACCAGCATTCTTCAATAGAGACAGAATTTTGAGGAATTGAGGGTTAGCTATCTTGAACTCGTCGAAGCAGAGTTGGTAACCAATGATAACATTTGAAGCCACCATTAATTTCTTTGCACTGAGGTTGGTTGAGCATTTTTGAAGGCTAGAGTTTCTACTGGTAGTGAGAGAGAGAGAGAGAAAATAAGCTTTTTGAATTTTCGATTTCAAAGAGATCTTTTCAAATTGTACTTGTAACTTCCCTCCTCTCATTATGCTTAGTGGGGCATGTGTCAAGTTCTGCTTGGCTCGACGATTTTAATTGATGTGGAAAATACTGATTTGCCCTTAGCTCCTCCTGAGCTAATGTATCCTTTAGGAGGACTACGATCGTCAAGGTAGCACTACGGTCGTTGAGGTTGTATTGCGATCGTTGAGTTCACTGATAAATCTGCTCTACGAACTTTGTATGTTCTGGTCCTTGTGATGAACTTTAACTTAGCATTCCTTCCGAGTTAAGGTAGCTCAGGAAGGGCCAACATATTAAAATGAACTAAGGATCAGGTTTATCCCTAAGGCGCTTGTCGGAGGGATTGCTTAAATTTTTTGGGAATGTTGTCATCACAGGATACTTCTTTGTCATGTCAAGGTAACTCTACGATCGTGGTCCTTCATGTCACGGCAGCTCTACGATTGTGGACTTTCTTTAGTCATCTCTACGATTTTGAACATAGCCTTTATATGTGCAAGGTTAGCATACACTAGAGCATATATTTTATGGTTGCTGATTTAGCATGCCTAACTCACTTATCAATTTATTAAATCTGGATCCATCTAGAGGCTTTGTAAAGACATCATCAAGTTGATTATTAGTAGGGACGTATTGTAAATATATGGTTCCATTTTGAACATGATCCCTAACAAAATGATATCTTATTTCTATATGCTTAGTCCTAGAATGCATGACAGGATTGTGTGTTATTGCTATGGCACTTGTGTTATCACAATGAACAGGTATAGATTTGAAATCAAACCCATAGTCTGCTAGCTAATTTTTCATCCATAAGATTTGAGCACAATAGCTACTAGCAACAATTTATTCAGCTTCTGCAGTTGAAGTAGCTATTGAATTTTGCTTCTTGCTAAACCAGGACACAAGTCTGTTTCCTAGCAACAAATAAGTGCCACTAGTACTTTTTCTATCTATTTGCCATCCTGCAAAATTAGCATCTGTATATCCTGTCAGTTCAAAGGAGGACTCCTTGGGATACCAAAGTCCCAAGTGAGGTGTGCCTTTGAGATACTTGAAAATCCTTTTTACAGCAGTTAAGTGTAATTCCTTAGGATTAACTTGAAATCTAGCACATATGCATGTTGCAAACATTATGTCTGGTCTACTGGCATTTATGTGACGCCCCCAAAATTAGGTATACATCACCCATCTTGGGTCGTCAGATACATAGTACAAAATACAAATATAACTTACTAAAACAACTGTCGTGTACAATACGACAAAACATAAACTGTGAGTTTGAATACAAATATTATCTTCTAGAGAGTATTCATACTCAAAAGGAGTCCTCATTACATTTATTAACACACCATTACATAGAATAGTGAGGACTACTAACTAATACTATCATTCGGACCATCACTCCGTTCCCCGACTTGCCCCAGCTACGTTCTCATTTCCTGAAGAGAACAGTGAAAAAAAGGGTGAGCTCAACTAGCCCAGTAAGAAATATCATGACTAAGATAATGCAGAATAAATTATCATTAGCCTTCAACAATGTTAAACTGATAAAATATAATAGACATCAAGTTTAACTGCAGCGGAACAAGCAATCCATTAAAAGAGTCAAGTAGAAAATAAACTCTACTATCTTTTATGATTTAAAAGATTTTCCAACACTGTGATCGCTGAGACTCAGCTTAATAAAATAATTCACATCATCGAATCACCCCTGCACTACGGCCAAGGATATTCGTATATTCATTAATGGTCATGATCATGCCAACAACTGTCCATCAATGCACTACAGGCCAATGAGGACTTTTACCACATCATTTGTAACATTACGGTCATGATTATACCGAATAATCCCTGGTCATAATCATACCAAGTCCATCTATGCACTACAGGCCACAGATGACTTTCAACATTTTATAAACATGAGGATGATGACAATGATATAAGAATTCAATAAAACAAGTTCAAGAATTAATTTATCCAAGAATTAACAACGTCCAAATTGTCAACATGATACTGCTTTGTGGAGTAAAATTCAAGAATGATCAGGAGAATATTTTCATGAATAGATACTGGATGAAACGCAATTATCAAGGATATTCCACAAATTTCATGGAGTATAGAAGTCAAAACTTAACCAACTGAGTACAATAAAGAATGGAATAACAAAAGAAATCACCATGCATGCGATAGACCGCACAAACAGGTTATTCCAACAGAATAATAAATGATGGAACCAGGTCCGGCGTAAACGCACAGACAGGATATTCCGACAGAATAATAAATAATGGAACCAGGTCCGGTGTAAACACACAGACAGGATATTCCGACAGAATAATAAATAATGGAACCAGGTCCGGTGTAAAGCACACAGACAGGATGTTCCAACAGAATAATAATAAAAACGGAACCAGGTCTGGTGTAAAACACACAGACAGGATGTTCCAACAGAATAATAATAAAAACAGAACCAGGTCCGGTGTAAAACACACAGACAGGATGTTCCAACAGAATAATAGAAGAATGTCACCAAGTATAGGGTAGACCACGTATACAGGTTATTCCAACAGAATAATAAGAAATGGAATAACAACAGTTCTCTTCATGAATAAGAAAGAATAACACCCCTTACCGTTTTAAAGACGAGCTGAAATAAGGAAGTAGTTAAGTAGCAGAATACTCTTCTTCTCTCTCTCTCTATAGTTTCTCTCTATAGTTTCTCTCTCTAGAGTTCAGTGAATTCGTAAGAAATAATGAAGGAATGAGCTGCTATTTATAGAAAAATAGAATGCATAGTAACTAATCCATGAACGGTCCAGATTGATTACTTTAATCTGACGGTCCATATTTAAAGAAAAATCTTTTAAATAAAATATAATATATTCTATTTATAGAATAACTTTAATAAAGTATTCTGTTTTATATAAAAAGATGTTTCTGTTTTATTACGTTAATAATACGAATAAAACAAAACGTCATTATCGCTAAATAATTCATATTATTAACTGACAATAATTGAATCAAACTGAGTGACTTCTCACATAAGCATTAATAATCAATACCGTGTGCTACTATGCAACCACACGTATTACTGTACTTTTACTACCGAGTAGTTCAACAGTAACAATGGTAAAATTTCCGCCGTTATTTTTAATAAAATATTTTTGTCGTTTTCTCAATCCGACAATAATTCCGTTGTGGGGTCCACCAATGATTGTGTCGTTGTACGAATATTCCCTGTTAAAACGAATATTCCCCGACCAATCGAATATTATATAACAACTTGCGTACTTTGCAAAATTTATAAATATTACCCACAACTATAACATTATATCAAATTAACTCCATAATATTCAAAAATGATATTTATAGAAAATTCTTCTTTATTTATAAAAGTTGGGGTCTTACAACCTCCCCTTCTTATGAAATTTCGCCCTCGAAATTAGGGTACGTACCTGGTATGTCGAAGAGGTAAGGATACCTTGATTTCATTTCAGATTCTAACTCCCAAGTCATTTCCTCAACATCGTGGTTTCTCCACAAAACTTTGACTTGAGGTATAACCTTGGAGCGTAGAATATGTTCCTTCTTATCCAAGATTTGAACAGGAACTTCTTCATACGTCAAATCTTCCGCTATTTCGTCCGGTTCTAACTCAATAATGTGGTTCGGGTCTTCCACATATTTGCGTAACATGGATATGTGAAAAACGTTATGAACACGAGACATACTTGGCGGTAAAGCGAGTCTATAAGCCACAGTTCCTACTCGATCGAGGATTAAAAATGGACCGATGAATCGAGGATTGAGCTTTCCTCTCTTTCCAAATCTCGTAACTCCTTTCCATGGAGCAACACGTAAGAACACATGATCTCCTACATCAAATTCCACGTCCTTTCGATGAAGATCAGCATAACTCTTTTGTCGATCTTGTGAGGTTTTTATACGTTGTCGGATCGTTTGAATCTTTTCTGTAGTCATACGTACCAACTCCGGTCCCAACAACGTTGCTTCACCCACCTCATCCCAGCATACTGGAGAACGACATTTTCTTCCATACAATGCTTCGAATGGAGCCATGCCAATACTTGCTTGATAACTGTTGTTGTAGGAAAACTCCACCAATGGTAAGAACTTGTCCCAACTTCCCTTGAAGTCAAAGACACAGAGTCTTAATAGATCTTCAAGAGTTTGAATAGTCCTCTCTGATTGTTCGTCCGTCTGAGGATGATATGCTGAACTAAATCGTAACTCCGTGCCCATAGCTTTTTGTAAACTAACCCAAAATCGTGAAGTGAATCTTGGGTCTCGATCAGAAACTATGGATACTGGCATACCATGCAGTCTTACAATCTCGTTTATGTACATACGAGCAAGACGTTCAAGTGTATAAGTTTCTCGTATCGGTAAGAAATGAGCAGACTTGGTCAATCTATCAACAATGACCCAAATCGCATCAATACCTTGAGAAACCCTTGGAAGACCGGTAACGAAATCCATGGTAATGTGCTCCCACTTCCATTCTGGAATTTCAAGTGGTTGCAATGGACCTTTTGGTACTTGATGCTCCGCTTTGACTCGTTGACAAGTTAGACACCTTGAGATAAACAACGCTATCTCTCTCTTCATATTGCTCCACCAAAATGTATGACAAAGATCATGATACATTTTGGTACTTCCAGGATGGATTGCAAACGGTGTGTTGTGCGCCTCCATCATGATTTCATACTTTAAATCAGGGTTGTTAGGAACACAAAGTCTGGAGTTGACTCGAAGTATTCCTTCTTCATCGATTCTTGCTTCCGGCATAGTACCTTCTTGCACTTTCTTCCTTATACGCATCAGCTCCAGGTCTGTAGCTTGAGCAGCTTTAACTTTATCGATTAAAGTCGGTTCTACTCGTATATTCGCCATCATCACATGGGTCCCTGGAGTCTTTAACTCTATCTCCATCCTTTGCAAATCACACAAAATGGGCCTTTGTGTTGACAATATCGCACTCGTACTTGCATATGATCTTCTACTCAATGCGTCAGCTACCACGTTCGCTTTTCCAGGATGGTATTGAATGGTATGATCATAATCTTTCAACAGTTCAAGCCAACGTCGTTGTCGCATGTTGAGTTCCTTTTGAGTGAAGAAATATTTAAGGCTTTTATGATCCGTAAAGATCTCCACCCTCTCCCCATACAAGTAATGCCTCCAAATTTTAAGTGCAAAGACAACAGCTGCCAACTCTAGATCATGAGTAGGATAATTCCTCTCATATTCCTTGAGTTGTCTTGATGCATAGGCTATGACTTTTCCATGTTGCATGAGTACGCATCCCAACCCTTTGCTCGAAGCATCACTGTAGATGACAAATCCCTCCGAGCCAGATGGTATTGTTAGAACAGGTGCTGAAATTAGTCTCCTCTTGAGTTCTTGAAAACTCTGCTCACATTCTTCGCTCCAACCGAACTTTGTATCTTTTCGAGTCAGCTGAGTTAATGGAGTAGCGATTCGAGAAAATCCTTCCACGAATCTCCGATAATAACCAGCTAAACCAAGAAAGCTACGTACTTCGGTCACTGATTTAGGTTGCTCCCAGCTTTGAATAGCTTCAATCTTTGCCGGGTCAACCGATATTCCACGACTTGATACTACGTGCCCAAGGAATGCTACCTCTTCCAGCCAGAACTCGCATTTCTTCAACTTGGCATAAAGTTTGTATTCACGAAGCTTTTGGAGTACCAACCTCAAGTGTTGCTCATGATCTTCACGGCTTTTGGAATAAACAAGGATGTCATCGATAAAGACGACCACAAAGTGATCCAAATATTCCTTGAATACCCTGTTCATCATATCCATGAAGGCAGCAGGAGCATTAGTCAATCCAAAAGACATAACTAAGAATTCATAATGCCCATACCGAGTTCTGAAGGCAGTCTTTGGAATATCCTCAGTTCTAACCTTCAGCTGATGATATCCAGAACGAAGATCGATCTTTGAAAAGAATTGTGCTCCTTGCAACTGGTCAAACAGGTCATCAATACGTGGCAATGGGTACCTATTTTTGATGGTGACATGATTCAACTCCCGATAATCAATACAAAGTCGCATACTCCCATCTTTCTTCTTCACGAACAGAACAGGAGCACCCCAAGGAGAAGTACTAGGACGAATAAAACCAATGTCTAACAATTCCTGCAGTTGGGTCTTTAACTCCTGAAGTTCAATAGGAGCCATTCGATATGGGGCTTTGGAAATGGGTTTTGTACCGGGTTTAAGGTCGATACAAAATTCAATTTCACGCTCTGGGGGTAGGCCAGGAAGTTCTTCGGGAAATACGTCAGGAAATTTATTAACAACAGAAATATCATTCAAAGCTGACGTATTTTTGTTTAGATCTGTGACATGAGCTAAGAAAGCTTGACATCCGTTTTTCAATAAACGAATAGCTTTATGGCTTGAGATGACAGCGATTGATTTTAATGGTTTGGTTGCTTGAATTCGCATAATAGGTCGATTAGGAATATGAAAGCTAACAACCTTACGAAAACAATCAATTTTTGCATGATGAGTAGTTAACCAATCAATCCCTAGAATCACGTCAAATGCAAGTATTTTTAATGAAATAAGATCGACAGGTAATGTGTGGGTACCAACTTGAACCAAACAAGACTTATAAACCGTGGATGTAATGAAGGTTTCTCCCAATGGAGTTTCAACTGCTAAGTCAAAGTCTAATTTCTCCGGAATCAAATTTAATCGATGAGCGCAAGTAGGAGAAATAAAAGAATGGGTAGAACCGGTATCAAATAAAGTATAGACTTCGTTAGAGTTTATGATAAGCTTACCCGTGATGACCTCATTCGGGTTCCTTGCTTTCTGGGAGTTCACAACAAACGCTCTCCCTTGCACAACCGGTTTTGACTTTTCTGGGACGGCCTTTGGTGCCTCCATCCTAGCTGAATTTGTCTTCGGTAAACGACAAAATCGGGCTAAATGACCTTCTCTTCCACAATTATAACATGCTTTGGACGGCATCGCGCAGTTTAGACTGATGTGCCCCTCCCCTCCGCATTTGAAACATATGATAGGTGGTCGTTCTCCTTCCTTAACGACAGGTGCTGGTGCTGACGTCTTTCCATCATTGTTGAATCTCCTCTTCTTGAAATGCCCATTCTTATTATTTTGGCCCTGATTACCACCGAAGTGGTTACCATTTCTGGCCTGTTGATTCCCTCCACGCTTGTTGTCACCGCTTCGATGACTGCTTTCACTAGTATTATCATTTTGCCGGCTGCTCTCTTTTGGTTGCGTTGTCTCGTTATCGCGCTCCACCAACTGAGCCCTATTTACAACATCTGAATACAAACACAATTTATGAGAAACAAGATGTTGACTTATCTCCGGCTTCAAACCTCTTAAAAACATCCGCGTCATTCTTTCTTCATTATCCACCAGGTGGGACGCAAACCGGGATAACTCCGCAAATTTTGCCTCGTACTGCGACACGGTCATATTATTCTGCTCCAATTTGATGAACTCCACCTCCTTCATGTGACGAATACTCTCGGGAAAGTATTTGTCGTTAAACAGCTCTTGGAACTTCTCCCAAGACATCTTCAGTGCGGCAGGTTAAGTACGCTTTATCGATTCCCACCAGTAATCTGCCTCTCCTCGCAACATAAAGGCGGCAAAGGGAACCTTTTGCTCCTCGGAGCAACCCAAGACATCAAATATCTTGGTGATCTGCTTTATCCATGTTTCAGCTACAAGTGGTTTGGGTTCTCCCTTAAACTCCGGTGGTCCCAGCTCCTTAAACTGTTTAGCGGTGACCGCCTGAGAGTTTCCAGTATTTCCACCTACGTTGTGGACAGGAGCCGCTTTCACCTGTTGTTGCATGAATTGCATAAAGCCTCTGAACATTCCATCATTCATCATCTGGTCAGTGTTGTTGTTTGCATGAGGATTGTCACCTTCCTGATGAACATTATCCTGATTATTGATATGTGGTGAATCAATAATCGCCTGTGCTCCATTGCTATTCTCAACATTCTCAGATGCCATTTTCAGATACTGCCACAAAATAAAAGTTAATTGATATGTCATATATTATCCTTATATTATGACCGACCAATTAAATACCATGCAAATAAACTTAGGTAGGTCATACTAGCGAAGGAATTCCCCGTCTCTCCCCTCCTAGTTCTATTCTCACATCTTAGCCAGGGATCATATCCCTAAGCTCTGATACCAACTGTGACGCCCCCAAAATTAGGTATACATCACCCATCTTGGGTCGTCAGATACATAGTACAAAATACAAATACAACTTACTAAACAACTGTCGTGTACAATACGACAAAACATAAACTGTGAGTTTGAATACAAATATTATCTTCTAGAGAGTATTCATACTCAAAAGGAGTCCTCATTACATTTATTAACACACCATTACATAGAATAGTGAGGACTACTAACTAATACTATCATTCGGACCATCACTCCGTTCCCCGACTTGCCCCAGCTACGTTCTCATTTCCTGAAGAGAACAGTGAAAGAAAGGGTGAGCTCAACTAGCCCAGTAAGAAATATTATGACTAAGATAATGCAGAATAAATTATCATTAGCCTTCAACAATGTTAAACTGATAAAATATAATAGACATCAAGTTTAACTGCAGCGGAACAAGCAATCCATTAAAAGAGTCAAGTAGAAAATAAACTCTACTATCTTTTATGATTTAAAAGATTTTCCAACACTGTGATCGCTGAGACTCAGCTTAATAAAATAATTCACATCATCGAATCACCCCTGCACTACGGCCAAGGATATTCGTATATTCATTAATGGTCATGATCATGCCAACAACTGTCCATCAATGCACTACGGGCCAATGAGGACTTTTACCACATCATTTGTAACATTACGGTCATGATTATACCGAATAATCCCTGGTCATAATCATACCAAGTCCATCTATGCACTACAGGCCACAGATGACTTTCAACATTTTATAAACATGAGGATGATGACAATGATATAAGAATTCAATAAAACAAGTTCAAGAATTAATTTATCCAAGAATTAACAACGTCCAAATTGTCAACATGATACTGCTTTGTGGAGTAAAATTCAAGAATGATCAGGAGAATATTTTCATGAATAGATACTGGATGAAACGCAATTATCAAGGATATTCCACAAATTTCATGGAGTATAGAAGTCAAAACTTAACCAACTGAGTACAATAAAGAATGGAATAACAAAAGAAATCACCATGCATGCGATAGACCGCACAAACAGGTTATTCCAACAGAATAATAAATAATGGAACCAGGTCCGGCGTAAACGCACAGACAGGATATTCCGACAGAATAATAAATAATGGAACCAGGTCCGGTGTAAAACACACAGACAGGATATTCCGACATAATAATAAATAATGGAACCAGGTCCGGTGTAAAGCACACAGACAGGATGTTCCAACAGAATAATAATAAAAACGGAACCAGGTCTGGTGTAAAACACACAGACAGGATGTTCCAACAGAATAATAATAAAAACGGAACCAGGTCCGGTGTAAAACACACAGACAGGATGTTCCAACAGAATAATAGAAGAATGTCACCAAGTATAGGGTAGACCACGTATACAGGTTATTCCAACAGAATAATAAGAAATGGAATAACAACAGTTCTCTTCATGAATAAGAAAGAATAACACCCCTTACCGTTTTAAAGACGAGCTGAAATAAGGAAGTAGTTAAGTAGCAGAATACTCTTCTTCTCTCTCTCTCTATAGTTTCTCTCTATAGTTTCTCTCTCTAGAGTTCAGTGAATTCGTAAGAAATAATGAAGGAATGAGCTGCTATTTATAGAAAAATAGAATGCATAGTAACTAATCCATGAACGGTCCAGATTGATTACTTTAATCTGACGGTCCATATTTAAAGAAAAATCTTTTAAATAAAATATAATATATTCTATTTATAGAATAACTTTAATAAAGTATTCTGTTTTATATAAAAAGATGTTTCTGTTTTATTACGTTAATAATACGAATAAAACAAAACGTCATTATCGCTAAATAATTCATATTATTAACTGACAATAATTGAATCAAACTGAGTGACTTCTCACATAAGCATTAATAATCAATACTGTGTGCTACTATGCAACCACACGTATTACTGTACTTTTACTACCGAGTAGTTCAACAGTAACAATGGTAAAATTTCCGCCGTTATTTTTAATAAAATATTTTTGTCGTTTTCTCAATCCGACAATAATTCTGTTGTGGGGTCCACCAATGATTGTGTCGTTGTACGAATATTCCTGTTAAAACGAATATTCCCCGACCAATCGAATATTATATAACAACTTGCGTACTTTGCAAAATTTATAAATATTACCCACAACTATAACATTATATCAAATTAACTCCATAATATTCAAAAATGATATTTATAGAAAATTCTTCTTTATTTATAAAAGTTGGGGTCTTACATTTAGATATAGAAGAGAGCCTATCATACCTCTATATTAAGTTATATTAATACTTTTACCTTTCTGATCTTTGTCAAGCTTGGTTACTGGAGCTATTGGTGTTTTCATGAGAGAGGCTGATTCCATGCCATACTTTTTAAGTAAGTCTTTAATGTACTTGGCTTAGTTTATGAAGATTCCTTCATCAGTTTGTTTTACTTGCAATCTAAGGAAGAAATTAAGCACACCCATCATGCTCATTTCGAACTTGCTCTGCATAAGCTTGGAAAATCTCTTACACAATTTTTCATCATTAGAGCCAAAGATAATGTCATCAACATATATTTGAACTAATAAGACTTTGTCTTTATGCTTTCAAAGAAATAATGTGGTATTTACTCTACCTCTAGTGAAACCATTTTCAATAAGAAAGTTAGTTAATTTTTCATACCATGCTCTAGGTACTTGTTTAAGACCATATAAGGCTTTGTCTAATCTATAGACATAATTAGAGAGAGTTGGATTGATAAAACCTGGAGGTTGCTCCACATATACTTCTTCTTGAAGTTCACCATTCAGGAATGCACTTTTGACATCCATTTGAAAGACTTTGAATTTTTTGTGGGCAGTAAAGGCAAGAAATATTATGATGGCTTCTAATCTGGCAACATGTGCAAAGGTCTCGTCGTAGTCAATGCCTTCTTCTTGAGAGTAACCTTTAGCCACTAGTCTTGCCTTATTCCTTGTTATTACTCTATCTTCATCCATCTTGTTTCTGAAGACCCACTTCGTGCCAATGACTGGATGACTTCTTGGTCTTGGAACTAATCTCCATACTTTGCTTCTTTCAAACTGATTTAGTTCTTCTTGCATGGCTTCTATCCAACTGGAGTCTTCCATTGCATCTTCTATTTTCTTGGGTTCCATTTGTGACAGAAAGCTTAGATAGAAACACTCATTCTGGGTGGCAGCCCATGTCTTGACTCTTGCATTTGGATCTCCAATGATTAAATCTTGAGTGTGATCTTTTGCCCATCTATTTCCTGTTGGAACATCTGACCTGATGCCTTCTTATCTGAGTTCTTCAAGATTAATCTCTACTTCTTGATGTGGAGGTTCGATGTCTGGTGTGGTTCTCTCTACGATCTTTTCTCATTGCTCGAAGAATTAATTATCTGGGTCTACGATCGTGGTGTTGAGCTCGACGACCTCATTCGTAGTGTCTGAATTATCGTTCGTAGTGTCTTGAGACACTATTTTTTCCAAGTATGCTTCATCGAAGATGATGTGAATTGAGACTTCAACACTCAACATCTTCTTGTTGAACACTCTATAAGCCTTACTGTCTGTGGCATATCCGAGAAAGATTCCTTCATCTGACATGGGTTGGAACTTTGTCAGATACTGTTTTCCATTGTTGAGAATATAACATGCACAACCGAATATATGAAAGTAGCCGACGCTTGGCTTTCTTCCTTTCCACAGTTCGTAGGGAGTCTTCTTTAACGTAGAGTGCACAATAGATCTTTTCTGAGTGTAGCATGCAGTGTTGATAGCTTCTGCCAAGAAGTATTCAAGAAGACGAGCTGCTGCTAGTAGAGTTCTTCCAGCCTTTATCAACGTTCTGTTCTTTCTCTCAGCTACTCCGTTTTGCTGAGGAGTTCGTGGAGCTGAGAAGTTGTGACTGTTAGATTTGTAATATTTAAGAACGCAATCAAATTGCACAAAATAAGCGGAAATGTGGAAAAACAGAGTTTAAAAATTTTACAAACCATATACCCGGATCATCCTTTATGCACAATTATTAATTAAACGAAAAATAAAGGACGAGAATCATGCCCTTGAAGATTCGAGCTTCCTCAGGTACAAGTTCACCTCCAAATCCTTTTCGTGTTCAACTTAAATCCACCGGGTTGGGTTCCTTTCTTTGATAAACGTTAGCCACCCAAGTGTTTGACCTCTAGAGGTGATCCACCAAGAAAGGATGAAGATTCAAGAAGATGAGTGTTTGACAAAATCTTAGTTTTTCTATCTCTCATAGAAAAGGAGCGTACTCTCCAACAATTGGAATTACGTCTATTGTCAAAAAGTCAATAACCACTCCTCACCCATAATAAGACTCCTCTTATTTATAGATGTAGGCAACCCTCCTTAACAATTAAGAAATTGGGCTTTATTTTAATTAATTAAACCCTTTTAATTAATTAGGCTCCTAATCTTATTAGGAATATATGAGAGTACTTATATTAAATTAATTCCTAAACTCTTTTAGAAATTAAAATAATAATAATTGTAATAATATTAATAAGACTCCTCTTATTAATTTATATTTAATATTTCTAAAATATTAAATAATAAATATTAAGTTATTTAATTTATTCTATCACCATAGATTAAATTAAATATACTTAACATATTATTGCGATTATGCTATTAACTTCATAAATAATTATTCCTCCATTTATGGTGTGACCCTTTAGGTTCTCCATATTAAATCGGTTGTGAATAAATTAATTAGAACAATTCTAATCTTATTTAAATAAATAGATTAAACAATTAATTTATTTAAATTAATAATATTTATTCTATAATAGGGATAAGCCTCCCTAGCGATCAACGACTTTCTAGATAATATAGATTTTAACATTAATCATAAAAGAACCTTTGAGTAAATAGTTACCGTACAATTCAATCCTTCCACCATACAATATCCCAATTAAATATAAGACATAGAATTACTGTCAAGTCTTATTTTATTTAATTATATGTATTTCGATCCTTAAATGCACAACACCAAATAATGCAAATTAGAAACTCCTTTCTAATTTCATTATGCCTTGGTCAAGGACTACTGGGTTGTCATTTATTGAATCACATAGGACATTTCTCTTCTTTTACTAGATTTGATAGATTCTTTATTGATCATACATTATCTCCATGTATAACTTATTATACCCAAGCATACCCTTTGATATACCCTAAGGGTCTTAAGGAATAAGTCAAAGTATAACTCATCATACACAAGATAATATGATGATCTCAAGTCCAAGGATCACTTGTACTACTATCACTACATGAATTCCTATTGACAGGCAAGTAAACTCCATTAGGTATTCCTTAGCGAGCCACGTTCAGTGAACTTATTCTCTAATAAGCACCTACATACTTGCTTTAGTGTCTCCACACAAATGATCATGAGATCAATCATCCTTATCCAATGAGCAAGCAACGTATGTACCAATCTATCCGGATTCACTAATCCCCAATTTAGTAATCCAACGATTGGAAACTATTTTACTTTTAAGCTTTCTAAGAATTTAGATCTCATTAGAATGATTATCATCATTATTATAAAAGCATTACTTAAAACTATGGGTTTATCACATATTATAAAGCAACATCATGTAGATAATTAAAAACCTTTAATTAATTAATACTTTTGATTAATAAATGAATAAGATTGTTTACAAAGTATATGCTTTATCATCAAACATGATTGGCTTGTATGCATACTACTTTCAATCTCCCACTTGCACTAAAGCCAATCGCCATGGTATCTCATATCCTTTTTCTCTAAGTGACGATTATCCCGCTGTTGGATAAGCTTTAGTTAATGGATATGTAATGTTGTTCTTGAGAGTCCACTATCTCTATAGTGATTTTCCATCTTTTAATGATTCTTATAATCAAATGAAGGTGCCACAACACATGTTTAGATCCAAGATGAGACGTAGAAACTATTCCTTGTTCTATAATGAACTTTTCATCCAAACAATCAACTTGCAGCTTCATTTATAGCTATATACTTTGTTTTTATCACTAAACCATCAACTCTTTGCTATTTGGAACCTTTCCAATTCACTACACCACCGTTCAAGGTAACGCCTTACCTTAAAGTGGATTTTCTGTCATCTTGGTCTGTCTGAAAAACTTGAGTCTGTTAAGCCCTCTAGTTTTAATTTAGACCCACCATGAATATGATCACATCCTTAGTGCCGGTTAAGTACTTTAAGATATTTTTCATTGACTCATAGTGAACTTCTCCAGAATATGAACGATCAACATCAGGTCTCGTATATTTCATTGCATACATGATAGTTACTCATGCGATCTCTCTTTTAGGAGTCTATGGTGACTATTAAGAGAAATACAATCCAGGGCTCATCAACATGAGACATCCCATGGAGTTTTCCATGCTAAACGACTTTAGTATCAAATGAATATACGTTTCTTGGGTTAAGCTGAGCATCCTTTTAAATCTATCTATATAGATTTTTATCCCCAATTAAGATACTCTTCCCAAATAATTCATGGAGAAGTGTTTAGACAACTTTAGCTTCACTGATTGTAGCATTAGTATGTCATTCCTTATCCGTATTATATCAACATGTAATACTAGGAATATTACGACGGTCTCACTGACCCTTTTGTACGTACTAGGTTCATTCTTATTTTTGATAAAATCAAACTCTTTAATTGTCTCATCAAAACGAATGTTCCATTTTGAGATTGCTTCAATCCATTTCTCTGAGTGTCTACAACTCTTACCTCATCGTATGTAACTGGATCATCATCTTCTATGATGTATACCTCATCATCATCGTCTATGATGAATCCATACCTCCCAGGTATCTTCTGTACTATTCTAGATTTACGATTCGGTTGTGGTACAATAAGTCTATCTATAGGTTCCTCTTATTTGACTTATAGTGATTTGTGGTTCTTGAACTCTTTAAGATCTATTATCCTCCCACTAGCTCCTTCAATGATAAACAAATTTATCTTAGAAGGTAGCGTGTTTCGTAACAAACACCTTTTTCTAAGTAGGGTTATAGAGTATATACCCTAAACTTACTTTAAGATGTCCCACAAATCTCTACTGGTCAAATCTTGTCCCAAGCTTATCCTTTGAAACCTTTTTCACATAAGTTGGACAACCCCTTATCTTAACATACTTAAGATTAGG
The DNA here is from genome assembly GCA_016801055.1 of Panax notoginseng. NCBI lineage: Eukaryota > Viridiplantae > Streptophyta > Magnoliopsida > Apiales > Araliaceae > Panax > Panax notoginseng. The sequence goes on from CM029019.1 coordinate 109,433,044, forward strand.
AATCCTCCTTGTCCATAACTTTTACAGAGTCTTGGGGCCGGATTTTGAGGTTACCTTTTCTGTAGATATGCAACCATTTCTAGGACATGACCCTAAAAGAATACTGGAATGTCGGTAAAATCATTATGGACCGTACCATGCCCAACAAGGTATGATTTTTTCTTTCAGATACATCAATCAATTATTTCGTATCAGGAGACGTCTATTATGAGAAAACCATTTGAGATGATGTAGAAACTTATTGTACAAGTATTTATTCGTTGATCTATTCAAAGAATCTTAATACTTTGCCAATTTGTTTCACTTCTGAATTCTTTGAACCATTCAAATAATTCACACTTGTATTTCAGTAAATACACACATTCAACTCTTTGAATGATCATCTCCATTTCTTATACTAGTTTGTTCAATTTGTAAAATATATTTTTATGTAAGTCAAGTACACCAAATCCATTAAGTAATATTTCAGTTCTATAAAAATATTATTATTATAAATAGAACAACAATTGTTCTTAATTATAATACCAAATTTTTTTTATTGTCCAACAATAAAATGGAAATAATGTTTCTAACAAGAACGAGAATATAATAACAACTTATTAACTTAATAGATTTGCCCGTAGGCATTTCTAAACTATATGTTTCTATGGCTAATGTGGCAACCTTTGCTTCATTTTTCACACAAAGGACTACTTATATTTATTTAGCTTTCTACTTCTGCTTGGTCCCTTCATAAATCTATATTTATGATAACCAAAGTCGGTATCCAATACCCAAGTAGAACCTTGACTTAAAGAAAAATTTATTTCAATCATAAACAAAATAATATTTGTAACCGAAACTTCACTAAGCTTCTTCTGGTTATCCTCTGCAAGATGCTTCATACAGTTTCTTTCTAATGTCCAGGCTTATTGTAGTGGAAGCAAACTCCTTTGCTATCCGTATCAGTTTTATTCTTATTATCCTTTGTTTTTGCCTTTCTATTTACCTTCTTTGAATCGTTCTTCTTTTCAGAAGATCATTTGGCCCCTACTAGTAAGACATGGTCTTTCTTGGTTGGAAAGTGACTCTCAATATTTTTCAACATGTTAAGCAAATCAGCGAGGCTGATATCTATCTTGTTCGTATGAAAAATTCACAACAATTGTGAAAGGAGTCTGGGAGTGAGTGCAAGATCAAATCTTGGCTCAACTCTCCATCCATGACAAAACTTATTGTCCTAATTGATCAATCAAATTGATAATATTAAGGACTTTTATCTGTACTGTAGTGTCATCAGTCATTCTAGATCAGAAGAGCTCCTTAGATATCTGATATCTATCAGTCCTACTTTCCTCACTATCAACTACTTGATGTGTAGGAATATAGTAGGAGCATCCATAGTTTCATGCTGACGCTGAAGCTCGTTGCTCATGGATGCGAGCATGATGCATTGAGCCAACTGTGAATCATCTTGCCACTTTCTAAAAGTAGCAATCTCTTCCTCAGAGGCATTATCTTCAACCATTGCAGGGATAGGCATATTATGGATATAAGATAGCTTTTCAGCTATGAGAACTATTCTCAATTTCCTTAACCAATCCGTTGAATATGGTTCTGTTAAATAACATCTAATATGATATGCAGTGACAGTAATTTAGACATTATAAAATTCTGTAAATGAATTTGTTATTTAACAACATTATATCATACATTCTTTTATTAATTACCAAAATAAATTAGGTCTTGTTTTAAATTGGTATCTCCCACTATTTTCGTCAAATTATATTACCCTCACTTATATAGTTTGGCAAAATCTAATTAAAGATTTGTTAGTGAGAATAAGGATCACATTTCAAATGTATATAGCCTTGTGGTGACACAACAAACTATATATAAATAAATAGGTAGACAACTCTTGTCAATTACATCAACTATGCAACTCCTTGTATTTTGCCTCTTAGATTATTTTGATCAAGTGGTGGCACATCTGAATCAAAATTATCCAAGTTAAGTCCAACCTACCACTCCATATATTCAAAAAAGAAAAATATTGTCCTTGTGGTGACACAACAAAACAACATTGTTCAATTTTCTTTATAAGCATCAAATGTGATAAAATTAACATCTTAAAGAATTAAGATAAGCCTTGTGGTGACACAACAAACTTATAATAATTAATTGATACTCTATTATTTTTATCATGCTAGAAGGAGACGTTCGATATTCTAAATATCTTTGAACGCTTAGGACTTAATATAAAAATTTGAGGGGTTTGCATGTAATTAATTTGTCTCATCTTGTTTAGTGTGCATGCACATACATATATATATATATATATATATATATATATATATATATATATATATAGTATAAGCATGAACATATAGAATACTATATTCTACCTGGATTGATTATGGACTTTCATTTTAGTTTGGTTCACTAGAGCCACCAAGTGAACCAAAAGGTCAAACCCTAGGGGTGCAAGAATTAATATTTAAATATAATTATTACATTTAAACCTGGGCTTCACTACAAACGGGTCTTCAAGCGCTCCTTGCTCCTTGATCTCCAATTCTTCAAAATTAATTCTAACTATTCCTATTACAAAACTATTTAAAATAAATAGAAACCTTGATCAACAGTCAAGGAAAAGTACATAGGAGGGAGATAGAATTTACATTAAGAAAAAATTAGAGAAGACGAGGTACGCAGACCCCATTTAATAAAACCCATACATTCATGCATCCAACTAAAATAAAATCCAATCACATTGGTCAAATAGTCCATAATCAATCCCATTTATTATCAGACACATCACCATATGCATCAATAAATATCATTCATCTCATGAATAATAAACATTCAATATATATATTGATATCATTTAATGGGTAAATTTAGTTAGTATAAAATCTAATTTTGAATCAAAATATACTCCTTTATTTTAATCCAAATTTAAATCAAAATAAACCTCTTTTATTTTAATTTATCCAATTTTGAGTAAAATAAACTATTTTATTTTAATCAAAATCTTTAATCAAAATAAACTCCTTTATTTTAATTATGGAATCCAATTCCAAGTAAAAAAATAAAACTCCTTTATTTAAAGGAAACACAGATTCTTTTCCTATTCACAAATAAACTCATTTATTTGAATAATATGAAATCTTATATCATATTTAAATAAAATCTTTTATTTAAGAAAAAAATGGATTCACTTTCCTATTCACAAATAAACTCTTTTATTTTAAAAAATATGGAATCCAGTTTCAACTCCAATTAGTTATCATGAAATTCAATTCCAACTCTAATTAGTTAGCATGAAATTTTAATTTTAAAATTAAAATAAATTTTTTATTTTAAGATTAAAATAAACTTTTATTTTAATTATGAAATTATATATATATATATATATATATATATATATATATATATATATATATATATAGCATGTTTCCCAGTAACAAACTTCTGTTCCTTTGATTTCCGGATTTCCGTGAAGTAACATAGAATTCCTTAAAGCATATATAATATATAATATATTTCAAATATTGTTAACATATATTATATACTGTTAACAATTAACAAGGTCATAATATATATATATATATATATATATATATATATATATATATATGATATCACGTGATTATATTATATATAATATAATATCCCACTTTGAAATCTCATCCTGTATTATCACTAATTCACGTGTTTTTTTAAAATCAAAGTGAAGCACGTGAATTCTGCAGCTCAGACGCGAAGTAGTTTTACGAAATTTTTTTTGTTTTAAATTTTATACAATAAATTATGCCCAATTAAATTATTCTAAACACATATCAATATACATATCAAATTAAAATAATTAATAATTCGCATAAAGGTTTGACTCTGATGCCATTGTTAGGTTTGTAATATTCAAGAACGCAATCAAATTGCACAAAATAAGCAGAAACGTGAAAATACAGAGTTTAAAAATTTTACAAACCATATACCCAGATCATCTTTTGTGCACAATTATTAATTAAGCGAAAAATAAAGGACGAGAATCATACCGTTGAAGATCCGAGTTTCTTCAGGTACAAATTCACCTCTAAATCCTTTTCATGTTCAACTTGAACCCAAGTGTTTGGCCTCTAGTGGTGATCCACCAAGAAAGAATAAAAATTCAAGAAGATGGGTGTTTGGCAAAACTCTAGTTTTTCTATCTCTCATAGAAAATGAGTGTACTCTCCAACAATTGGAATTACGTCTGTTGTCAAAAAGTCAACAACCACTCCTCACCCATAATAAGAGTCCTCTTATTTATAGATGTAGGCAACCCTCCTTAACAATTAAGAAATTGTGCTTTATTTTAATTAATTAAACTCTTTTAATTAATTAGGCTCCTAATCTTATTAGGAATATATGAGAGTACTTATACTAAATTAATTCCTAAACTCTTTTAGAAATTAAAATAATAATAATTGTAATAATATTAATAAGATTGCTCTTATTAATTTATATTTAATATTTCTAAAATATTAAATAATAAATATTAAGTTATTTAATTTATTCTATCACGATAGATTAAATTAAATATACTTAATATATTATTACAATTATGCCATTAACTTCTTAAATAATTATTCTTCCTTTTATGGTGTGACCCTTTAGGTTTTTCATATTAAACCGGTTGTGAATAAATCAATTAGAACAATTCTAATCTTATTTAAATAAATAGATTAAACAATTAATTTATTTAAATAAATAATATTTATTCTACAATAGGGATAAACCTCCCTAGCGATCAATGACTTTCTAGATAATATAGATTTCAACATTAATCATAAAATAACCGTTGAGTAAATAGTTACCGTACAATTCAATCATTCCACCATACAATGTCCCAATTAAATATAAGACATGAAATTACTGTCAAGTCTTATTTTATTTAATTATATGTATTTCGATCCTTAAATGCACAACACCAAATAATGCAAATTAGAAACTCCTTTTTAATTTCATTCTGCCTTGGCCAAGGACTACTGGGTTGTCATTTATCGAATCACATAGGATATTTATCTTCTTTTACTAGAAGTGGTAGATTATTTATTGATCATACATTATCTCCATGTATAACTTATTATACCCAAGCATACCTTTTGATATACCCTAAGGGTCTTAAGGAATAAGTTAAAGTATAACTCATCATACACAAGATACTATGATGATCTCAAGTTCAAGGATCACTTGTACTACTATCACTAACAGACAAGTAAAACTCCATTAGTTATTCCATAGCGAGCCACGTTCAGTGAACTTATTCTCTAATAAACACCTACATACTTAGTTTAGTGTCTCCACACAAATGATCATGAGACCAATCATCCTCATCCAATGAGCAGACAACGTATGTACCAATCTATCCGGATTCATTAATCTCCAATTTAGTAATCCAACGATTGGAAACTATTTTAGTTTTAAGCTTTCTAAGAATTTAGATCTCATTAGAATGATCATCATCATTATTCTAAAAGCATTACTTAAAACTATGAGTTTATCACATATTAGAAAGCAGCATCATGTAGATAATTAAAAACCTTTAATTAATTAATACTTTTGATTAATAAATGAATAAGATTGTTTACAAATTATATGCTTTATCATCAAACATGATTGGCTTGTATGCATACTACTTTCAGTGACTGATTCCATTTTGTGTACAGAACTGGTCCATCTCAGAGAAGTTGAATTCTCTACCATGGTCACTCCTTATAGCCTTGATTTTATCCCCTTTCTCGTGTTCATCACCAGTCTAAACATCTTGATTAGTTGGGAGCTTGTTTCACCTTTTGAGTTTATAAAGAACTAGGCTTCCAAAGAAGCTATCAGACCCAATCTGGGTTTCTCCAGAAACCCAGAAAATCGAGCAGCCACTTTCAAGCTCATTTTAATCTATGTTGTAAGACCCCGAATTTTATGAAATAAAAGTATTCAATTTTTATTATAATTACTATTCAGTAAATGGTTAAATTGATAAAAGTTTAAAGTTATGAGTGAAATATGATTTTTTTTCAAAATAAGCAAGTGGTTATAAAATAATCATTGTTGTCGGGGAATATTCGTTTAGTCGTGGAATATTCTTTCTTTCGGGAAATATTCGTACGACGGCACAGCTATTTGTGGGCCCCATAACGAATAACTGTCGGGTGAAAAAAATGACAAATTTGAGTTTTTACAAATAACGACGTAGTTGTTACCGTTAACACTGTTGGAATACCCGGTGGTTAAAATACAGTAATACGCGTTATTGCACAGTAGCACACGGTATTGCATAGTATTTTTGAAATTATTGATTCTTACGTAAGAAGGCAATACTCAATAATTGTTACAGTAATTACTGTTCAATATTTTATTTTATTGATTCAATAATTGCTACGTTGAAATTTTATATTATTGTTGTTCAATAATTGTCACTGCACAGTATTTCCCATTATCAGATCAATAATTCATATTATTTGAATAATATTATTAGATAACATTATTGGCAATGACTAGAAAGTTCTGTCTAAGGAGAGGTTTGGTCACCTAATTGCGCGCCAGTAAGGAGAAATTCTTATTGGAAAGCCCCCTCTTTCCTGGGAACGGCCTGGTTGTCATAAATGTGATTCTGTAATATTATTTGTGAATAATTAATTATTGATTCATATGATAAGAAAATATTTATTTTATGTGGATATAAATGAGGGATATATTTTTGTGGTTAAAAAATGAAGGAGTTAATGTTGAGATTTTTATCCGTATTTTTATCGGAATGGAGGTATTAAAAATCAGGGTTTTTGAGATATTTTGCGAGGGTTATAATTTTTAATCCGACCGTTGGATCGTGGTAATTTTTGGATATGTTATACATATATAAGTTGAGTATATGTCCACAAATTTTGAACCGTTAAAAATGAACATATGATTTGTTATGAATTTTACGAGATGACTGGTTCAGAAATTGTTGAATTTTCGGAGTTTATCATTTTGGTGGAAAATTCTAGAATTGGTGGGCCCCACTTGTGGTTGGTGAAGAAATGTGCTGAATTATATTTCAAATGTGGTGGGTGGGAATAGTAGCAGGTAAAGCCATCAGGTTGCAGGTCAAACCTACCAAAATTTTCCTATAAATAGAGGGCTAAGTTAGAATTGAAAATCACACCAAAAACATAAGCTTTCTCTCTTTCTCTCTCTATATTATGAAGCATATTTTGTGAGTTTTTAGATACTTGGTGAGTTGCTATTCATCAGTGCAAGTTTCCTTCAGCATCATATCCGATATCCAGTCAGAAGTACTGCTCTTTTGAGGTAAGGGATAGTAAGGGATAGTAAGGGATATTAAGGGATTTTAAGGGTTGTTATGATTTTCAGTTTCGTAATTTATTTGATCTTCAAAAATTTTGGAAAAAATTTGAAATGATATTTTGATGAGTTTTCTTGATTGTGTCCAAAAATGGTGATTTTTGGATGTATAGATTGAGAGTTATGAATTTTATGAGAAAAGACTATTTTAAAAGTAACTGCTTATAATTCCTTGTGGTTAACTCCAAAATTGATGAAATTTTTATTGGGAGTACATGTATATGATAGAAGTATACTCTGTAAATTTCAGAATTTTTAGACAAAAGTACAATTTTTGATAAATGTCTAAATATTCGGCTATTTTGGCCATATGAAAAATAGTAAATGACTTTTAAAAATTCTGAGAAAAATATATGTTCACTATGGGACTATATTATGCTAAATCTCAGAAAAGAAATATTTTTGGAACTGATTTGGTATTTTTCATGAAAATGGTCTAGTTATGAGTAAATGAATTAAATATGTTTTGTGAAGAAAGAAAATTGGAAAATAGGATTTTATGGCTTGAGAATCCTATATGAGGTATATGCAGATTTTTGATGAGGGTTTTGGTTATTGATGATGAAATCTTAAGAGTTGGCATTTTATGATGATTAAATGCATTAATTAGTAAAGTGTAAACAATTTAAATAAATTGTTTATAAGCTTAAGAAATGTTATTCTTTCAATATCATTATACCGAAATATTGGTATGAATTTTATTGTGGAATTTCTACCTTTTTGAGTCGGTGTTACTATTCACGAGTTACTATTCACGAGTTACTATTCATGAGTTACTATTCACGAGTTACTATTCACGACAAAATTGGTTTCTTTTACTAACCAAATTATAGTTGATTTATGAATATTACTCTTGAGATTAAATCTATATGTTGATTATATTGATTTTATTATCATATATAACATTTTTATAACCCTGATGTTGAATTTCTCTTTCACTGGAGTGTAAAGATGGGTAGATTATTGGTATGATCATGACTAGGGTTCTCTTTGGCCTGTAGTGCAAAGTTGAATTGTGACTGGTATGATCATGACCATTGAATTTACAATTGAATATCTTTAGCTTAAGTGTAAAGATGAATTGATTAACATGGTTATAATTATGGTGTATATAAATTCTGAAATGATTATATATTTCTTTGAGATATGAATATATTTGGCCTGTAGTGCAAATATGAATTGTTGAGGAATATCTTTGGCCTGTAGTGCAAAGATGAATTGTAGATGAATATCTTTGGCCAGTAGTGCAAAGATGAACTGTTGATGAATATCTTTGGCCTGTAGTGCAAAGATGACTTGTTGATGAATATCTTTGGCCCGTAGTGCAAAGATGAAGTTATTAGTATGATTATGAACAGGAACTGTGATTTGGTATAACCATGATCTTTGATGTTTCAGGTGATGAAAATTATCTTCGTCCTAGATGAGAAGAGAAATTTAGAACTACAATTATGATTATGAGTTATTCATATGATTGTGGACCAGAATTGTTGATTGATGTTACAGGGATAAAACATTGTTGATGGATTTTTAACATGGAGAAGATAATAGACTTTATAGTCTATTTGACTCTTCTAATGGATTGCTCGTTCCGCTGCAACTATGGTTGAAATTTTTATCATTTACCATATGTTCTAAATCTCTGATTTATTATTGATGAAGGCTATTGATAATTTAATTATCTTTAGTCATGATATTCTTTACTGAGCTAGTTGTGCTCACCCTTTTGCTTCACAATTCCTTTCAGGTAATAAGAGTGTAGCTGGGTCGAGCGGGGGTAACAAGGGAATAGAACGGTGGTCATCATTTAGTAGTTATATTTGGTGAAGAAAATAGGGTGAGGCGAACCCAACGTTGGAAGGGTGTTTTGTCACTATCATACAAGATGTCTAATGACATACAACCTCGTGTCATCATAAGACAGGGTTGTGCTCATCCACTTGCTGAGTATATCTATGGGCACTACCTATATAATCTTGGTGTTTGTTTGAAGTATAATTCTCAATTAGAGACAGTGGAGATAATGATAAGTCAAGAGAAGACTCACCATTGGGAAGAATATGATAGTAATCTTCTCGTTTTTCTTTGGGGTCTATTGGGTCAACCAAGGATAATTCTGTGGCCATATGATATCTATCATAACCTAGATGCGTGGCCTCCCATGTACGAAGGTTTCCTTGAGCACTTCCCAAAGATTCTAATTTCTAAAACAGTTTTTGACTATACCTTTATGTAAGGTACCTTTGTGAGGTGCTGATCCATGATGGTGTCCAATGTCACATTTGGTATATATTTGTATCCAAACTCACAGCATATGTGTTGTTGTATTTTGCACGACAATTGTTGTAATAAAGTTGTAGTTGTTTTCTGTACCATGTATTTGACGACTCAGAATGGGTTGGGTGGAATGGACCTATTTTGGGGTTGTCACAGGTGGTATCAGAGCTATAAGTAAAGAGCCCCGAGCCTCTCGCTGGTGACTTCCTGTTGATGGGGGATGCACCGAAGCCAGACTCTCCGTAGGGGACGCCGTTCTGCGGTGGCAAACTGATAGGTACCACTGTGAGGTGCTGTGGTTGAAGCACCACGAGAGTCACAGGTGGTATCAGAGCTTAGGGATATGGTCTCTGGCAGAGATCGGGGAATATAACTAGGAGGGGAGAGATGAGTAAATCCTTCGCTAGTGTGTCCTACCTAAGCTTATTTGTTGATCAGTCATAATATCGAGATATTATATGATATGTTAATTTGTTAAATTAACCCTTGTTTTGAAGCTGTATTCTAGAATGATATTTGAAATACAGGAGATGAGCAATGGAGAAATTATGATGACAGGGAAGATGGAATTTGAAATGAAAGGAAGGTATTCTCAACTCTTCGAAATACCAGGTACGTAAATTTCGGGGACGAAATTTCATAAGGAGGGGAGATTGTAAGACCCCGAATTTTATGAAATAAAAGTATTCAATTTTTCTTATAATTACTATTCAGTAAATGGTTAAATTGATAAAAGTTTAAAGTTATGAGTGAAATATGATTTTTTTCAAAATAAGCAAGTGGTTATAAAATAATCATTGTTGTCGGGGAATATTCGTTTGGTCGTGGAATATTCTTTCTGTCGGGAAATATTCGTACGACGGCGCAGCTATTTGTGGGCCCCATAACGAATAACTGTCGGGTGAAAAAACGACAAATTTGAGTTTTTACAAATAACGACGTAGTTGTTACCGTTAACACTGTTGGAATACCCGGTGGTTAAAATACAGTAATACGCGTTATTGCACAGTAGCACACGGTATTGCATAGTATTTTTGAAATTATTGATTCTTACGTAAGAAGGCACTACTCAATAATTGTTACAGTAATTACTGTTCAATATTTTATTTTATTGATTCAATAATTGCTACGTTGAAATTTTATATTATTGTTGTTCAATAATTGTCACTGCACAGTATTTCCCATTATCAGATCAATAATTCATATTATTTGAATAATATTATTAGATAACATTATTGGCAATGTCTAGAAAGTTCTGTCTAAGGAGAGGTTTGGTCATCTAATTGCGCGCCAGTAAGGAGAAATTCTTATTGGAAAGCCCCCTCTTTCCTGGGAACGGCCTGGTTGTCATAAATGTGATTCTGTAATATTATTTGTGAATAATTAATTATTGATTCATATGATAAGAAAATATTTATTTTATGTGGATATAAATGAGGGATATATTTTTGTGGTTAAAAATGAAGGAGTTAATGTTGAGATTTTTATCCGTATTTTTGTCGGAATGGAGGTATTAAAAATCAGGGTTTTTGAGATATTTTGCGGGGGTTATAATTTTTAATCCGACCGTTGGATCGTGGTAATTTTTGGATATGTTATACATATATAAGTTGAGTATATGTCCACAAATTTTGAACCGTTAAAAATGAACGTATGATTTGTTATGAATTTTACGAGATGACTGGTTCAGAAATTGTTGAATTTTCGGAGTTTATCATTTTGGTGGAAAATTCTAGAATTGGTGGGCCCCACTTGTGGTTGGTGAAGAAATGTGCTGAATTATATTTCAAATGTGGTGGGTGGGAATAGTAGCAGGTAAAGCCATCAGGTTGCAGGTCAAACCTACCAAAATTTTCCTATAAATAGAGGGCTAAGTTAGAATTGAAAATCACACCAAAAACATAAGCTTTCTCTCTTTCTCTCTCTATATTATGAAGCATATTTTGTGAGTTTTTAGATACTTGGTGAGTTGCTATTCATCAGTGCAAGTTTCCTTCAGCATCATATCCGATATCCAGTCAGAAGTACTGCTCTTTTGAGGTAAGGGATAGTAAGGGATAGTAAGGGATTGTAAGGGATATTAAGGGATTTTAAGGGTTGTTATGATTTTCAGTTTCGTAATTTATTTGATCTTCAAAAATTTTGGAAAAAATTTGAAATGATATTTTGATGAGTTTTCTTGATTGTGTCCAAAAATGGTGATTTTTGGATGTATAAATTGAGAGTTATGAATTTTATGAGAAAAGACTATTTTAAAAGTAACTGCTTATAATTCCTTGTGGTTAACTCCAAAATTGATGAAATTTTTATTGGGAGTACATGTGTATGATAGAAGTATACTCTGTAAATTTCAGAATTTTTAGACAAAAGTACAATTTTTGATAAATGTCTAAATATTCGGCTATTTTGGCCATATGAAAAATAGTAAATGACTTTTAAAAATTCTGAGAAAAATATATGTTCACTATGGGACTATATTATGCTAAATCTCAGAAAAGAAATATTTTTGGAACTGATTTGGTATTTTTCATGAAAATGGTCTAGTTATGAGTAAATGAATTAAATATGTTTTGTGAAGAAAGAAAATTGGAAAATAGGATTTTATGGCTTGAGAATCCTATATGAGGTATATGCAGATTTTTGATGAGGGTTTTGGTTATTGATGATGAAATCTTAAGAGTTGGCATTTTATGATGATTAAATGCATTAATTAGTAAAGTGTAAACAATTTAAATAAATTGTTTATAAGCTTAAGAAATGTTATTCTTTCAATATCATTATACCGAAATATTGGTATGAATTTTATTGTGGAATTTCTACCTTTTTGAGTCGGTGTTACTATTCACGAGTTACTATTCACGAGTTACTATTCATGAGTTACTATTCACGAGTTACTATTCACGACAAAATTGGTTTCTTTTACTAACCAAATTATAGTTGATTTATGAATATTACTCTTGAGATTAAATCTATATGTTGATTATATTGATTTTATTATCATATATAACATTTTTATAACCCTGATGTTGAATTTCTCTTTCACTGGAGTGTAAAGATGGGTAGATTATTGGTATGATCATGACTAGGGTTCTCTTTGGCCTGTAGTGCAAAGTTGAATTGTGACTGGTATGATCATGACCATTGAATTTATAATTGAATATCTTTAGCTTAAGTGTAAAGATGAATTGATTAACATGGTTATAATTATGGTGTATATAAATTCTGAAATGATTATATATTTCTTTGAGATATGAATATATTTGGCCTGTAGTGCAAATATGAATTGTTGAGGAATATCTTTGGCCTGTAGTGCAAAGATGAATTGTTGATGAATATCTTTGGCCAGTAATGCAAAGATGAACTGTTGATGAATATCTTTGGCCTGTAGTGCAAAGATGACTTGTTGATGAATATCTTTGGCCCGTAGTGCAAAGATGAAGTTATTAGTATGATTATGAACAGGAACTGTGATTTGGTATAACCATGATGTTTGATGTTTCAGGTGATGAAAATTATCTTCGTCCTAGATGAGAAGAGAAATTTAGAACTACAATTATGATTATGAGTTATTCATATGATTGTGGACCAGAATTGTTGATTGATGTTACAGGGATAAAACATTGTTGATGGATTTTTAACATGGAGAAGATAATAGACTTTATAGTCTATTTGACTCTTCTAATGGATTGCTCGTTCCGCTGCAACTATGGTTGAAATTTTTATCATTTACCATATGTTCTAAATCTCTGATTTATTATTGATGAAGGCTATTGATAATTTAATTATCTTTAGTCATGATATTCTTTACTGAGCTAGTTGTGCTCACCCTTTTGCTTCACAATTCCTTTCAGGTAATAAGAGTGTAGCTGGGTCGAGCGGGGGTAACAAGGGAATAGAACGGTGGTCATCATTTAGTAGTTATATTTGGTGAAGAAAATAGGGTGAGGCGAACCCAACGTTGGAAGGGTGTTTTGTTACTATCATACAAGATGTCTAATGACATACAACCTCGTGTCATCATAAGACAGGGTTGTGCTCATCCACTTGCTGAGTATATCTATGGGCACTACCTATATAATCTTGGTATTTGTTTGAAGTATAATTCTCAATTAGAGACAGTAGAGATAATGATAAGTCAAGAGAAGACTCACCATTGGGAAGAATATGATAGTAATCTTCTCGTTTTTCTTTGGGGTCTATTGGGTCAACCAAGGATAATTCTGTGGCCATATGATATCTATCATAACCTAGATGCGTGGCCTCCCATGTACGAAGGTTTCCTTGAGCACTTCCCAAAGATTCTAGTTTCTAAAACAGTTTTTGACTGTACCTTTATGTAAGGTACCTTTGTGAGGTGCTGATACATGATGGTGTCCAATGTCACATTTGGTATATATTTGTATCCAAACTCACAGCATATGTGTTGTTGTATTTTGCACGACAATTGTTGTAATAAAGTTGTAGTTATTTTCTGTACCATGTATTTGACGACTCAGAATGGGTTGGGTGGAATGGACCTATTTTGGGGTTGTCACATATGTTCTACTTATGATTTATGTGATATAATGGTTCCAATATATAGTACACATGACAAATAACGTTACAATAGCCACAAATCAGTTTAACATCAACAAATCCACAAGATAGGACCCGGTCAAACCCTGTCAGAGGGATGTTCATCCGGTTTTCTGGAAATTCCAGAAAACTGCTAACATGGCCGAGTATGCCACTTTGACTACTTGTTACAATCGATATGTGGAGTGTTTAAGAGTTATAAGGCTAGGGATCTAGAGTCGACATAACAAGTTATAACATGAATACAACATATCATCAAAACATTAATAAAATGGACAAATCTGATCCTTGGAAAGTATTGTCAGATGCTGGTAAACCGTTTCTAGGTTGCCCAGATTTCATCCGGTCAACGTCGGTCAACAGTCTTTGACCGTTAATAACTCATGATCTAAACATCTAATGACTATACTACCACTTTTAGATTAAAGACCACATACAAGGCTTCATGTAACAACGTTTAAACAACAAAAATAGCAAACGAACAAGAATCTGTGGCCCTTGACATTAGCTTGTCAGACCACAGATTTTGTTCTTGGGCCGACTTTGAAAAACACCTTTTTAAGGCACTTTGATGCTATGGATATATGTTTGATCATCATAGATCAACATAAAACATCCTCTAGCAAAGATCTAAACACAAAAACACAAAATTTTTAAAAGCATACAAGATCAAAAATAAAAATTTAGGTTATACCTTCTTTCTTTCAATTCTTGATCTAAGCTCTCCAATATGTTATTGGTTGATCTATGGACTGATATTGTGATTGGTTCACATATAATTTTTGTGGGTTTAGGAGAGAGAGAGAGAGTTGGTGAGAGCAAAAGTGAAAAATGGCAAGTTTTATATTTTTCTCTCTCCCAAATCTATATATATTGCTTCTATGTTGCTTGGATCTGATCATTTTCGGTTGGGAGTTGATATTGGTGTGTCTCAAAGTCAAATTAGTTGTTCAACAACTAAAGGGGCTAGCATTTTTGCAAGTTACCATTTAAAGAATATAAAAATGGCATTTTGGTCATTTACAAAATAATTTTAAGGGCAATCTTGTCCAATGCACAAACCTTTAGGGTTTAGGGTTTAGGTTAGGGTTTAGGGTTTAGACCCTTTAGGGTTTAGGGTTTAAACCCTTTAGATTTGCAATTTAATTTCTAAAATTTTCAAATTTCGGCTTCCAAAATAGAAAATTAATAATTCCAAATTATAATTAGGATTCGATAATTATATTAATATTTCCTAATCATAAAATTCAATCTTGCTAATTAGGATTAATATTCCTAATTAAAATTACTTAATTTAGCAATTAGGGTCAAAATGGTTCTTAGGATTTATAACCCACGAATTAGGGTTTTAATTAGAAAAATAATTTTTCTAAATTATAATTAGGGTTTGTGAAATAGAAATTAAGATAACTAAAATATAATTAGGGTTTTCTAATCGTATTTAAGTTTAATACACACATTAGGTTGCCAATTAGGGTTAGGATTTCTAAAGCTGTTAAGCACAACTCTACTCTAATTTTATTAGTCAATACACAAATTGACTTTCTCGATACACATATAACCGATACTTGTCACATAAATGATAATTAATATTAATATTAAATAAAAAAAAAATTATTCGCAAATTTTTGATTATTCGAAATCTCGGGTTATCACATTCACCCCTCCTTAAAAGGATTTCGTCCTCGGAATCACCGCTTTCTTATTCTCTACAATCTTTTAAAGGTGTATCATCAATTCATTTTTATCAACCCAATATTAATTTGTGTCTCCAATTCTAACATGTGGCTTCAATCTATAAAAGAAAACAGTTCACAGAAATATCTGACTTATAATGCTCGCGTAATAAAAATTCTAACCGAAATCGTTACCTGCTGCGACCTCCTGAGTAGCAACTGCATCTTGCGACGTCATGTTGAATGTACGAACTGTTGGTCGTCCTGGCTGTGCAGGTCCTCGAGTTGCCAAGGTTCCGCCACCGGGTCCCTTGTTAACACTTTTCTTTTCCACATTCTTCTTCGGACAGTTTCGAATAAAATGATCAGTCGATCCGCATCCAAAATAACCTTGAATTTTCTTGGGACTGGGGAAATTGGGTGCCATATGCCCCTTTTGTCCGCAGTTATAACAAACTCCCTTCTTCTTCAGGCAAACTCCAGCATGGTTCTTCTCACAATTTGCACATGGCTCCCTCCCTTTCCTATTATCTTCTGTTTTATTACCCGACTGGGTATTCTCACTCCACTTCCTCTTATTAGGGTTACTTCCACCACTGCTTCCACCATCATTTGTCTTCTTTTTCTTCTCCTAATGGAATCGAGACGCAGCTTCGCTCCCTCTTTCAGCAATCAACGCTTTCTCCATCAATGCCGCGAACGTATTTATCTGTAATACTGCTTAGGTTCTAGAAATTTAACTTCCATCCTGGATTGCATACTTGGCGAGAAGTAGTTCTCGAAGAATAACTCCTTGAATCTTGTCCACAACACCACTTCTGTACCAGCTCTCGCTTGGTTCGTCACCCACCAGTAATTAGCTTCTCCCTTTATTAAGTATGTCGCAAAAGCTGTCTTCTGCACTTCCGCCACTCGCGCAATGACGAATGCTTTCTCCATCTCCTACACCCAAGTTTGGGCTTCAATCGGATCTGTGGTTCCTTTAAATTCAGGCGGTCCCACTGCTTTAAAGTCTTTAAAATTAGCCAATCTATCAGCTAGCTGATTCCTCACTCTTCCTCTTCCAGCTGGAGCTCTATTCTCCATAGCTTCGGCTATCATATTTTCAAAGTTTTGCATCGGGTCAGCTTGACCTCCTTCATTATTCACCGACTGTTCCTCTCGTTGGTTTCGATTCTGTCGACTAGGCGGTATGATCTGATATAAATAAAAATCTTATATTAATTCTCTTTCTTTACACAAATTCTTAACACAATAAGAATTCAACACATAATTCTCATATAATTTCATATTTATTCAAATAGCACATAGTACTTAACATATTTACTATCCCTTTTTAAATCATAACAGTATTAATAACACAACTTTTCACAAAAAGTTATAATTCTCCATTCACACACAGTTATTACCAGTTCGTCAAACTTACCACACTTATGAGTTCAGGAACTTGCCACAATTATACGAGTGTATGAACTTATCCTAGTGAGACCTTTGGTGTCCATTCGCCGAGGGGTTCAAAACACTTCACATAATTATAAGTCATTAATTTACCATAAGTATGAGTTTTAAGAACACACAAATTAATCTTAATCTTATATTCATATAGAAAATAAGGATTTCATTCATACATATATATATATATATATATATATATATATATATGCTTACACATCATTCTCGATATTACAACACTTAATATCATAGACTTCTACCCAAAAGAT
This sequence comes from Panax notoginseng, assembly GCA_016801055.1. NCBI lineage: Eukaryota > Viridiplantae > Streptophyta > Magnoliopsida > Apiales > Araliaceae > Panax > Panax notoginseng. The sequence continues at coordinate 109,450,661 of CM029019.1, forward strand.
ACTATTACATTTATCTAAGTTATCTACCGACCACTCCCTTCACCAGTCTTCTTCTTGATGGGACACTTGCTGAATCCGTGACCCGTCTGCCCACAAGAAAAACACTTCCTCAAATTCGGCTTAGGACAATGCAGAGAAATATGTCCTTCCTGCTTGCAGTTGAAGCACACGTTCTTCCACATCATGCATTCTCCCGCGTGAGTCTTCCCACACTTGATACATGCTTGCTTCTTCTTCGGGCTTGATTTTTCAGATTTAGGGCTATCTTTTTCCCTCTTTCTCTTCTTCTTGTCCTTCTTGCTGGTTCCTTCAGATGATCCACCACCTTCAGCCTTCATTCTGTCCTCCTGCGCCTTGAGCTCGTTCCGTTCTTCAGTCATTTCGCGTAATGCTCGCTCCATCTTCCACAACTCCTCTAGAAGAAACACTTTACTTCGGAATTCTTGGACTTCTACAGATAACTAATCTTGTTCTTCAAATTTAGTCTTATTCTTTAAATCCACCTTAACTGGCTCAGACTCTGCCTCCTCATCTCCACTCAGATACATCTCGGGATAATCATCATGAACACTCCCGAGATTAACCATGGGTTCATCTTCTCCCACCTTCTCCACTGATTCGCTTTGCGCTGGCACCTCGGCTTCTGATACCGGTGCAACAGCCGCTAGAATCTCTGCACTCTTCTTATCTTCTCTAGACATCCTATAATTAATTTAAATAACTTGATTAGTACTTCACCAGTACAAAACTCTCACACTATGTATCAACATATCTCACTATTGATGCACTTCAGCAATCCCTCACTTAGAACTCTAAATGAGTTTTCTCTATCTCGCGTATGGTTATAATCCTAGGGTTTTCCCCCACCCCACTTAAAGTTTATAACCTATATCTCTTCTACTAACTGGTGACACCTTGGTCACTACAGCTCTGATACCAACCTGTGACACCCCCAAATTCGGGTTACTTGGCCCCCGAGTTTGGTGTTCACATTCCACAATATAATACCATTTAACTACACATTCGTATATAAATAGGATTACTTAAGTCATTAACATATATTGTTAATACATAAGTCCCAGGTCCACTAACCTTAACATTACAGAAATACCTCTTAGATATACAAAAAGGGTTTACAAAACAATACATCATAATAATATTGTTTAATATAACTAATTTATAACTATACCTTTTCCCTTCTTCTTCTTCGCAGCACCTTCTGCAACTTCATCCCTAGCTGAAAAGTTTTATTTATAGCAAGGGTGAGCAACAAGTTTGCCCCGCAAGTTAAGACATACAATAAATGTATACGAATTAACAAGAACAGGCTATCTATTTTGATAGAATGAAACCAAAGTTCGGTGAACTTTGAAATGGCTGAACAAATCGTTAATCAATAATAAGTCTTCTCGTATTCTAGTCAACGTAATAATTTGATAATGAAAGAGTACAACGCTTTCAAAGTTTCTACGATATTCTATTGAATAATCAAGAATCAATTCTACGCAATAACAAAGTGGAATATTTTCCAGATTTATGCTGAGCGATCACACTAGATCTAGAACTTATTTTCTCGGGTATCTATCAAAGATTTACTTTGATACATACGCATGAGTATCAGATAACCATAAAGATTAAATCATACTCCTCTGCAAGTACTTAGAGCCGACCAACTCCTTGTACCCTATATTATGCATAATACTTAACAGCGCGTAATAGTCGAATATACGACCTAAAATGTTCCCTTTATATAAAAGGTTGTTCTTCTCAGTCTCAGAATCAAGATTTTGATGTAACAACGAAATACTGTGATTTCAAATTCTATCTACTTATCGATCTAGCCGAAACAATTGGCATCGATCTATCAATAACAATTGATTTCTCTTCTCGTATTTATCAAGTTCTAACAAATGTTCGTCTAGCCAAAATAATTAGCTAAGACATTTCTCAATATAATTTGTCAATAAACAGGAATTATCTGTACTGTCAATATTAGTTTCTACAGATATAAATATCCAACAATAGTAATTCTACGAATATATATTTTCTGAATCAGTAATTCAGTTTGAATTATTAATCATGCACTAACTGCGAATAATCAACAATAAATTCTCTGGACATGGTATAATCATCAATAATTAACCATTAAAATAATTGAATAAATATAACTCAAGGTTGAGTTAGGAAACTTGCCTTTTGCGTTGATTACAACTACACAATATAATTAACTGCGTTCGTAAGACCTATATTCAACAATGTCGGTCTCACAATTAGAACAATCATGCATAACACGTAACACTATATTCTAAAGTCAAACTTTTCCTAGGCACATTACCACATAGCCACATTAGTGTTTATAACTTATATAAACACTTATCCAGTCTAACTATTTCGGTCTAGTTGGACCTCGGTCCATTTTCGGTGTTCTGGTCACCCTATCCGACAATTAACACAGTGATTGTCAATTAAACTTGGTCTCTAAGCTTCAATATTATTTTACATAAGTCAAATATCGTTTATAATATTTTCCGGAAGCTTTCAATAATTTATAAACAATTATTATAATTTATAATAATTTTTCAAACACTTAAATCATTTTTAAATGATTTAATTATCAAATAATCTTATCATTATTAATTTTTAATAATATAAAAATATTAATAACATACTTGTCAAAATATTAAAGTTATTATTAATAACTTAAAATATTTTTAAATCATCAATATTTCACTTAAATAATTTTTAAAGTAATTAAAATCATTTTTAAATCATCACCATTAATATTTAAATATTAATGTAATTATTATCCAAATATTGAAAGTCATTAATTATAACTTAAAATATTTTTAAAATATTTTTCTCATTTTTAAATAATTTTTAAATCAATAAAATCATTTTTAATTCATTTATTTAATTTAATAAATAAATAATCTAATATCATTAATATTAATTTATTAATGAGAATTCTACAAAAATATTAAAAATTATATTTTATAATTAAAAATATTCTCTAACACTTTATTCTTATTTAAAATAATTTTTAAATTCATAAAATCATTTTTATCTTATTTATTTAATTTAATAATTAAATAAATCTAATATCATTAATATTAAATTATTAATGAAAATTCTCTAAAAATATTAAAAGTCACATTTTATAACTCAAAATATTTTTAAATACATTATTCTTATTTAAAATAATTTTTCATAATATTAAATCATTTTTTTTCTAATTTATTTAATACACTAATTTAATAAATTAAATACCTTTAATATTTAAATAATTATAAATATTAAAGAAAAATATTCCACTTGGTCAGAAATTATTTTTCATAATTTAAAATAATTTTTAAAACTATTTTTGGTAATATTTAGAATTTATTTCTATTTTTTAATCATTTTCTGAAAAATAGAAAATAAAATAAATAGGAACCGTCGCTAAAGCCTTTAGCGACACAAATCTGTCGTCTTAGGTGTTCTTCATCTCAAGAACACTGTCAGGCTCATGTTCGAGACCCTTATTTTGACCGAATTTTAATCACAGTTTAAAGTCGTTTATTGACTAACTTGAAGTTTAAAATCGTAGTATACATGTAATACTACCGTTAACAATCATCAATTTGGTTATATAACAACACATCAAAGATATCTGGGCTTCCAAAGAAGCTGTCAGACCCAATCTGGGTTTCTCTAAAAACCCAGAAAATCGAGTAGCCACTTTCAAGCTCATTTTAATCTATGTTCTGCTTATGATTTATGTGATATAATGGTTCCAATATATAGTACACATGACAAATAACGTTACAATAGCCACAAATCAGTTTAACATCAACAGATTCACAAGATAGGACCCGGTCAAACCCTGTCAGAGGGCTGTTCATCCGGTTTTCTGGAAATTCCAGAAAACTGCTAACATGGCCGAGTATGCCACTTTGACTACTTGTTACAATCGATATGTGGAGTGTTTAAGAGTTACAAGGCCAGGGATCTAGAGTCGACATAACAAGCTATAACATCAATACAACATATCATCAAAACATTAATAAAACGGACAGATCTGATCCTTGGAAAGTATTGTCAGACGTTGGTAAACCGTTTCTGGGTTGCCCAGATTTCATCCGGTCAACGTCGGTCAATGGTCTTTGACCGTTAATAACTCATGATCTAAACATCTAATGACTATACTACCACTTTCAGATTAAAGACCACATACAAGGCTTCATGTAACAACGTTTAAACAATAAAAATAGCAAACGAACAAGAATCTGTGGCCCCTGACATTAGCTTGTCAGACCACAGATTTTGTTCTTGGACCGACTTTGAAAAACACATTTTTAAGGCACTTTGATGCTATGGATATATGTTTGATCATCATAGATCAACATAAAACATCCTCTAGCAAAGATCTAAACATAAAAACACAAAATTTTAAAAAGCATACAAGATCAAAAATAAAAATTTAGGTTATACCTTCTTTCTTTCAATTCTTGATCTAAGCTCTCCAATATGTTATTGGTTGATCTATGGACTGATATTGTGACTGGTTCATATATAATTTTCGCGGGTTTAGGAGAGAGAGAGAGAGTTGGTGAGAGCAAAAGTGAAAAATGACAAGTTTTATGATTTTTCTCTCTCCCAAATCTATATATATTGCTTCTATGTTGCTTGGAGCTGATCATTTTTGGCTGGGAGCTGATATTGGTGTGTCTCAAAGTCAAATTAGTTGTTCAACAACTAAAGGGGCTGGCATTTTTGCAAGTTACCATTTAAAGAATATAAAAAGGGCATTTTGGTCATTTACAAAATAATTTTAAGGGCAATCTTGTCCAATGCACAAACCTTTAGGGTTTAGGGTTTAAACCCTTTAGATTTGCAATTTAATTTCTAAAATTTTCAAATTTCGGTTTCCAAAATAGAAAATTAATAATTTCAAATTACAATTAGGATTCGATAATTATATTAATATTTCCTAATCATAAAATTCAATCTTGCTAATTAGGATTAAAATTCCTAATTAAAATTACTTAATTTAGCAATTAGGGTCAAAATGGTCATTAGGGTTTATAACCCACGAATTAGGGTTTTAATTAGAAAAATAATTTTTCTAAATTACAATTATGGTTTGTAAAATAGAAATTAAGATAACTAAAATATAATTAGGGTTTTCTAATCATATTTAAGTTTAATACACACATTAGGTTGTCAATTAGGGTTAGGGTTTCTAAAGCTGTTAAGCACAACTCTACTCTAATTTTATTAGTTAATACCCAAATTGACTTTCTCGATACACGTATCACCGATACTTGTCACATAAATGATAATTAATATTAATATTAAATAAAAAAAATTATTCGCAAATGTTTGATTATTCGAAATATCGGGTTATCACATTCACCCCTCCTTAAAAGGATTCCGTCCTCGGAATCACCGCTTTCTTATTCTCTACAATCTTTTAAAGTTGTATCATCAATTCATTTTTATCAACCAAATATTAATTTGTGTCTCCAATTTTAACTTGTGGCTTCAATCTATAAAAGAAAACTGTTCACAGAAATATCTGACTCATAATACTCGCGTAATAAAAATTCTAACCGAAATAGTTACCTGCTGCGACCTCCTAAGTAGCAACTGCATCTTGCGCCGTCATGTTGAATGTACGAGCTGTTGGTCTTCCTGGCTGTGCAGGTCCTCGAGTTGCCAAGGTTCCGCCACCGGGTCCCTTGTTGACACTTTCCTTTTCCGCATTCTTCTTCGGACAGTTTCGAACCAAATGATCAGTCGATCCGCATCCAAAAAAACCTCGAATTTTCTTAGGACTGGGGCAATTGGCTGACATATGCCCCTCTTGTCTGCAGTTATAACAAACTCCCTTCTTCTTCAGGCAAACTCCAACATGGTTCTTCCCATAATTTGCACATGGCTCCCTCCATTTCCTATTATCTTCTGTTTTATAACCCGACTGGGTATTCTCACTCCACTTCCTCTTATTAGAGTTACTTCCACCACTGCTTCCACCGTCATTTGTCTTCTTTTTCTTCTCCTGATGGAATCGAGACGTAGCTTCGCTCCTTCCTTCAGCAATCGACGCTTTCTCCATCAATGCCGCGAACATATTGATCTGTAATACTGCTACCTTGTTGTATATTCCCGGCTTCAATCCATTCTCGAATCTTCTCGCCTTTCTTGCTTCTGTGTCCACCTGATGAGGTGCAAATCTTGCTAATTCGTTGAATTTAGCAGCGTATTCAGATACCGACATGTTCTCCTGCTTAAGTTCTAGAAATTTAACTTCCATCTTAGATTGCATACTTGGCGAGAAGTAGTTCTCGAAGAACAACTCCTTGAATCTTGTCCACAACACCACTTCTGTACCAGCTCTCGCTTAGTTCGTCTCCCACCAGTAATTAGCTTCTCCCTTCATTAAGTATGTCGCAAATGCTGTCTTCTGCTCTTCCGCCACTCGCGCAATGACGAATGCTTTCTCCATCTCCTACACCCAAGTTTGGGCTTCAATCGGATCTGTGGTTCCTTTAAATTCAGGCGGTCCCACTGCTTTAAAGTCTTTAAAATTAGCCAATCTATCAGCTGGCTGATTCCTTACTCTTCCTCTTCCAGCTGGAGCTCTATTCTCCATAGCTTCGGCTATCATATTTGCAAAGTTTTGCATCGGGTCAGCTTGACCTCCTTCATTATTCACCGACTCTTCTTCTCGTTGGTTTCGATTCTGTCGACTAGGCGGCATGATCTGATTTAAATAAAAATCTTATATTAATTCTCTTTCTTTACACAAATTCTTAACACAATAAGAATTCAACACATAATTCTCATATAATTGCATATTTATTCAAATAGCACATAGTACTTATAGTACTTAACATATTTACTATCCCTTTTTAAATCATAACAGGATTAATAACACAACTTTACACAAAAAGTTATAATTCTCCATTCACACACAGTTATTACCAGTTCGTCAAACTTACCACACTTATGAGTTCAGGAACTTGCCACAATTATACGAGTGTATGAACTTATCCTAGTGAGACCTTTGGCGTCCATTCGCTGAGGGGTTCAAAACACTTCACATAATTATGAGTCATTAACTTACCAAAAATATGAGTTTTAAGAACACACAAATTAATCCTAATCTCTTATTCATATAGAAAATAAGGATTTCATTCCTACAAACATATATATATATATATATATATATATATATATATATATATATATATATATATATATATATATATATTTATATATATATATTTACATATGCTTACACATCATTCTCGATATTACAACACTTAATTTCTTATACTTCTACCCAAAAGATACTATTACATATATCTAAGTTATCTACCGACCACTCCCTTCACCAGTCTTCTTCTTGATGGGACACTTGCTGAATCCGTGACCCGTCGGCCAACATGAAAAACACTTCCTCAAATTCGGCTTAGGATAATGCAGAGAAATATGTTCTTCCTGCTTGCAGTTGAAGCACAAGTTCTTCCACATCATGCATTCTCCCGCGTGAGTCTTCCCACACTTGATACAGGCTTACTTCTTCTTTGGGCTTGATTTTTAGATTTAGGTCTGTCTTTTTCCCTCTTTCTCTTCTTCTTATCCTTCTTACTGGTTCCTTCAGATGATCCACCACCTTAAGCCTTCATTCTGTCCACCTGCGCCTTGAGCTCATTCCGTTCTTCAGTCATTTCGCATAATGCTCGCTCCATCTTCCATAACTCCTCTAGAAGAAACAATTTACTACGGAGTTCCTGGATTTCTACAGATAACTGATCTTGTTCTTTAACTTTAGTCTTATTCTTTAAATCCACCTTAGCTGGCTCAGACTCTGCCTCCTCATCTCCACTTAGATACATCTCGGGATAATCATCATGATCACTCCCGAGATTAACCATGGGTTCATCTTCTCCCATATTCTCCACTGATTCGCTTTGCGCTGGCACCTCGGCTTCTGATACCGGTGCAACAGCCGCTAGAATCTCTGCACTCTTCTTATCTTCTCCAGACATCCTACAATCAATTTAAATAACTTGATTAGTACTTCACCAGTACAAAATTCTCACACTATGTGTCCACATATCTTACTATTGATGCACTTCAGCAATCCCTCACTTAGAACTCTAAATGAGTTTTCTCTATCTCGCGTATGGTTATAATCCTAAGGTTTTCCCCCACCCCACTTAAAGTTTATAACCTACAACTCTTCTACTAACTGGTGACACCTTGGTCACTATAGCTCTGATACCAACCTGTTACACCCCCAAATTCGGGTTACCTGACCCCCGAGTTTGGTGTTCACGATCCACAATATAATACCATTTAACTACCTATTTATATATAAATAGGATTACGTAAGTCATTAACATATATTGTTAATACATAAGTCCCAGGTCCACTAACCTTAACATTACAGAAATACCCCTTAGATATACAAAAAGGGTTTACAAAACAATGCATCATAATAATATTGTTCATCATAACTAATTTATAACTATTCATTTTCCCTTATTCTTCTTCGCAGCACCTTCTGCAACTTCATCCCTAGCTGAAAAGTTTTATTTATAGCAAGGGTAAGCAACAAGTTTGCCCCGTAAGTTAAGACATACAATAAATGTATACGAATTAACAAGAACAGACTATCTATTTTGCTAGAATGAAACCAAACTTCGGTGAACTTTGAAATGGCTGAACAAAGCATTAATCAATAACAAGTCTTCTCGTATTCTAGTCAACGCAATAATTTGATAATGAAAGAGTACAACGCTTTCAAAGTTTCTACGATATTCTATTGAATAATCAAGAATTAATTCTACGAAATAACAAAGTGGAATGTTTTCCAGATTTATGCTGAGCGATCACACTAGATCTAGAACTTATTTTCTCGGGTATCTATCAAAGATTTACTTTGATACATACGCAGGAGTATCAGATAACCATAAAGATTAAATCATACTCCTCTGCAAGTACTTAGAGCCGGCTAACTCCTTATACCCTATATTATGCATAATACTTAACAGCGCGTAATGCTCGAATATACGACCTAAAATGTTCCCTTTATATAAAAGGTTGTTCTTCTCAGTCTCAGAATTAAGATTTTAATTTAACAACGAAATACTGTGATTTCAAATTCTATCTACTTATCGATCTAGCCGAAACAATTGGCATCGATCTATCAATAACAATTGATTTCTCTTCTCGTATTTATCAAGTTCTAACAAATATTCGTCTAGCCAGAATAATTAGCTAAGACATTTCTCAATATAATTTGACAATAAACAGGAATTATCTGTACTGTCAATATTAGTTTCTACAGATATAAATATCCAACAACAGTAATTCTACGAATATATATTTTTTTGAATCAGTAATTCAGTTTGAATTATTAATCATGCACTAACTGCGAATAATCAACAATAAATTCTCTGGACATGGTATAATTATCAATAATTAACCATTAAAATAATTGAATAAATATAACTCAAGGTTGAGTTAGGAAACTTGCCTTTCGTGTTGATTACAGCTACACAATATAATTAACTGCGTTCGTAAGACCTATATTCAACAATGTCGGTCTCACAATTAGAACAATCATACATAACACGTAACACTATATTCTACAGTCAAACCTTTCCTAGGCACATTACCACATAGCCGTATTAGTGTTTATAACCTATATAAACACTTATCCAGTCTAACTATTTCGGTCTTGTTGGACCTCGGTCCATTTTCGGTGTTCTGGTCACCCTATCCGACAATTAACACATTGATTATCAATTAAACTTGGTCTCTAAGCTTCAATATTATTTTAGATAAGTCAAATATCGTTTATAATATTTTTGGGAAGCTTTTAATAATTTATAAACAATTATTATAATTTATAATAATTTTTCAAACACTTAAATCATTTTTAAATGATTTAATTATCAAATAATCTTATCATTATTAATATTTAATAATATAAAAATATTAATAACATACTTGTCAAAATATTAAAGTTATTATTAATAACTTAAAATATTTTTAAATCATCAATATTCTACTTAAATAATTTTTAAAGTAATTAAAATCATTTTTAAATCATCACCATTAATATTTAAGTATTAATGTAATTATTATCCAAATATTGAAAGTCATTAATTATAACTTAAAATATTTTTAAAACATTTTTCTCATTTTTAAATCAATAAAATTATTTTTAATTCATTTATTTAATTTAATAAATAATTAATCTAATATCATTAATATTAATTTATTAATGAGAATTCTCCAAAAATATTGAAAATTATATTTTATAACTAAAAATATTCTCTAAAACTTTATTCTTATTTAAAATGATTTTTAAATCCATAAAATCATTTTTATCTTATTTATTTAATTTAATAATTAAATAAATCTAATATCATTAATATTAAATTATTAATGAAAATTCTCTAAAAATATTAAAATTCACATTTTATAACTCAAAATATTTTTAGATACATTATTCTTATTTAAAATAATTTTTCATAATATTAAATCATTTTTTTCTAATTTATTTAATACACTAATTAAAAAAATTAAATACCTTTAATATTTAAATAATTATAAATATTAAAGAAAAATATTCCAATTGGTCAGAAATTATTTTTCATAACTTAAAATAATTTTTAAAACCATTTTTGGTAATTTTTAGAATTTATTTCTATTTTTTAATCATTTTTCAGAAAACAGAAAATAAAATAAATAAGAACCGTCGCTAAAGCCTTTAGCGACACAAATCTGTCGTCTTAGATGTTCTTCATCTCAAGAACACTGTCAGACTCATGTTCGAGACCCTTATTTTGACCGAATTTTAATTATAGTTTAAAGTCGTTTATTGGCTAACTTGAAGTTTAAAATCGTAGTATACATGTAATACTACCGTTAACAATCATCAATTTGGTTATATAACAACACATCAAAGAGATCTGGGCTTCCAAAGAAGCTGTCAGACCCAATCTGGGTTTCTCAAGAAACCCAGAAAATCGAGCAGCCACTTTCAAGCTCATTTTAATCTATGTTCTGCTTATGATTTATGTGATATAATGGTTCCAATATATAGTACACATGACAAATAACGTTACAATAGCCACAAATCAGTTTAACATCAACAGATCCTCAAGGTAGGACCCGGTCAAACCCTGTCAGAGGGCTGTTCATCCGGTTTTCTGGAAATTCCAGAAAACTGCTAACATGGCCGAGTATGCCACTTTGACTACTTGTTACAATCGATATGTGGAGTGTTTAAGAGTTATAAGGCCAGGGATCTAGAGTCGACATAACAAGCTATAACATGAATACAACATATCATCAAAACATTAATAAAACGGACATATCTGATCCTTGGAAAGTATTGTCAGACGCTGGTAAACCGTTTCTAGGTTGCCCAGATTTCATCCGGTCAACGTCGGTCAACGGTCTTTGACCGTTAATAACTCATGATCTAAACATCTAATGACTATACTACCACTTTCAGATTAAAGACCACATACAAGGCTTCATGTAACAATGTTTAAACAACAAAAATAGCAAACGAACAAGAATATGTGGCCCCTGACATTAGCTTGTCAGACCACAGATTTTGTTCTTGGACCGACTTTGAAAAACACCTTTTTAAGGCACTTTGATGCTATGGATATATGTTTGATCATCATAGATCAACATAAAATATCCTCTAGCAAAGATCTAAACACAAAAACACAAAATTTTTAAAAGCATACAAGATCAAAAATAAAAATTTATGTTATACCTTCTTTCTTTCAATTCTTGATCTAAGCTCTCCAATATGTTATTGGTTGATCTATGGACTGATATTGTGACTGGTTCACATATAATTTTCATGGGTTTAGGAGAGAGAGAGAGAGTTGGTGAGAGCAAAAGTGAAAAATGGCAAGTTTTATGATTTTTCTCTCTCCCAAATCTATATATATTGCTTCTATGTTGCTTGGATCTGATCATTTTCAGCTGGGAGCTGATATTGGTGTGTCTCAAAGTCAAATTAGTTGTTCAACAACTAAAGGGGCTGGCATTTTTGCAAGTTACCATTTAAAGAATATAAAAAGGTCATTTTGGTCATTTACAAAATAATTTTAAGGGCAATCTTGTCCAATGCAGAAACCTTTAGGGTTTAGGGTTTGGGTTAAGGTTTGGACCCATTAGGGTTTAGGGTTTAAACCCTTTAGATTTGCAATTTAATTTTTAAAATTTTCAAATTTCGGTTTTCAAAATAGAAAATTAATAATTTCAAATTACAATTAGGATTCGATAATTATATTAATATTTCCTAATCATAAAATTCAATCTTGCTAATTAGGATTAATATTCCTAATTAAAATTACTTAATTTAGCAATTAGGATCAAAATGGTCATTAGGGTTTATAACCCACGAATTAGGATTTTAATTAGAAAAATAATTTTTTTAAATTACAATTAGGGTTTGTAAAATAGAAATTAAGATAACTAAAATATAATTAGGGTTTTCTAATCATATTTAAGTTTAATACACACATTAGGTTGCCAATTAGGGTTAGGGTTTCTAAAGCTGTTAAGCACAACTCTACTCTAATTTTATTAGTCAATACACAAATTGACTTTCTCGATACACGTATCTCCGATACTTGTCACATAAATGATAATTAATATTAATATTAAATAAAAAAAATTATTCGCAATTTTTTGATTATTCGAAATCTCGGGTAATCACAGTGCACAACTTCTAATTTGCAGTCTGACCCACTGACACATCAGACTGCTATCTCACCTAACACCTGAAAAGGTGTTTTCTACTGACCCATAGTACTTTCCTTAGCTTCTTCAATACGTCTCTTTGTTATATACTAAGGATGATTGTTGTGTCATTGGGACTCCCGAGGACTTCAATGTTTATAATCCATTCCATATTTGTTGTGATTTAGTCTTAAACAAATTGGCAAGACTAGATGCTTCTGATGTAGACATATGATGCTCTACGATCATGATCGTGGTGTCTTGCCACCTTGGTGCTTGATTTGGTACTGATAGAAGAGAACACTACGATTTCTCTTAAGCATTGGCACACTACGATCTTAACTTTCTTAACTTGCAAACTCTACAATTTCGAGAGCACTCTACTATTCTTGAGTTTGGCTCGACAGACGTTTGGACCACTCTACGATTTCAGGAGAGGTCCTCCAAAGCAGACAGACTACGATTCATGATGCTTTACGATTTTGCCTTGGCTTCTGTAACCTTTTGATTAGCTCGATAGACTACGATTATGTTGAAGCCTATCTATTACATCTCAAGATATAGATCAACCTAACAGCTTTGATCTTTTCATCTATACATTCATTTACAGAATGATAAACATTAAAATCTTATATCAACTTAACAAGTTTGATCTACCACTAAGTCCTTGTACATGTATTCCTTGAAGGAGTTTTCATATAATCATGAATATTTACTTTCAACATCAAATTTGAATATGCAATCTCCCAACAAACACAGCTGAGTATGTAGGCTATATCATGGGGTTGAAATTAGCCCAATCCACGGGCATCAGACGTATAACTGTCTTTGGAGATTCTGAGCTGGTAATCAGATAAACCACTAAGATCTATCACACCAAAGAATTACATTAGATACCTTACCATCGGTAGGTTATCCAGAGGGCTTTGGAGTTTGAAAAAATATCCTTCCTCCACATTCCTCGGAATACGAATGACTTTACGGATGCACTACCAACTTTGGCCTCCTTAATCAATATACTTGATAAGGAAGACATGTCGAATATCACATTTGCCATGTAAAAGGCTCCAACCTATGGGAACTACATTGGAGAAGTATCGGATGAACTGCCTCCCATCTACCACCCTTGGTATCAGCATATCAAGGAGTATCTACGAGATGGAATTACACCAGCTGAGGCGAATCAAGCTAAAAGAAAGAGGATCCATCGAATGGCCATGAAATTCTACCTGACCGGAGACGCACTCTACAAAAGAGATGCAGGACTAGGCCTTCTCAGATGACTAGACAAAACCAAGCTCAGAGGCTCATAGATGAAATCCATGGTGGAGTATGCGGCCCACACATGAGCGGCCCTCTACTTGTCAAGAAAATCCTAAGGGCATGGCATTACTGGCTCTCTCTCAAGGCAGACTACAATGATCACGTCAAGAGATGTTACCAATGCCAAATCCATGAGAATGCTATCCACGCCCCTCCAAGGGAGCTCCAAAATATGAGTTCACCTTGGCCTTTCTCAATGTGGGGAATGAACGTGATCGGGCCCATCGAGCTATATAAAAAGAGGAGAATCACAAGAATTAGGAGAGAGAGGGAGGATTCCATTAGATTAGATTAGATTATATTAGGACCAAAAACCCTAGTTCTTATTAGTTTTGGAGATAGAAGCGACTTGGAGACCATTGAAGATCAAGAACAGGAGCTTGATGAAGATGGAGATTTGCTGACAACAGATTTATTCCTCACTCTAATCTTATTCTTATCTTTTAATGTGTATTCAAGTGTGGATTCTTAGTTTTAATTCAATGAACTAATTCTTTATTTGAGATTGTAATGGATCTTATTGTGTTTTTTATTTTAACATGCTTCGCTATCAATTATTATGTTCTATTATGAGGATTGTCTATTGTGATTTAGACTTAATTGTTTAATTAATTGGCAATCAATTACCGTGATAATTTATATGAAATTGAGAGATTAAGTATAGCTTTAGATTTGATCATGATAGCATATGTTTGTGATTTCTGCATAGATGAAATTCATGATTCGTGTTTAGGATAGAGATATGCCTTTACACCATATGTAATCTTATAGAGAACTTATGCTTTAAATCCTTTTTAATTGTAATTCACATAGAGATATAGTGGATTAGTTAATTAGGGTGTCTTGTTTAATTTTATCATCTGTGAATTTAAGTGAGTATGGGTATTATGCATCGAGAGGTGGTTTTATCTGCTTTAGTGTTATTGATTAAATATCATGATATAGAATAATTGATGAGAAGTGTGTTAACTTAAATGAAGCAATAAGTGAAGTTGTAATTTTAAATCTCCGTAATCTTAATTTAACTAGTTGAATTTAATAGTAGTTAATTATATAATTTGAAATTCATTCGTTTAAATAAGATTGAGTTGGTTACGGGTTAGCACTTGGTGATTTTTATTAAACAATTCCTCGTGGGAACGATACTCTACTTTCACTTTATTACTTGTTGACCACGTATACTTGCGTGTTGTGCGTGACTAGATTTTACCCAACAAGTTTTTGGTGCCGTTGCTGGGGAATTAATTTAATAATTATTTACCAATATTAATTTCAATCAAATTAGTCTTAATTTAAACTTTTTTTATTTATTTATTTAATTCTCTTCCTATTTTACTCTCTTTTTCCAAGTACCATGGATGACTTTGCGTATCAATGGTTATACACAAAAATGACTCAACCAAGGGAAACAGAGATTGATGGACTTAATACATCTTTCGCAATATTAGCACAGATTGAAGAGCTTTTGAAGACGTTGGAGGTTATCGTAGCCCAACGGAGTCGAAGGATGGCAGTTACGTGTGCTTATTGTGCTGGCAATCATGCAAGTCATCAATGCACCGTCAGTTTTGAACTGGTACCATATAGTGGTGATTACCTCAACAACTACGATGAGCCTAACTATCACCAAGATTGGGGGTATCACCCGAATTCTTCAGGGAGCTACATTTATGATGACCAATATTACACTCCAAATCCATCGTACACACCGGAATTTTCATGTCCACCTCCATTGCCACAAGAAGAAAAGCCAAATCTGATGGATGTAATATTGAAGGGCATAGTAGACCTAGAGGAGATGAGGATTAGCCAAGAGCTGTCAACTCAAATTTTTTATAATCAGATGGAATAACTCGTCACTACCTCAACCAACGGTCCTCAATACATGGCTTCTAAGACTGAAGCAAAAAATTCAAGGCTGGAGGAATTATTGTCCAAGTTCATAGCGGATCAGATAGAGCAAATGACCAAAGCCGTAAGCAACCTTCCTCTAAACACATGGCTTTATGACATGGATGACGAAACTGACGGAGAACCCGAACCAAATCTGCTACTGGATGAGCCACAAGATATCGAAAGTGTGGAGACAATTAGGGATAATGAAATAGAGGTCGACAAAAATCTAAATGGGCCTCCACCAAAGATCAAAGAGTCAGTCAGATTTGCAGAATTATGCCCACTTGGTAGTCATGTCGTCTGTGAAGGTCTTGATGACATAAGAGCGAGTACAATTTTGAATCCATGGTGGGACGAGAAAGATAAGATAGACGAAGAGCCCATTGTGTGTGACAAGCTTCCATGCCCCAAAGTGATCACATACACAATGGAGAAAACACCTAGCTGTGGGACATTCTTGATTGAGATCATACCAAATCAGAGCTTGCTAGGTGACTTTGATGCATTAGCCATCACTTGTGGGAACCTCCAAAAGGACAATTTATTTTCGATGGATGAAGGGTTCCTCAACTATCGAAGAGGAATCAGATAGCGTTGACCAGACAAAGTCAGACTGAAAGACTGTAATTCAAGCGTTAATTGGGAGGCGACCCAAAATTTTTTATATTTATATGCTTTACTAGTTTATTTAGTAGATAGGAATTAATTTACTTATTAAGTTCTCTTATAAATCCAAAGTGCTATTCTAGTCCATGTTGTCTCTCTTCATTACAGGTACTGGTGGCTCAATAAATAAGCAAAAGATTATGGAAAGGGAAGCCACCAACCTGAGCCCATGCCACAGTATCCTTCTTTAGATCCCGATGTGGAGGAGTTTTCAGTATTTGTTCCACAACCACCACCACCACAAGTTTAACAAATCAGGGAAGTCCTTAACTCTTCAGTTCTTTTTATTTAAACAATGAGGACATTGTTCACTTTGAGTTTGGGGGTGGATCATATTGTATTACATAATTGTTTAGTTCAAATACATTGCATTGGTTAGTATGTTTAGTTTTGCATATTGTAGGCATGTTTCAATTTTAAAAACAAATATTTTCTTTTGTATTGAGTGTTTGCATATAGAATGTTTGCATTAATCTAGGTAATGGATTGGTTTGAATTTAGCTCGGCCTATGATCAGAGTGGTTTTGTTTGTTAACTTGAACAGTGTTGATAATTGATGATGAGTTCTAATTTTAAACATGACGATAATTTGAGCCTATCTGAAACTTATGTAACCGTTTAGCACTTAAAGTTTAACTGTTTTAATTCACTTGGTTCAAGGGTTTCATAATTTGTTTCCGAGGGAAAATCTTGGTTAAAATTTAAGGAAATTAGTGAACTGGCAGTAAAGGTTGCAATGAAGTAAAAGCTTGAGTCTGGGGGAATCTATAGGGTATATATATTACAAAAGAAAAAAAATAAATGATGAAAAGAAAAAGAAATAGAAAATCCAAAAAAAGAAAAAAAAATGAATAAACACCGTTGTATGCTTGTTTAGTTTTGTGGCCTTTGTTACTTTAGTAAGTAAGCTCGATAAGATTGTCTTTACACCTAGCGCCCTAAGGTCTTAATGGCTTAGGAGTTATTGATCGAAAGCTCGTTAAGGTAACATTGAAAAACCTAAGGGAATAAGATATTGCACAGCTATGAGAAAAATTAAAAAAAATGAATAAAACATGAGAAAGAGCAAAAATGCCCTCGGGATTGAATAAAAGTAGAAATAAATCCTGTATTTACCCTTAGACTTGGCAATTGCTTAGTTTTAACCGGAGTTGTCATGTTCACAAAATTAATTGAATTGGAACTAAAATTTTCCTTCTAAGAAGTTTGTTATGTGATTTTCTTGAACTGTGGTTGGTTAGAATGATTATCAAGCACACACGCACAACATGGGTGATGACATGTTTGGATTGGCTAACTAATTAAAGTTATGGACTTTGACTTGATTGGATATACTGTTTGAGTATCATTAATATGTTTGAGGCCTGATGCTATATGTCATTTTGATTTATTACTGGGTTCGTAGGTATATTAGGAAGTAGATCATGCATATGCATTCATGTAGTTGAGTTAGTTTGCTTATTTTTAGTTCTTTTGTGTTTTTTCTTAGGGACAAGCAAATGTTTAAGTTTGGGGATATTTGATAAGTAGATTTTATACCTACTTATTCGGTATCTGTTACTTGAATTAGTTACTTAAACTCGTGTTTCTTAGTTACTTTTCATGCATTTTGTGTTCATTTTGTAGATTATATGTTTGAGAGCTGTGTGAGCGACTATTGGTATGAAATCGCAAAGAATTGGTATGAAATCGCAGAGAAAAGTAATCCGAACATTGTTTAGGCGTTCATGTTTATTTCATGTTCTTGGATTGGAACTTGGATTATATTGTAGAGCTTCTTCTTAGCAATCTGGAAAATCTTGAATTATTCCAATCGGAGTTCGGATGCAAGAGTTATGACCTATGTACCAACGGACGTTGAACTTCACTGTTTTGGGTGGCCATTTGCATAGCAGTCACTTCCAACCCAATTTTGACCTTCATGCGTCAATTATTTCTCAATTCTCAAAGCATGAAAGTTGTAGAGCTCGTCGAGATCTTTGATTTGATAGGTGACAGGCCTTATAACTCCTCCCGGATCAAAAGTTATGGCCATTTTACGAGAGGACACTGCAACAGAAAAAGGATCCCCGCCGGGGCGGGCATTTACTAAGCAAAACCCCTGCCGGGACGGGGGTACAAGTTTAAAAATAGTAGGTATACCAGCCAGGGCGAGCCTAGTTAGTGAAAAAAAAACCCCATCCGGGCGGTGGTACGCGCAGAAAAAGCAGTTTTTGTCCGAATTTGAGTTCAAGAAGGATTGGTTCAAGCTGATTGACTCAAGGGCTTCCAGGAGGACTTAAAGACATATAAAGAGGCATATAAAAGGAGGAGAATCACAAGGATTTGGAGAGAGGGAGGATTCCATTAGATTAGATTAGATTAGGACCAAAACCCCTAGTTCTTATTAGTTTTGGAGATTGAAGTGACTTGAAGACCATTGAAGATCAAGAGCAGGAGCTTAAGGAAGATGGAGATTTTCTGACAACAGATTTATTCTTCACTCTAATCATATTCTTATCTTTTAATGTGTATTCAAGTGTGGATTCTTAGTTTTAATTCAATGAACTAATTCTTTGTTTGAGATTACAATGGATCTTATTGTGTAGTTTATTTTAATATGCTTTGCTATCAATTATTATGTTCTATTGTGAGGATTGTCTATTGTGATTTGGACTTAATTGTTTAATTGATTGGCCATCAATTACCGTGATAATCTATATGAAATCGAGAGATGAAGTATAACTATAGATTTGATCATGATAACATATGTTTGTGATTTCTACATAGATGGAATTCATGATTCGTGTTTAGGATAGAGATATGCATTTATGCCATATGTAATCTTATGAGAACTTGTGCTTTAAATCCTTTTTTATTGTAATTCACATAAAGACATAGTGGATTAGTTAATTAGGGTGTCTTGTTTAATTCTATCATCTATGGATTTAAGTGAGTATGGGTATTATGCATTGAGAGGTGGTTTTATCTGCATTAGTGTTCTTGATTAACAATTCATGATAGAGAATAATTGATGAGAAGTGTGTTAACTTAAATGAAGCAATAAGTGAAGTTGTAATTTTAAATATCCGTAATCTTAATTTAACTAGTGGAATTTAATAGTAGTTAATTATATAATTTGAAATTCATTCGTTTAAATAAGATTGAGTTGGTTACGGGTTAGTACTTGGTGATTTTTATTAAACAATTCCTCGTGGGAACGATACTCTACTTTCACTTTATTATTTGTTGACCACGTATACTTGCGTGTTGTGCGTAACTAGATTTTACCCAATAGTTACTAAAGATGTGATCATTGGTTTCATCAGAAACACTGTCATTTGTCGATATAGACAACCAGAGGTGATTGTATCAGACAATGCCAAAAACCTCAACAACCAAATGTTGAAGGAGTTATGTAGTAAATTCCACATCAAACATCTCAACTCCGTCATCTATCATCCAAAGATGAATGGTGCTGTTAAAGCGGCTAATAAGAATATCAAAAAGATCATGCAAAAGATGTCCGCCAATCACAAAGGATGACTTGACTTGTTGCCTCTGATTTTATTAGCCTATAGAATGTCAATGCACACTTCCACTGGGGAAACCCCCTACTCATTAACCTATGGCATGGAAGCAGTGCTCCCTATAGAAGTAGAAATGGAATCCCTTAGAGTGGTGATAGACGCTCAGCTGGATGAAGACCAATGATTATAAGATCGGTACCACCAATTGTCTCTAATAGATGAAAGGCGGGCTGCAACCATCTTCCATGGTCAGTTATACCAACAGAGGATCGCTCGATCCTACAACAAGATAGTTCGGCTACGGCAATTCAAAGAACATGCCTTGGTCTTGAAGAAGGTTCTTGACAACCAAGATCAATCCAAAGGAAAATTCGCCCCAAATTGGGAAGGCCCGTTTGTTGTCAATGAGGTATTGACAGGAGGAGCCCTCAAATTATAACAGATGGATGGCGAGAAATTTCCCCAACTCATCAACTCAGACACCATGAAGTGGTACTATGTCTGAAGTTACCTACAAACTAGCATCCTGGTTTTGGATCACCAGATCCCCAGCCAATTCAGGTTTTCAAAACCTTTCTCATTACATACAATCCTCACCATTTCAGTTTGTCCCACTAGGGATCAAACCTTTCGCACCTTCAGGTTGTCCCTCTAGGGATAAAACCTATCATACTTTCAATTTGTGCCACCAAGGATAAAAAACTTCACCTTCAGTTTGTCCCACCAGGGATCAAACTTTTCACAACTTCAGTTTTTCCCACTAGGGATAAAACATTTCACACCTTCAGTTTGTCTTACTAGGGGTTAACTACGCAGACCTGATCTCCCCAATACACAAGAATACGTAGGCAGCCATTTTTATGGTTCGGTCTAACTACAAAAAAAATCTCAACACCCTTTTTACCACCTACAACTTTAAACCTTTTCACGCTAGGTTAGAACTATGTAGACCTGATCTCCCCTCATCAATGAGACTACATAGACAACCATTCATGGTTCGGTCTCACCCCTTACCAAAACAAAAAAACATGTCAATGGTACTGAGATCATCCTTCAAATCTCCAAACCACACCTTATCGGCTTAGACCAAAGGGATGGAACTACCTGGTCTCCCCGCATAAATGGGAGAACCGACGACCATCTAAGCTGCTGTTGAGTCCTCAAAGAGAAACACCAATCCATAAGAGATGGAACTACCTGGGCTCCCCAATACAAAGGAGTACCGGCAACTATCTGTGGGGCGATCAGCCTCAGAGAGGAAAGAAAAACTCCTCTCCATAACCATATACAAGAAACCAGTCCCAAGACACCAAAGGGTAGGGAATACAAAGATTAACGATCCATTCTGAAAGATTCAAGGACATCAAACTATCCATCCATCATGGGGGAGCTCAGAATACATCAAGATCATAAGCCCTGGAGAACAGACAACTATCAAGCAAGTAACAAGGCATACATAATATTGTTTGATATATATACAGTGTGTCATGTACATGATAAAAATGGCTAAGCTAGTCAGTGCAGGAAAATCCAAGCGAATCTACAAACCCGTGGATAAGCGCGCTATCAAATCTAACATGGCATCCCTCTAAGAAGAAGGACTTAACTCTGTGAGCTCCTGCCCTAGGGTATCAACGCTAGCCAAGAGATCCATAGCCATCTGTATGGTGACACTATGCTCATCAATGAATATGTTCATCTCTGCAATGATATCTGCAGTATGGGACCTCAATGCAGTACTATCTGTAATAGCGGTATCTCGGGTAACTATAGCACCATCCTGCTCAATAACCACTGCATCTCTAGATGATCGAGCCTCATCCCGCTCAGCAACAACGGTGTCCCTATGAGCTAGAGTATCATCTCTCTCTACTAGAGCGACATCTCTATCAGAAAGAGCTGTCAACATCAAGGCCTAAGCCTGATCCCTCTCAAATGTCATCAGATGCAAACTCTACTCTCTAAATACTCTGCAGAATGTGGAGTCACAACAACAGGAATACTGGGGGAATCAAGCAGAGCTTCTGTTAACCCTACAAACATCTCATCCTTAGTGTGAGAATTAGGGTCCTCCATAGGTTCCCCACTGTCAGAATCAGCATCCGGTTCTGTGGATACAACCCTGGTCGATGTAATCTCTGCCTCCAACCATGCAGAATACTCTGTAGAATGGCCTGGATGGCTAGTAGTAAAATTAGCCCTCTCACGTTGGGCCCAACAGGCATAAACCCTTGACAAGTCCTCTACTGACAAAAATAGAGAAGACAAACACTGACCCAATGCCCTGTCGAAGGGATGAACATCCTGAAATTGGTCAAACTATGCCATTACAACCAGTGGATGATATGTGGTCATGACCCTCAAACTAGCTAGAGGAAGATAATCCATAACAGATGCATGAGTGAAGAAGCTGAAGGGCGAACTAAGCCCGAAAGAATATCAAATGGATCCTCGATCCCTGCCAAGAAAACCAACCAAGAAGCAGCGTCTGTACACTCCGCCAGCTGAAAGGAATAGGACATAGCTATCTCATGGGAAAAACAATACCTATGGCGTCGGAATGTGCCAATCGGTCTCAAGTGTGTCATAAACCACACATACAGCAAGACTGAACTACCTGTAAATACCCCTACATAATGGGACTGGCAATAGGTGGCCGACCTCAAGGTCTCTGTCAGAATCATCGGTAAAATGGTATGTCCCTCCCGGAGAGCCCGCACTGCCATAATCATGCCGATGTCTAAATGGTCCATATATAATGGCATATACAGATAAGCCACCAGGCACATCAAGAGTACATCTACTCTGGCAACACACCAATAATCATCCAAAGTGGTAAAATCCCCACAGTACTGCACATAACTGTCCAAGGAGCCAAATCTATCAATCAGAAAATGCATGTACACTACATGCCCTGAGGAAATCTCATCTAGGGCAACCCTACGCCTCAAGCCTGTGAGGGTCATAACTATCGACTCATATCTCCTATAGCCATCCGAGCACAAGGCCTGTCCAACGGCAAATCTGTCAGACGCTCATGCTCCTTCAAGGTAGAAGTCAACTCATGGGTCTCAAACCGGAACACATGCCTATCATGTACCCAGTGCTCCAGCATACCCTCTATAAAACCCAATATAACCTAGAACATCATGAGGGACATGGAATGATGCATCAGCCGATCTAGTGTCACCCGATCTAGGGAGGACAAGTTGGCATACCACGATCTCAAATAGGAGGCCACCAATATTGGTGGGGTATGATCTATCCGGCTAACTATCGATGAAGACATCTGTAGGGCCATGTCATAAGACCATCCAGGGGTTAATGCTTAACTCATCTCTGGAAATACATATGCATAACATAATACATGTATGATAAACAATAGATGACAATATGGTGTAGGGAATGAAAAAATATACATGCATGCCTAAGTACATCATCATCTAATACATCATCTCTGTATACAGCTGGAAAATACAAGGAAATGGGGAACATCCTCCCAACAACTAACAGAGGCCTATCAAAAGATATAACGAGAATGGGGCACAGCCACCCAATATCTAACAGATGCCTATCAAAAGATATACGAAGAAATACAGCAGAAGAAGTCGATAGTGTTGATATCTACATCATCTAATATATCCATATGATGTAACTCCTCCTGAGTCACTGTTTCTCCACCAGTAGGGATATCGGGCCAATACAACAGAGGATCTACACCAGAAAAACCATCTGAGTATGGGCCACCTGAAGGGCCAGCCCCTTAGCTGGAAGGATCAAAAGTATCCGTTTTGGAAGGATCTCTGCCCAAATGTCGGATGAAGAAATGAGCCTGGTCCAACTACTGGGTCAAACTATCAATTTGCGTCAAATGAGTAGGCTCTCGGACGCTGGCAATCCAATCTGCCATCATGATGGAGCCAGGAACCATATCCCCAATAAACTGTGTGGCGCGGGTCTGAGCTCTGATGGTATGAGGGAGCCACCAGCAGTAAAATGCCTCCTAAGTGAATGGTCCCTCTAACAAAGCAAAGCCATCAATTCCCACCAATGGGATATCACTAATCGGCAGATGCGACACAAGCTAATAAAGCCTGGCAGAAGGATAAATCGGTATACAGATCTCTCATGTGGTTCTCCTGATAGCACGCTCTCCTGAATAGTGCTCTCATCCTCCATCTGTGAAGAGAGGAATCTGATGGGTGGACATCACATGCTCGATAGTCAGGAAACCACCCTCAAAGCCAACTGTCAAGTGGTCCTCAGATTAAGGAACCCACGTAATGACATCGGTTGTCAACAATGGGTGAAACCCTCAGCTAGAGGAACCTCCACCAACATGGAATGATGCCATCACCCTCCCTGTGGATAGGTGTCTAAACCTAACACGTTAATAGGATGTAGACATGGAAGCCTCTCATAGGCCCAAAACTTCTAATATAAGATCAAACATCTGCGGTCAGTCAACACTCTTAACCCGAACAAGGGAAAATAAAAGAGAAAATACTCACCAGCAGAAATGGGTAAAATCCTAGCCAAGCCTCCATCAAGCCCTGCGAGCGCATACGCATTCTCCTGAGGAAATAGGCAAAGGTATAGAATCCCCAGTCAAATTTTCCAATACTGTCCACCTCCCGTGTGGCGCTGACTACAGGGAACGATACCGTGGAAGAGTTATCCGCCAGTTAACAACCACGGAAGATGATCAGGAATAATCGCCGAAGAATGTGATTCCTAACTCTCCTATCATCGGGTAATGGCTTACTCAACGCCCCACTTATGGCGTCTACACTCAAAGGACTAGTATGGATTGTCCTTCCTTTTAGTGTCGCAGCCTGGACTCCTAGTAATGATCTGACGATAGTAGGGGAAATGTCAGTCATACAAGGCACTGGCGCCCCAGAAAACTCCACACCGGTGATAAACCGCCAATCCATCGGCGTCATCATCACCTCACAATCTAGCAAATGGAGAGACTAATTCTGGTGAAACCAACGCTCAGACAATGCCCTGAGGTAACCCCAGGGACAATAGCGGGGGAGGATGGAAAAGAACGCCTTAAAGCCCTAAGCATGCACAATCTCTCGATACTCTGGGTGAAGAGTCTGGTACAGAGAATGTATGCTGAACCAATTCCTTCGTGGCTGCATAAAGCCAGGAACCTGCATCACAATGCAAATCAACATTAGATCCTTTGCTCCTCACAAATAGAAAAAAGGAAGATAAACACAGCTTTTACCTCTTTCGCATGCAAATAGATTGAGGGGTGACGACTCAAATCATCCAGAAACTCTGGAATCATCACATTAATGGCTGAAAGTTCCCTGTGGGGAATAGAAGTAGCAGGAGCAGGAGCTGCTACTAGTACATCCTCCTCCTCGTCCTCGACATCCGGTACCTCAACCCGGATAGGAAAAATCACTGACTCTATCAATCGACAAGGCTATCAGGCTGGGCGAGGCCGAGGCACATCATAAGCTCTCCTCCTCACACCTGAAAAGGTCCTACGGGAGCTGCTCGGCTAGTCTGGATCCATATATCTGGACACAAGTCTCCAAATCACCTCAGAAAATGTGTGGTAAATTCAAACCTAGAGCTCATTAAATGCATTTTATGTCTATATGCATGCATGCTTTACTTTAACATACGCCTATAGTAGAGTTAAAAATGCATGTTCATTTAATGCCTGGATGCTAGGAAAATTTATGCCAGAGTCTCCTTTATAAAAAGGACTATCCACATGCACGTAGGCATAACTAGGTGGCCAATTAGTAGCACACTAACCCACAGTCATAAACATCCTATATGTATGAAAAATGTCAAAGTCATAATCCATAAGGGTAGCCTAATTACCAGGATTACTTTGCTTTGCAACCTTTGCTCATTTGTCCTCGAATAGGATAAGAAATATCAGACAAAGGTGTCAATTTGACTACATCAAAAGTTAAATTGTTTCACATCAATATGTTCAGCATGGTTAAATTCTAACATTTACTATGCTGAATATTTTTTAGCAAGTCATATGAGCATGCATATTCACTACTATGTGTTTAGAAGCATTTAATGTGATAACTTACTTTCCAATAGTCAAAACTAGAAAAGAAGACATGCATACATTACCAGGATAGTGTAGAACACTTGTACAGTGATGAATTTTAAAGAAAATAGCCCGAACTCATTAGATCTAAAGAAGAACTCTCGAATTCTCTGTGTGGCATCAAGTGAAAATGCCTTGTAAAAGGGAAAGGAGCCTGAAGTAGAACCCATAGATGGCCGCGGGTCTACCTGCGGCTGCCGTAGGTCCACCTACGGCTATCCCAAGTGGTCCCCACCCCCTTCGACTCAATCTAAGTTAAGTTGCAAAGGAGGTCTCATAAGCTAAAAAGTTAAATCAGGAAAAAAGACGCTACGCGATTAAGCGGAAAAGCGTGAAATCATAATTTTTAGAGACCAAACTGCGAGTCTACATATCACTCATTGGTATTCTCCCAAACACATGGATCTCAAATCCAATGATCACAGCTCCTGGAAGCTAACTGTGGTAATACCTCGCAAAGGTCTAATGTCGTTAGCCTAATTGTAACTACAATCAAAACCATGCGTCTCATCAAAAATCTCTCCCCAGCGGGATTTCATACATGCACAGCCCTTGAAGCAAATTTCAACGAAGGTCAAGTAGCCTTGACATTATCAACTGTTGGCAATTAAATTCAGCGAAGCATCAGAGATGGTCCGATGATATTCATCCGTTGAAGAACATTTCAACGAAGGTCAAGCACCCTTGACGTTATCAGCCGTTGGCAAGTAAATCCAGCGAAGCATCGGAAATGCTCCGATGATGCTCAGACGTTGAGGCTCATTTCAATACAAGACAAGCATCCTTGACATTATTAGTCGTTGGCAATTAAATCTAGCGAAGCATCGGAGATGGTTCGATGATATTCAGTCGTTGAAGCACATTTCAACGAAGGTCAAGCAGCCTTAACATTTTCAGTTGTTGGCAAGTAAATCCAGTGAAGCATCGGAGATGGTCCGATGATATTAGCCGTTAAAGGACATTTCAACGAAGGTCAGGCAGCCCTGACAACACAAAATATTGGCAGTAACTCCAACAGAGCGCTAGAAAGACCTAGCGATACAAACCAGGGAAAATCATCCTCATCGGGGAGGACCAATGATGGAATCTGTTATACAAATCTTCATCAGACAAAGAACAATTCCCATAGACTCTTTCGTACATGGGAAGAACATCTGCGGTGGAAACTCTGCATTGAGGATTAAAGAATTTTGGTGATAACCCCAATGTCAACATCCTCTTATCTCATTCATGGAGCAGCCTCCATTCCATCATGCACTCAGTAAAACATTCGCATCATGCCGCATTACATTTCCATCATGATTGTCTTGTCACATTTCAAGTGTCTAGCAATCTTTATCCTATCCATGCCATTACATTGCATGAATATAATAAAGAGTTGCATATATAGACACTCGAAATTTTTGCATTCAAGTTACTAACCTTGCAGGAGAGAAAAATCGTCTTCCAGAGATAACCCTGGAAGTCAAATCAGCTTAATCCCGGAGACAACCCCGGGATACTAAGTTTTCAATCTTGGAGACAATCCCGAGATATTCAGTTCCAAGTCTCGGAGATAATCCTGAGATGCTCAGTTCCAAACCTCGGAGATAACCCCGAGGGATGCAGTTCTAGTTCCGGAGATAACCCCGGAATAGTCAGTTTTAACCCCAAAGACAACCCCGAAATTCTTAGTTCCAACCCTGGAGACAACCCCGGGAGGTCAAGACACCTCAGATATAACCCTAAGGACATTCAGCACTCACAGCAGCCCAATCTCAGAGATAACCCTGAGCAACGATTGTTACATCAGCACAGAGCTGGAGATAACCTCGATGAGGGGTAAAATTAATATTTTGCCACCTCGATAATACATTCACATCGTCTCAACATAATTTCATCCCATATTTCATACCGAAGTATCCCATAAGAACCATAACACAAAATCTCGAGTGACTACTACACAAGATAGAACACTAGATAGAATTTGAAGACTTAAAAATCTGGTCATGGACTTATATCCCCGGCTTCTTACAAACTCTTATCCCATGTCATTGTGTAGCTCTCGACAACAGCATTCTGGAAAGGTACAACACACCTCTATCGAAAGCCCGGATTGAAAATTTAGAAGGTTCGAGCGGACAACGCATTGCATGAGTGCACGTACTTCAAGACGATGGGACCCGCATGGCTCGGGGTAACCTGGGCAGTCGCAGGCAGATTTGCGGCTACCACGGTTAGACCTGTGGCCATCTGGTATATAAATAAAGGCCTTTGGTTGGTCATTTGAAAAAAAAAGAAATAAAAAAAAGAGAGAAAACTCTGTCCATTTCAGTTTGTAAACACTTCTAGAGTGCTCTAAATTGAGTGATTCTTCTTTCTAAATACTTGTGAGCTCGTGTTTTGCTACATAATGAAATTTAACCAGTGGAAACAGAGTTTTCAAGCGTCAAAAGCTATCTGAAGTCTTCTTGGAAGCCCACTTTAAGATATTTCAGATTTTTAAGTTTTTTATCACTTCTGTATATATATATATATATATATATATATATATATATATATATATATATATATATATATATATAATCGAACTATGCTTCGATTGAGCCCGAATATAATATTCGGAGCGTTTACTGCTTTTGTATATATATAAATACTTATGTATATGTGACAACCCGAGAATTTGGATATTTATTAAAATCTTAAAATATTGAATTAAGGTTAAATAATAAACCAAGACAGAAAATAAGTGTATGGATTTGACATTTCTGGGAAGAAATTTTATGAATTTAAAAATTTTTGTGGTGAATTATGCAGGATTAAGTAAATAAATGTATATGTTCCGTGTATTTGGATTTATGTGTACAGTATGTGGTTAAGGGTCAAGGGTTGACCAGATAAACTATATATGTGACAAACCCTAAGTATATAATAAAAACGTCAACGTTCAGTTAGAAAACCCTATCGATATGATAGAAACCCTAATACCGGTTCTGGAAACCATAATTTCAGTTTTGGGAATTTGAAACCCTAATTTGGAATAGTAAAACCCTAATTTGGGAATTCAAATGCTAAGAATAAGGTTTAAGTGTAATTAATTACTTAATTAAGGGAAAAATCTAGCGAATTAGTTAGAAACCCCTAATTTTAAAGTTTGAAACCCTAATTATTCCGTTAGAAACCTTAATGTACAATTATGGGACCTAATTGCTATATTAGCAATTTTAATTAGGAAATATTAATCCTAATTAGTGAGCTTGAATGTGATTAGTAAATTTTAATGTAATTAGAAATACTAATTATAAGTTAGAAAGCTTAATTTTTCCATTTTTAAATCCCTAAATTGGAAATCCTAGAATTATTATTCTTTTTAACCTTAGGGTTTAACCCTAAGGGTTGGATCAAAAGACAAATGTGTTATTAAAATTGATAGCAAAATGACCAAATTACCCTTTATTGCGTTATTGGAGATAACTTGTAGATCTTGCCCTAAAGTGAGTTGGTGAACCACCCTAGACTAGCCATGTGACCGAAATCCATACTTATCTGCTATATATATTAGCCAATTCATTGCATTCAAGTATTATATATAGAATTAGAGAGAGAAAAGTTCACAAAAATATCCATTTGGTCACCAAACACTCAACCCACATTTTCTCTCTCTAGACCCACGAAATTAATTACGATTCAGTCCTTAGTATGATCCATAGCATCCCAAGATCAGATCATGATGATCAGATTCAAGATCAAGGCTCAAAGTGGTATAAACCCTAAATCTTCAAAATCTGATGATATGATGTTAGATGTTGTTATTTGTTGGTTAGAGTTTTGTTAGAGGGTGTCATTTAGTGATCTGGGTTGTTAGATTAAGGATCTATAACATCTACATGCACAAAATTTAAATTTTCAAAAATCTGGAAAAGTTAGAAAATATGGCCTGACAGCCATATGTCAAGGCTCATAGATCTTTACATGTCAGTTGTTTGTTGTGTTTTATGTTATAGATCTATTCTATGCTATGTGGGTTATGATCTGTAGCTTGAATCAAGCCCATATCATGTATAGGTTACAAGTTATGAGCGGTCAAAGGGCGTTGACCGAGCACGAAGTCTAATTTCTGGGCAACCCATATTTCCCAAAAACTCTGACAACCATTTTCTAGTCTTCGGATATTGCTACTGTTAAGGTTAATGACCATGTTAGTGTTTGATCTTTGTAGTATGACATGTGGACTATACATACATACCATTAGATTACCCAGATAGGTTAATCGATCTGCCTTGTGAAGGATTCTGGAAAACCCAGAACCTTCAACAGCTGAACTTTCTGACAATCTTGTGATTGTGTTGATAATAGACTGATATTATGTTATAGAATTGCTCTTTGACATGTATTCTATACGATTAAACCTTCATCTTACACTGAACAAGCCTATAACTCTAGATTCAAGGCTTGCAAAGTAGGTACCTTGGCTGTTCTTCATTTATGGGTAACCCAGAAAATGAAGAACGTGCCTGACAATGCTTTTGAAGGCCCAGATCTCTTTGATTTGAGATAGAATGACCATGATGTTTGTTTAGAGTCGTAGTATTACATCAATACTATAACCTTAACACTTAATCGAACCCGGATACATCAAGATCCATGAATTATAGCTGGTCAAATCTAGTACCTTGATACTTGTCTACAAATTTCTGGGCAGGCTCAAGAACACGAAGAACACCTATAGCGTCGATTCTGTCGCTATAGGCACCCTTTAGCGATAGTTTCTTAATAAAATTAATTATTTTATTTAATAATTAGAGAAAATTAGTTTTTAATTATGAAAAATACATAATAAATTTCTAAAAATTATTTTAAAGCTTAAAAATGGATTTTTAATTATTTTGAATGTATTTCATTAATATTTAATATTTTCGGTATATTAATGGTATTTAATTTATTTAATTATAATATTAAAAAAATTACTTAAAAATGATTTTAATACTTAAAAAATCATTTAAAATTATATTATGGTATAAGAATATATTTTAAGTTATTTTTAATGACTTTTAATATTTTGTGATGAATTTTATTAATTAATTAATAGTAGTGGTAATTAATTTATTTAATAAATATATTAAATAAATTATGGAAAAATAAAATTAACTATTTAAAAATTATATAAAAATAACTTCAAGTTTATAAAAATATTTTAAGTTATAAAATATAACTTTTGATATTTTGTCATGAAAAATATTAATATTTAATATTAATGGCAATTATCGGATAATGGATTTAAAGGTTTAAAAATCATATAAATATGATTTTAAGGTATTAAAATATACTTTGAGATATTATAAATATATTATAATATTATGTTATGATTTTTATTAATATTTAATATTAAATAAATATTAAAGATATTAGAATATTGTGGTATTTAAATCATATAAATATGAAATTAATGATTGAAAAATCATGATAAATGGTAATAATTATCTGAAAATTATTACGAGCTTCTGAAAATTATTTTGACTGATAATAAAATTATCTAAGATAATTGTGTTGCGTTTAGACAGAGTCTTACGAAAAATAGGCTCGATATTTATCCGACTAGGCCATCAAGATGTCAGAATTATGCCGGATTCAACTCAGAATGCAATAGTTTGACTTGATACTAGGTCTTATGTGCTGTATAGACTGATAGGATTATGTGTTAATATGTTTAGGTTATTTTAAATATTGTGATGATATTATTCTAATTTGTAGATCAATATTATCTATAATATGTCTTCAGGCAAAGCTAAATAAATTGCGTAACAGTAATCGACCGAACATGCAAGTTTTCTCTAACTCGACCTCGAGTTGTTCATTCAAATATGCTTATGGATAATCATTATTGATTACCATGTCTATGAATTATTAAATCGTACTAAGTGTATATTGCATGTGTTCATCAAGTATGAAAGGCTGATCACTTTCATTACCATCTGGTTCAGATATAATTGTATATGTTCAATGTTCGTTCAGCTATGAAAGTTTGTTCATGCTAGTTCACAATTATATTGTTGAATGTTAGCCAACTATTATTCAAATTCTTTCAATCATTATATATCTTATAATAAACTTATACATACTGGGCAAACTTGTTGCTCACCCTTGCTATATCATGAAAAACATTGCAGATAAGGTGAATACGTCAAATACATGAAAAAGTCAAAGCCCAGTTCAGCTTGGAATTATATGTACAGCTAAATTGTAATAGCATAGTATGATAATAACATTGTATGTTAGATAGAATATTGTTTCAGGTATTATGTGAAGGTTTTCGACCTCGGGGTTATTGTGTAAATGTAATGTATAAACAATTTATGTTTATATCTTCTGTAATAGTTATAGAATGGATTACACCAAATTCACGATGATTTGGGACCTGGATCTGGGGCCGTCATAGTTGGTATCAGAGTTATATGTTATAAACCTAGGGTAGGATTACCTTAGACTAATAACCGCGGTGATTAGGATAAGAACTAACTTAAATAGAGTTAGTGTGTCGGTAGGATTCAAAGACGAATCCCGACGAGTTATAAAGATCACGAGTTATAAAGATACAGAGTTCCCTAACTCTGATAATAAAGTTAAGCAGTAGTGATGAAAAGATAGAGTCTAAAAGACTAAAGGTACAGTGATAGGAGATCGTAAAACAAAACGATCATAGCATAGAAATGAATCGTAATATATATGATGAGATCACTCCGTGATCTAATAAGGTTATAGCAGGGAGAAAGAATAAATCTAATGATTAAAAAGTTTACAGCAAGATTGTTGTGTGTCAGTTGTACTATGAATTGGTACGAATTCAGGAAAAGATTATGAATACGGATTGAACAAAATTTATATTGAGAAGGGAGTTAAGATTAGGTGGGGATTTTAATTGAGGACTCATATCAGCAGCTGAGTTATATAATTCCTTGTTATAGGCGGAGAATTGTACTTGGTGTAAAAATCACTTAGTTTCTAGTACTGATAATCATTGAAATGTCTGTGTCGCGCTATTTTCTATATACATATTGAGAAGGTGATTCTTTTCTCAAGTGTATAACAGATAGGTAGGGTATAATTAGAGAATATAAGGTTAAGTACGAGTTCTTAAAACTCATACTTATGGTACATTCGTGACTCATAATTATATGAAATGTTTATGAACCCCTCAACGAATGGACGCCAAAGGTCTGTCTAGGACAAGTTCTTAAACTCATATGATTGTGGAAAGTTCCTGAACTTATAAGTGTGGTAAGTTTGACGAACTGGATAGAGTTAAGTGTGAATGGAGTATTGAGGATTATAGGAATAGATAGACTGATTAGGCAATGGATTATTAGTGGAGACATAGGTTTCCCCAAATCTGTTAGTTATGCTAGACTTCGAAGTTTTTAACGTCAAGCTAAATATGCACCATGTGCTTTTGAAAATAAATTTTTATTCTCAACTTCTGGTGACCATAGTGTATGTGTGGACTTCGGGCCACCGACACGTCGTTACCTGTTGAGATGATAAAACTGATTTGCAAATATTTTGAAACGGTTTAAAGAATAGTATATGCTACTTGTTTCAACTAGACGATAATGATTTGAAATATCAAAATATATTTTTATTTATCACTTATGTACCATGTAACCTGGTGCAGAGATGATAAAAAGTTGATGGAGTTATAAATACAGGAATACTTAGTGTTAAATTTGATCTAAAATCGTTGTTCCACTATTGTATGATGTGTTATGACAAAGTCACTCGATAACGGCATCCTCAAACGGGCTATTAATATAGTACGACATCATGATGCTATTTTTCAAACTATTTTTAAAATTATGATTTGCCAACGGGATTTGGCTATACCTAAATATCTCAATTGAAATCGCATTATTGGTATGAGTCTATGCTACTTGATTCGGCTAGACCAACGTCTATGAAAATCCTAAGCGTTCCATGAAAATTTTCCCGAACCGAATTATTTTGGTGCAGAATCCGATAAAGACTGAGGTAAGAAAATTTTGTGCACCCAAGGCGGATAGAGGGAACGGGGAAAAATTGTTCCAACCAACAGTAATTGGCCAGTACCGGGCATAACGAGCTAATTACCCACTATGTCCATAAGACCAGAGCGGTTTGCAGATGAATTTTCATAAAACCTTTTCGAAAATGAAAGTTCGTAGTCTATACTACTCCTTAGTGTGATTTGAATAATTGAACTCTTGTGAGAGATGTTTTGGGTAGCATGTGATGCCGTGTATGAAAGGTATAAGGTGTAAGGTAAATTTCGGGGACGAAATTTTTAGAATAAGGGGTGAATGTGACAACCCGAGAAGTTGGATATTTATTAAAATATTAAAATATTGAATTAAGATTAAATAATAAACCTAGACAGAATGTAAGTGTATGGATTTGACATTTCTAGGAAGAAATTTTATGAATTTAAAAATTTTTGTGGTGAATTATTTAGGATTAAGTAAATAAGTGTATATGTTCTGTGTATATGGATTTATGTATACAGTATGTGGTTAAGGGTCAAGATTTGACTAGATAAACAATAATTGTGACAAACCCTAAGTATATATTAAAAACGTCAACGTTCAGTTAGAAAATCCTATCGATATGATAGAAACCCTAATACCGGTTCTGAAAACCATAATTTGGAATAGTAAAACCCTAATTTGGGAATTCAAATGTTAAGAATTAGGTTTAAGTGTAATTAATTACTTAATTAAGGGAAAAATCTAGCGAATTAGTTAGAAAACCCTAATTTTAAAGTTTGAAACCCTAATTGTTCCGTTAAAAATCCTAATGTACGATTATGGAACTTAATTGCTAAATTAGAAATTTTAATTAGGAAATATTAATCTTAATTAGTGAGCTTGAATGTGATTAGTAAATTTTAATGTAATTAGAAATACTAATTATAAGTTAGAAAGCTTAATTTTTCTATTTTTAAAACCCTAAATTGGAAATCATAGAATTATTATTATTTTTAACTTTAGGATTAAACCCTAAGGGTCAAACCCTAAGGGTTGGATCAAAAGACAAATGTGCCATGAAAATGGATAGTAAAATGACCAAATT
The DNA here is from genome assembly GCA_016801055.1 of Panax notoginseng. Taxonomy (NCBI): domain Eukaryota; kingdom Viridiplantae; phylum Streptophyta; class Magnoliopsida; order Apiales; family Araliaceae; genus Panax; species Panax notoginseng. The sequence goes on from CM029019.1 coordinate 109,486,001, forward strand.
GCCCTTTGTTGCATTATTGGAGATAACTTGTAGATTTTGCCTAAAGTGAGTTGGTGAACCACCCTAGACTAGCCATGTGACTGAAATCAATACTTATCTGCCATATACATCAGCCAATTCATTGCATTCAAGTATTATATATAGAATTAGATAGAGAAAAGTTCACAAAAATAGCCATTTGGTCACCAAACACTCAACCCACATTTTCTCTCTCTAGACCCATGAAATTAATTACGATTCAGTCCTTAGTATGATCCACAGCATCCCAAGATCAGATCATGATGATCAGATTCAAGATCAAGGCTCAAAGTGGTAAAACCCTAAATCTTCAAAATCTTATGATCTGATGTTAGATGGTGTTATTTGTTTGTTAGAGATGTGTTAGAGGGTGTCATTTAGTGATCTGGGTTGTTAAATTAAGGATCTATAACATCTAGATGCAATAAATTTAAATTTTAAAAATTTTGGAAAATATGGCCTGACAGCCATATGTCAGGGCCCACAGATCTTTACCTGTCAGTTGTTTGTTGTGTTTTATGTTATAGATCTGTTCTATGCTCTGTGGGCTATGATCTAGAGCTTGAATCAAGCCTAGATCATGTATAAATTTCAAGTTATGAGCAGTCAAAGTGCGTTGACCGAGCACGAAGTCTGATTTCTGGGCAACCCAGATTTCCCAGAAACTCTGACAAACATTTTCTAGGCTTCGGATCTTGCTACTGTTAAGGTTAATGACCATGCTATTGTTTGATCTTTGTAGTATGACATGTGGACTATACATACATACCATTAGATTACCCAGATCATGATCATGATCGAAATTAATTAAGGTCAAAATAGGTTGACGGATCTACCTTGTGAAGGATTCTAGAAAGCCCAAAACCTTCAACAGCCGAACTTTCTGACAAGGTTTGACTGACTTGAATCTTGTGTTTGTGTTGATAATAGACTGATATTATGTTATAGAATTGCTCTTTGACATGTATCCTACACGATTGAACATTCATATTACACTGAACAAGCCCAGAACTCTAGATTCAAGGCTTGCAAAGTAGGTACCTTGGCAGTTCTTCATTTCTGGGTAACCTAGAAAATGAAGAACAAGCCTGACAATGCTTTTGAAGGCCCAGATCTCTCTGATTTGATATAGAATGGCCATGATGTTTGTTTAGAGTTGTATTATTACATCAATACTATAACCTTAACAATTAATCGAACCCGAATACATCAAGATCTATGAATTATAGCTGGTCAAACCTAGTACCTTGATAGCTATCTATGAATTTCTGGGCAGGCTCAAGAACACGAAGAACACCTATAGTGACGGTTCTGTCGCTATAGGCACCCTTTAGCGATAATTTCTTAATAAAATTAAATATTTTATTTAATAATTAGAGAAAATTAGTTTTTAATTATGAAAAATACATAATAAATTCCTAAAAATTATTTTAAATCTTAAAAATAGATTTTTAATTATTTTGAATATATTTTATTAATATTTAATGTTTGTGGTATATTAATGGTATTTAATTATAATATTAAATAATTACTAAAAAATAATTTTAATACTTGAAAAATCATTTAAAATTATATTATGGTGTAAGAAAATATTTTAAGTTATTTTTAATGACTTTTAATATTTTGTGATGAATTTTATTAATTAATTAATATTTATGGTATTTAATTTATTTAATAAATATATTAAATAAATTATGGAATAATAGAATTAATGATTTAAAAATTATATAAAAATAATTTAAAGGTTATAAAAATATTTTAAGTTATAAAATATAACTTTTGATATTTTGTCATGAAAAATATTAATATTTAATATTAATGGCAATTATCGGATAATAGATTTAAAGGTTTAAAAATCATATAAATATTATTTTAAGGTATTAAAATATACTTTGAGATATTATAAATATATTATAATATTATGTTATGATTTTCATTAACATTTAATATTAAATAAATATTAATGATATTAGAATATTGTGATATTTAAATCATATAAATATGAAATTAATGATTGAAAAATCATGATAAATGGTAATAATTATCTGAAAATTATTACGAGTTTATGAAAATTATTTTGACTGATAAGAAAATTATCTAAGATAATTGTATTTCGTTTAGACAGTCTTATGAAAAATAGGCTCGATATTTATTCGACTAGGCCATCAAGATGTCAGAATTATGCCGGATTCAACTCAGAATTCAATAGTTTGATTTGATACCAGGTCTTACGTGCTGTATAGACTGATAGGATTATGTGTTAATATATTTAGGTTATTTTAAATATTGTGATGATATTATTTTAATTTGTAGATCAATATTATCTATAATAGGCCTTCAAGCAAAGCTAAATAAATTGCGTAACAGTAATCGACCGAACATGCAAGTTTTCTCTAACTCGACCTCGAGTTGTTCATTCAAATATGCTTATAGATAATCATTGTTGATTACCATGTCTATGAATTATTGAATCGTACTAAGTGTATATTGCATGTGTTCATCAAGTATGAAAGGCTGATCACTTTCATTACCATCTGGTTCAGATATAATTGTATATGTTCAATGTTCGTTCAGCTATGAAAGTTTGTTCATGCTAGTTCACAATTATATTGTTGAATGTTAGCCAGCTATTATTCAAATTCTTTCAATCATGATATATCTTATAATAAACTTATACTTACTGGGCAAACTTGTTGCTCACCCTTGCTATATCATGAAAAACATTGCAGATAAGGTGAATACGTCAAATACATGAAAAATTCAAAGCCAGTTCAGCTTGGGATTATATGTACAGCTAAATTGTAATAGCATAGTATGATAATAACATTGTATGTTAGATAGAATATTGTTTCAGGTATTATGTGAAGGTTTTCGACCTCGGGGTTATTGTGTAAATGTAATGTATAAACAATTTATGTTTATATATTCCGTAATAGTTATAGAATGGATTGTACCAAATTCACGATGATTTGGGACCCGGATCTGGGGCCGTCATGGTTGGTATCAGAGTTATATGTTATAAACTTAGGGTAGGATTACCTTAGACTAATAACCGCGGTGATTAGGATAAGAACTAAATTAAATAGAGTTAGTGTGTCGGTAGGATTCAAAGACGAATCCCGGCGAGTTATAAACATCGCGAGTTATAAAGATACAGAGTTTCCTAACTCTGATAATAAAGTTGAGCAGTAGTGATGAAAAGATAGAGTCTAAAAGACTAAAGGTACAGTGATAGGAGATCGTAAAATAAAACGATCATAGCATAGAAATGAATCGTAATATATACGATGAGATCACTCCGTGATCTAATAAGGTTATAGCAGGGAGAAAGAATCAATCTAATGATTGAAAAGTTTACAGCAAGATTGTTGTGTGTCAGTTGTACTATGAATTGGTACGAATTCAGGAAAAGATTATGAATACGGATTGAACAAAATTCATATTGAGAAGGGAGTTAAGATTAGGTGGGGATTTTAATTGAGGACTCATATTAGCAGCTGAGTTATATAATTCCTTGTTATAGGCGGAGAATTGTACTTGGTGTAAAAATCACTTAGTTTCTAGTACTGATAATCATTGAAATGTCTGTGTCGCGCTATTTGCTATATACATGTTGAGAAGGTGATTCTTTTCTCAGGTGTATAACAGATAGGTAGGGTATAATTAGAGAATATAAGGTTAAGTACGAGTTCTTAAAACTTATACTTATGGTACATTCGTGACTCATAATTATATGAAATATTTATGAACCCCTCAGCGAATGGACGCAAAAGGTCTGTCTAGGACAAGTTCTTAAACTCATATGATTGTGGAAAGTTCCTGAACTTATAAGTGTGGTAAGTTTGATGAAGTGGATAGAGTTAAGTGTGAATGGAGTATTGAGGATTATAGGAATAGATAGACTGATTAGGCAATGGATTATTAGTGGAGACATAGGTTTCCCCAAATCTTCTAGTTATGCTAGACTTCGAAGTTTTTGACGTCAAGCTAAATATGCACCGTGTGCTTTTGAAAATAAATTTTTATTCTCAACTTCTGGTGACCATAGTGTATGTGTGGACTTCTGGCCACCGACACGTCGTTACCTGTTGAGATGATAAAACTGATTTGCAAATATTTTAAAACGGTTTAAAGAATAGTACATGCTACTTGTTTCAACTAGACGATAATGATTTGAAATATCAAAATATATTTTTATTTATCACTTATGTACTATGTAACCTGGTGCAGAGATGATAAAAAGTTGATGGAGTTATAAATACAAGAATACTTAGTGTTAAATTTGATCTAAAATCGTTGTTCCACTATTGTATGATGTGTTATGACAAAGTCACTCGATAACGGCATCCTCAAATGGGCTATTAATACAGTACGACATCATGACGCCATTTATCAAACTATTTTTAAAATTATAATTTGCAACGGGATTTGGCTATACCTAAATATTTCAATTAAAATTGCATTATTGGTATGAGTCTATGCTACTTGATTCGGCTAGACCAACATCTATGAAAATCCTAAGCGTTCTTCGAAAATTTTCTCGAACCGAATTATTTTGGTGCAGAATCCGATAAAGACTGAGGTAAGAAAATTTTGTGCGCCCAAGGCGGATAGAGGGAACGGGGAAAAATTGTTCCAACCAACAGTACTTGGCCAGTACCGGGCATAACGAGCTAATTACCCACTATGTCCATAAGACCAGAGCGGTTTGCAGATGAATTTCCATAAAACCTTTTCGAAAATGAAAGTTCGTAGTCTATATTACTCCTTAATGTGATTTGAATAATTGAACTCTTGTGAGAGATGTTTTGGGTAGCATGTGATGCTGTGTAAGAAAGGTATTAGGTGTAAGGTAAATTTCAGGGACGAAGTTTTTAGAATAAGGGGTGAATGTGACAACCCGAGAATTTGGATATTTATTAAAATATTAAAATATTGAATTAAGGTTAAATAATAAATCTAGACAGAATGTAAGTGTATGGATTTGACAATTTTGGGAAGAAATTTTATGAATTTAAAAATTTTTGTGGTGAATTATTTAGGATTAAATAAATAAGTGTATATGTTCTGTGTATATGGATTTATGTATACAGTATGTGGTTAAGGGTCAAAAGTTGACTAGATAAACAATATTTGTGACAAACCCTAAGTATATATTAAAAACGTCAACGTTCAGTTAGAAAACCCTATCGATATGATAGAAACCCTAATACCAGTTTTGGAAACCCTAATTTTAGTTTTAAGAATTCAAAACCCTAATTTGGAATAGTAAAACCCTAATTTGGGAATTCAAATGTTAAGAATTAGGTTTAAGTGTAATTAATTACTTAATTAAGGGAAAAATCTAGCGAATTAGTTAGAAATAATTTTAAAGTTTGAAACCCTAATTGTTCTGTTAAAAATCCTAATGTACGATTATGGAACTTAATTGCTAAATTAGAAATTTTAATTAGAAAATATTAATCTTAATTAGTGAGCTTGAATGTGATTAGTAAATTTTAATGTAATTAGAAATACTAATTATAAGTTAGAAAGCTTAATTTTTCTATTTTTAAAACCCTAAATTGGAAATCCTAGAATTATTATTATTTTTAACTTTAGGGTTAAACCCTAAGGGTTGGATCAAAAGACAAATGTGCCATGAAAATGGATAGTAAAATGACCAAATTGCCCTTTGTTGCATTATTGGAGATAACTTGTAGATCTTGCCTAAAGTGAGTTGGTGAACCACCCTAGACTAGCCATGTGACTGAAATCAATACTTATCTGCCATATACATCAGCCAATTCATTGCATTCAAGTATTATATATAGAATTAGATAGAGAAAAGTTCACAAAAATAGCCATTTGGTCACCAAACACTCAACCCACATTTTCTCTCTCTAGACCCATGAAATTAATTACGATTCAGTCCTTAGTATGATCCATAGCATCCCAAGATCAGATCATGATGATCAGATTCAAGATCAAGGCTCAAAGTGGTAAAACCCTAAATCTTCAAAATCTTATGATCTGATGTTAGATGGTGTTATTTGTTTGTTAGAGATGTGTTAGAGGGTTTCATTTAGTGATCTGGGTTGTTAAATTAAGGATCTATAACATCTAGATGCAAGAAATTTAAATTTTAAAAATTTTGGAAAAGTTGGAAAATATGGCCTGACAGCCATATGTCAGGGCCCATAGATCTTTACCTGTCAGTTGTTTGTTGTGTTTTATGTTATAGATCTGTTCTATGCTCTGTGGGCTATGATCTAGAGCTTGAATCAAGCCCAGATCATGTATAAATTGCAAGTTATGAGCAGTCAAAGTGCGTTGACCGAGCACGAAGTCTGATTTCTGGGCAACCCATATTTCCCAGAAACTCTGACAAACATTTTCTAGGCTTTAGATCTTGCTACTATTAAGGTTAATGACCATGCTATTGTTTGATCTTTGTAGTATGACATGTGGACTATACATACATACCATTAGATTACCCAGATCATGATCATGATCGAAATTAATTAAGGTCAAAATAGGTTGATGGATCTACCTTGTGAAGGATTCTAGAAAGTCCAAAACCTTCAACAGCCGAACTTTCTGACAAGGTTTGACTGACTTGAATCTTGTGATTGTGTTGATAATAGACTGATATTATGTTATAGAATTGCTCTTTCACATGTATTCTACACGATTGAACATTCATATTACACTGAACAAGCCCAGAACTCTAGATTCAAGGCTTGCAAAGTAGGTACCTTGGCAGTTCTTCATTTCTGGGTAACCTAGAAAATGAAGAACAAGCCTAACAATGCTTTTGAAGGCCCAGATGTGACGCCCCCAAAATTAGGTATACATCACCCATCTTGGGTCGTCAGATACATAGTACAGAATACAAATACAACTTACTAATACAACTGTGGTGTACAATACGACAAAACATAAACTGTGAGTTTGAATACAAATATTATCTTCTAGAGAGTATGCATACTCAAAAGGAGTCCTCATTACATTTATTAACACACCATTACATAGAATAGTGAGGACTACTAACTAATACTATCATTCGGACTATCACTCCGTTCCCCGACTTGCCCCAGCTACGTTCTCATTTCCTGAAGAGAATAGTGAAAGAAAGGGTGAGCTCAACTAGCCCAGTAAGAAATATTATGACTAAGATAATGCAGAATAAATTATCATTAGCCTTCAACAATGTTAAACTGATAAAATATAATAGACATCAAGTTTAACTGCAGCGGAACAAGCAATCCATTAAAAGAGTCAAGTAGAAAATAAACTCTACTATCTTTTATGATTTAAAAGGTTTTTCAACATTGTGATCCCTGGGACTCAGCTTAATAAAATAATCCACATCATCGAATCACCCCTGCACTACGACCAAGGATATTCGTGTACTCATTAATGGTCATGATCATGCCAACAACTGTCCATCAACGCACTACGGGCCAATGAGGACTTTTACCACATCATTTGTAACATTACGGTCATGATTATACCGAATAATCCCTGGTCATAATCATACCAAGTCCATCTATGCACTACAGGCCACAGATGACTTTCAACATTTTATAAACATGAGGATGATGACAATGATATAAGAATTCAGTAAAACAAGTTCAAGAATTAATTTATCCAATAATTAACAACGTCCAAATTGTCAACATGATACTGCTTTATGGAGTAAAATTTAAGAATACTTAGAAGAATATTTTCATGAAAAGATACTGGATGAACCGCAATTATCAATGATATTCCACTAATTTCATGGAGTATAGAAGTCAAAACTTAACCAACTGAGTATAATAAAGAATGGAATAACAAAAGAAATCACCCGGCATGCGATAGACCGCACAGACAGGTTATTCCAACAGAATAATAAATAATGGAACCAGGTCCGGCGTAAAGGCACAGACAGGATATTCTGACAGAATAATAAATAATGGAACCAGGTCCGGTGTAAAACACACAGACAGGATGTTCCAACAGAATAATAATAAAGACGGAACCAGGTCCGGTGTAAAACACACAGACAGGATGTTCCAACAGAATAATAATAAAGACGGAACCAGGTCCGGTGTAAAACACACAGACAGGATGTTCCAACAGAATAATAATAAAAACGGAACCAGGTCCGGTGTAAAACACACAGACAGGATGTTCCAACAGAATAATAGAAGAATGTCACCAAGTATAGGGTAGACCGCGTATACAGGTTATTCCAACAGAATAATAAGAAATGGAATAACAACAGTTCTCTTCATGAATAAGAAAGAATAACACCCCTTACCATTTTAAAGAAGAGCTGAAATAAGGAAGTAGTTAAGTAGCAGAATACTCTTCTTCTCTCTCTCTCTATAGTTTCTCTCTCTAGAGTTCAGTGAATTCGTAAGAAATAATGAAGGAATGAGCTGCTATTTATAGAAAAATAGAATGCATAGTAACTAATCCATGAACGATCCAGATTGATTACTTTAATCTGACGGTCTATATTTAAAGAAAAATCTTTTAAATAAAATATAATATATTCTATTTATAGAATAACTTTAATAAAGTATTCTGTTTTATATAAAAAGATGTTTCTGTTTTATTACGTTAATAATACGAATAAAACAAAACATCATTATCGCTAAATAATTAATATTATTAACTGACAATAATTGAATCAAACTGAGTGACTTCTCACATAAGCATTAATAATCAATACTGTGTGCTACTATGCAACCACACGTATTACTGTACTTTTACTACCGAGTAGTTCAACAGTAACAATGGTAAAATTTCCGCCGTTATTTTTAATAAGATATTTTTATCGTTTTCTCAATCCGACAATAATTCTGTTGTGGGGTCCACCAATGATTGTGCCGCTGTACGAATATTCCCTGTTAAAACGAATATTCCCCGACCAATCGAATATTATATAACAACTTGCTTACTTTGCAAAATTTATAAATATTACCCACAACTATAAGATTATATCAAATTAACTCCATAATATTCAAAAATGATATTTATAGAAAATTCATTTTTATTTATAAAAGTTGGGGTCTTACACCAGATCTCTCTGATTTGATATAGAATGGCCATGATGTTTGTTTAGAGTTGTATTATTACATCAATAATATAACCTTAACAATTAATCGAACCCGAATACATCAAGATCTATGAATTATAGCTAGTCAAACCTAGTACCTTGATAGCTATCTATGAATTTCTAGGCAGGCTCAAGAACACGAAGAATACCTATAGTGACGGTTCTGTCGCTATAGGCACCCTTTAGCGATAATTTCTTAATAAAATTAATTATTTTATTTAATAATTAGAGTAAATTAGTTTTTAATTATGAAATACACATAATAAATTCCTAAAAATTATTTTAAAGCTTAAAAATAGATTTTTAATTATTTTGAATATATTTTGTTAATATTTAATGTTTGTGGTATATTAATGGTATTTAATTATAATATTAAATAATTACTTAAAAATGATTTTAATACTTGAAAAATCATTTAAAATTATATTATGGTGTAAGAAAATATTTTAAGTTATTTTTAATGACTTTTAATATTTTGTGATGAATTTTATTAATTAATTAATATTTATGGTATTTAATTTATTTAATAAATATATTAAATAAATTATGGAAAAATAGAATTAATGATTTAAAAATTATATACAAATAATTTAAAGGTTATAAAAATATTTTAGGTTATAAAAATATTTTAAGTTATAAAATATAACTTTTGATATTTTGTCATGAAAAATATTAATATTTAATAATAATGGCAATTATCGGATAATGGATTTAAAGGTTTAAAAATAATATAAATATTATTTTAAGGTATTAAAATATACTTTGAGATATTATAAATATATTATAATATTATGTTATGATTTTCATTAACATTTAATATTAAATAAATATTAATGATATTAGAATATTGTGATATTTAAATCATATAAATATGAAATTAATGATTGAAAAATCATGATAAATGGTAATAGTTATCTGAAAATTATTACGAGCTTATGAAAATTATTTTGACTGATAATAAAATTATCTAAGATAATTGTGTTTCGTTTAGACAGTCTTATGAAAAATAGGCTCGATATTTATCCGACTAGGCCGTCAAGATGTCAGAATTATGCCGGATTCAACTCAGAATGCAATTGTTTGACTTGATACTAGGTCTTATGTGTTGTATAGACTGATAGGATTATGTGTTAATGTGTTTAGGTTATTTTAAATATTTTGATGATATTATTCTAATTTGTAGATCAATATTATCTATAATAGGTCTTCAGGCAAAGCTAAATAAATTGTGTAACAGTAATCGACCGAACATGCAAGTTTTCTCTAACTCGACCTCGAGTTGTTCATTCAAATATGCTTATGGATAATCATTGTTGATTACCATATCTATGAATTATTGAATCGTACTATGTGTATATTGCATGTGTTCATCAGGTATGAAAGGCTGATCACCTTCATTACCATCTGGTTTAGATATAATTGTCCATGTTCAATGTTCGTTCAGCTATGAAAGTTTGTTCATGCTAGTTCACAATTATATTGTTGAATGTTAGCAAGCTATTATTCAAATTCTTTCAATCATGATATATCTTTAAATAAACTTATACACTCTAGGAAAACTTGTTGCTCACCCTTGCTATATCATAAAAAACATTGCAGATAAGGCGAATACGTCGGATACAAGGAAAAGTCAAAGCCAAGTTCAGCTTATGTGCAGCTAAATTGTAATAGCATAGTATGATAATAAAATTGTATGTTAGATAGAATATTGGTTCGGGTATTATGTGAAGGTTTTCGACCTTGGGGTTAGTGTATAAATATAATGTATAAACAATTTATGTTTATATATTTCACAATAGTTATAGAATTGATTGTACCAGATCTACGGTGATTTGGGACCCGGATCTGGGGCCGTCACAGTAGATACATCTTTTCATCAAACTCTATTTTATTGAGCCTGGATATATATCTAAAGCATTTACTGCTATATATATATATATATATATACACATTTCAGTTAGGCCTGAAGATCACTTCGTGGCCATTTTCCTCTTTTATATATATAAATTCCTGTCAGGCCCGGAGTTCACTTTGTGGCCTTTTACCACTTATATATATATATATATATATATATATATATATATATATATATATATATATATATATATATATATAACTGTTTTGTCAGCTTGCGAGCTATATTTACTTAAATCTGGCAATTTCTCACTTTAACGGGTTCATGATGACTAAATTGGAACCGTTGAAGTTGGAATGATTTAGATTTACTAAAATCTAGTTCTTTTCCTATCTTTTGTCAGCCTGCGGGCTAGATTTGCCTAAATCTGGCTATTTCTCACTTTACCGGTTTATGGTGACTAAACTGGAACTGTTGAAGCTGTAATGCTTAGATTTATTCAAATATAGTTCGTTTTCTAGCTTTTGTACATATTGATTTGTCATGTGAGTCTAGGTGATCACAGATTCAGTTTCTGAATCTCGATTCAGTTCCAGTGATGGACATTTTCAGCTGTAACCAGCTTGTAAATTATTTACTGTATTTGAATTTTCTAATATGGTTCTCATGCCCACAAGGAGTTCAGCATTGCTATATACCTTATTTTCTCGAAGATGCTTCGCATCTCAAAAATAAAAGCAATCAAGCCGAACATATAATAAGATGGAAGTATCTAAGTGTGTCCTCCTTTTTAGTTATAATAAAAGGACTCTAACTCATACAAGCATACATGGGTCAACAAGTAGTACAGAGTAAGAAAAGTATCGATCCACGGAGAAAGATTTTAAATTAAATTATTATGCATCAACTGTATCACTATTATTTATATGCTTAAACGAATGCTATAATTTTGAATGAATCTAAACTCAATTAACGAATAAAAGAAGAATAATAGAATAATAAATCAAATATGGAAATAATGGGATTCTAACTTCAATTCATATTTCATCTAAATAATACCATCATGCAAGATTATACATGTATCATGGAAAATTAGCCAAGAGAACGAAAACTTGACATAACCATTTTTCAATGCACTATGACCTATTTACATAACCTCTACGTGCAATAGAAATCATGTAATGATCAATAAAACCATAATCACTATATTTCTATGTGACTTTGCAGCAATATTGAATTGAAGCGTAAGCTCTTTTATAACTACACATGGTGAAACAATATATTTCTATCTGGTTCACGAAATATAAAGCTAAACAATTCAGCCTCATAAATGCATGCTATCATGATCACAACCATACTTTCAATTCCATATAAGTACATAAAATGAATGGTGATCAAACATTCATGCAATCCAATCAATTCTAATAGAAATTCTATGACAACTACACAGTCAAGCAATCAGGCCATTATTATTAGACTACATATAAATCTCCATTAGAATCCCATAATGGAATTTAGTTCATCTCTGAACCAAAAGCCATTATGGGATTATAGCAACACATGAAAAATAAATAAGACAATTGAGAGAGAAAGTAGAATCGATCAAACCCAATTGCAGATTATAATCCAAAAGTGTTGTTCAAATCTCCAATATTATCCAGCAAAATAATAGTAGCTCTTATTCAATGAATCAATCCAAAAGAAGACGAAGAAAATATTCAATGTATGCTCAACCTTCTTTTGAATTGCATTTTACGCCTGGAACCCCAGTTCTCTAATATGAATAACTGATAAAAAATAATTATAATCGCGTCTCGTACCGACTAGAGTAGTTTAGACAAGTTAAAACACTTCAAATTTCAAAATTAAAATAAAATTCAAACAACAGAATTTGATGACACGTGCGGCCGCGAGTGAGTATGCAAATTAAGCCTCTGCTGATTGATGGCGCAGGCGCGCGAGTTCCAGCTTGTGCAGTCGCGTGGCTTTTGTGCTCTTCATCCTTGAGTTCTGCTGCTGTTGCTTCTTTGTCATGCTGCTATTGTTCCCCTTGACATGCTGCTATTGCTTCTTTGTCCATCACTGCTCAGTCCCTTTTCTCCATTCATTCCTCGTGTTATGCTTCCATTAGTCTCATGCCACCTACCAATGCCGAACTATGCCATTTCCTGCATTTTCACACTAAAGGAGTTCTACTTACAAGTAATGCAAAATAAAACAAAATGCCACTAAAAACATATTAAATGTACTTGAGATGAGCATAGTTCTCGTGAATTGATATCCAATAAGTTGGTGTAAAACCTACTTATCAAATACCCCCAAACTTGAACTATTGCTTGCCCTCAAGCAATGCATACGACATTAAACACTGAGAACACAACTACATTCTATGCAACTAGATTATGATGCACATGAGTCTCACATTCTTCCAGCTATAATAGAATTTCAGTCCAAAATGCCTCAGCGAATTATCTAGATTCGAGAATACAAATTCAAACCAAACTATAGGCATACTATCATACACTCAAATAATTCATATATGCTATAAAGATGATGTGTGTGTGTGTGTTGTGTTCACCAAAACTTGATTAAAACAAAGAATACACATGCTAAAATGCTCAAAATAAAAAAATTAAAGTCTAAACTAAGATCCATGTATACTCATGCAACAAAGACTATTCTAACATATCAAAACAAATTGAGGTTCAACAATGGGTTTAAATTGCTTTATTTCTACTCACGAAGGTGATTTTCGCTCTTTCCCGCGGTGTTTATTGCTATTTTCTCTTCTTCTTTTTTCACATGACTGTGCAATGCCTTATTCCATTAGGCTAACAATGCTACCCCTTAGCGAGCTTTCAACTAACGACTCCCAGACCATAAAAGACCTTAGGGCACTAGGTGTTAAGACACCCCTACGGGCGTACTTACTCAAGTAATAAAGGCCCCGAAATAAGACTAGCTACGTTATTTATTTATTTATTTTATATAGCATACCCATGTGTCCCCAAAACTTGATTATCAATGTTTTTCATAGTCTAAGTTCATTTTCCACATAATTCTATTTTTAAAACCACATTTCCTATCGAGCAATATAACACATAACTCTTATGCCTACAAGCATTAGTAAACACGTCCGTGCAAACCGAAAGCATCTAAACAGCATCTATGGACTACATCATGTAAAATGTTAAATCTAAGTTTATGTTATCCAAAATACTCAACAATCCTTCAATATTCAAATTCATCATTGGCTAGACATAAATTCCACATGGCTAGAAATGCGGGACATGCAACTAAGCATAAAATGATGCGAGACATACAACTAAACATAAAATGCAACTAACATACTAACACATATCATCATGACTAAAAGTAAAAACATAAACTACAAACTAAACATGCAAAAATGCAAAATTAAAATTTCAACTAACATGCAAACACTACATGCAACTACCTACTACCCAATGCCCCCAAACTTAAATTATTCATTGTCCCAATGAATGAAGGTATAGGGTTAAAAGAACTCCCCTACTGATCAGCTGCAAAACCCTCTTCGGGTGGTGAATTTGGTGGTGGAAATGGCACGACTGTCCCAAACCGTTGCCACTAGAGTGTAGTGCCCTGCTGTGCAAATGCCTCCGCTAGCGACCTTGTCAATCCCGTAGCAAATGCTGCAAAGTTATCATACATAGCATCGACCTTTCGCTCCAACCTTCGGAGCTGATGGCCATCATGGACAGTAGTGGCTTGAGTGACTTGTGTTGACATTCCTGCTTCAGTTTCCTGTGTAGACTATGGTGGAGGCACTGAGGATGCAGGTTGAAGGATGAAACCTTTTCCCCTCGGGTGTGGTTCACCTCCTGCCCAATCCTCGAATTTGGCAATCGTCGCATGAGTGATATCTTGACTAGGCATTTGCAACTGTTCATCGTCCCACTAAACTCCTTGTTGTGCACATAAACTTGCAATCACAGACGTATGTGGGATACTTCCCGTAGTGCTCCCCCTCATGTAACGTAACATGTTCTGATTAATGAGATAGCCCATATCGATGTATTTACCTGTGACTATTCCCCACAAAATGATAGCCCTCTCAGTTGTGATTTCATGCTGATGTGTTGAAGGCACAAGCTTCACACATATGAATAAATTCCAAGCCTTTGCATAGCGGTTCAGGGATGATGCTAGGAAAGTGTGAGGCTGATTCGTTCCTACTCTACAAGTTCATTGCGTTCCTGGAATGCACAAGTCAGTGATGACTTCATCCAAATTAGTCGCAAAATGAGCAGACTTGACCCAATTATCATTCCCAGTTGGTGGTGTGTCGAGTATTTTGAAAACTGCCCTGATTGATTGAGGAGAATAATCAACTTGAACTCCTCGAACCATTGATAAACCACTCATAGTATCTTCGGCATTAGCGTAAAATTCTCGATTAATACCCATGGGAGCAGGCATAGGGGTTGCAGTAAATCCACCCCATCCTTTTTCTCGAATCATATTCCACAGTTGCCCATCCTGCTTCCCAGGCTTGAAGCCTAGTTCCTTCACAAACGTCTTTGACACTATTCTATAATACTTTGTTTGTGCCTCCAGACTGAGAAATTTCGTATGATCCACAATGTCCTCATCTTGACTGCTGGAAGAAGAAGATGATGATGGAGCGACAGATCGTGCACACTTAGGACCCATTTGAGACTGAATGAAGAGAAGATAACTTGCCTTGTAAAATCGTGAGTGATAGTTGATGAAGTGAATACCCCCAAACTTATGTTGCACAGACCCACTGAAGTCCTAGATTTATCAATGTAGAGGTTGAACGTGGGTAGGAGATCTAAAGCGACAATCACGTAGTAGTGGAGATGAGACGTTACACTTTCGCTTGAGAACAGTTTGGAGAGGAAGAGTATTACGTGTTGTGGAGAACAAGAGAATAAGACTCTCTGTTATATCAAGTGATAGAAGGTATGAGTCACAACACGTTTTAAAACCCAATTTTTTTTTTCAAAATTTGGTGCCAGGCGCGGCCGCTCGGCTTTTCAATGAAGATATGGTGCGGGCGCGCGAGTGCTTTTTTTTTTCCTTACACAGACATGCAATACGGGCGCGCAGTTTTTCAAGGTATACATTGCGCGGCCGCGCGACTCTACTTCTTGCAATTCCAATCTGCATCTTCCAATACATAACACAGTGATGACTTCTTTTCAATTCTCCTGCATAAACACCAATTAACCATGTCAAAATATGAACTATTGAATTCGCAAAAATGACCATCTAATAATCATACTCTCTATACTATGCTCAAACACAGTCTAATGCACATTCAACTACCAATGCACTTATGCAGAACAAATCAACTATCATAATTAAAAATGAAAATGAACTAACCAAAACAATCTAAACAGAATAATTAAAATGTAGAGATAGAAATAATGGGTTGCCTCCCATCAAGCGCTAAGTTAAAGTCAATTAGCTTGACTGTCTCTGACTTTTCATATTGAAGAAAGAATTAAGGTAACTTTCTGTCTGTCAACCTCACTACCAAAGTAATACTTCAGCCTCTGTCCATTCACTTTAAACGGCTTGTCTGGGAACTTATCGAATACTTCTACCACACCATGTGGGAAAATTGTCTTCACTGTGAATGGCCCTGACCACCTTGATTTGAGCTTCCCGGGAAAAAGTTTAAGTCTGGAATTGAAAAGCAAAACTCTTTGTCCCATCTCAAATGTTCTCTCTATGATCTTGTGATCATGCCATTTCTTTACCTTCTCCTTATACAGCTTTGAGTTTTCATATGCCTGTAATCAGAATTCATCCAACTCATTGAGTTGGAGTAGGCGTTTCTCTCCTGGCACTTTCAAATCAAAATTTAGCTTCCGAATCATCCAATATGACTTATGCTCTAGCTCCATCGGAAGATGACATGCTTTGCCATAAACTAGCTGTAAAGGTGACATGCCCAATGGAGTCTTGTACGCTGTCCTATATGCCCACACAGCATCATCGAGCTTTAAGGACCAATCTTTTCTTGTGGGATTCATAACTTTTTCTAAAATTCTGTTGACTTCCCGATTTGACACCTCTGCTTGGCCATTCGTTTGCGGATGATAAGCTATAGCAATATGATGGTTCACCCCATACTTAGCCAACAAAGCTGTGAACTACCTATTGCAAAAATGACTGCCTTCATCACTAATGATAGCCCTTGGAGTCCCAAACCTCATGAAAATACTCATCTACAAAAATCTGAGGACCACTTTGGCATCATTTGTTGGGAGAGCTGCCACTTCCACCCACTTCAACACATAATCCACTGCTAGCAAGATATATAGATTCCCACATGAAGAAACGAAAGGGCCCATGAAATCAATCCCCCACACATCAAAAATTTCCACTTCGAGGATTGTATTCAATGACATTTCATTTCTTTTTGAAATGTTCCCGACTCTTTGACATCTGTCAAATTTTTATACGAAACTGTAAGCATCCTTGAAAATTGTTGGCCAGTAGAATCCTGCTTGTAGCACTCTAGCCGTTGTTCGTTCTCCACTGTAATGACCCCCATGCAAAGAAGCATAACAATCCTGCAAAATCCCCTCTATCTCGTTATATGGGATACACCTCCTTATCATCTGATCAGCACATTATTTGAACAAATATGGTGCATCCCATATAAACCATTTAACATCATGCAAAAATTTCTTCTTTTGATGACCAACCAAGTCAGAAGGTACCATCTTACTCACCAAGTAGTTCGCATATTCTGCAAACCATGCCACTTCACCTTTCACCACAAACAACTGTTCATCTGGAAAGGATTTATTAATTATAACTTTGTCATCTGCCTCCCTTTCCGGATTCTCTAGTCAAGATAAGTGGTCCGCCACTTGGTTCTTGGTTCCCTTTTTGTCCTTGATCTTTAAATTAAACAATAATATCCATCTAATCAAACGGGGTTTTGCATCCTTCTTAGCCACTAAGTGTCGAATTGTGGCGTGATCCGTGTACACTATCACCTTCGTACCAATCAGATATGCTTAAAATTTATCAAAAGCATACACAACTACCAATAATTCTTTCTCTGTGGTGGTGTAGTTCAACTGCGCAACCGTAAGGGTCTTGCTGGCATAGTAGATCACATGAAAAATCTTTTCCTTTCTCTGACCCAAAACAGCCCCCACACCATAATCACTGGCATCACACATCAGTTCAAATGGCAAGTCCCAATCCGGTGCTGTAATGACTGGTGCTGAAGTTAACCTCCTCTTCAATTACTCAAATGCAGACACGCAATCCTCATCAAATTTAAACTGTGCATCCTTCTCCAATAAATTGGAAAGTGGTTTAGTTATCTTGTAGAAGTCTTTAATGAATCTGCGGTAAAAGTCTGCATGTCCCAAAAAACTTCAAACACCTTTAAATGAAGTTGGTGGCGGTAAATTCTCAATAGTATCTAACTTTGCCCTGTCCACCTCAAGTCCCTTCTTCGAAACTTTGTGTCCCAAAATAATTCCTTCTTATACCATAAAATGACACTTTTCCCAATTCAGTACCAAATTTGCTTCAACGCATCTTTTCAAAGCCATCACTAAGTTGTCAAGACATAAATCAAACGAATCCCCAAAAGCTGAGAAATCATCCATGAATACCTCCACATTCTGTTCCACCATATCCGAAAAGACAGCCATCATACATCTCTAAAAGGTGGCTGGAGTATTACACAACCCGAAAGACATCTTTTTGAAAGCAAAAGTTCCATATGGACATGTAAAGGTTGTCTTTTCTTGATCCTCTGGAGCTATCACAATCTGATTGTAGCCTAAATAACTGTCCAGAAGGCAATAATACTCATACCCCGCTAGTCTATCCAACATTTGATTGATAAACAGTAATGGAAAGTGATCTTTCCTTTTAGCTTTGTTAAGCCTGCGGTAATCCATGCAGACTCTCCACCCCGTCACTGTTCTTGTCGGAATCAACTCATTGTTCTCATTGGAAATCACGGTCATACCACCTTTCTTCGGTACACATTGTATTAGGCTCACCCATGAGCTATCTAAAATCGGATAAATTATGCCTGCATCCATCCATTTCAACACTTCTTTCTTGACCACTTCCTTTATGATCAGATTAAGTCTTCTTTGTTGCTCTACCGCGGGCTTGCTATCATCTTCTAGTAGGATCTTATGCATGCAAAAAGAAGGGTTGATCCCTTTTATGTTTGCTATAGTCCATCCAATAGATGACTTGAACTCTCTAAGAACTCTTAGCAGTTTTTCTTCCTGAAAAGATGTTAGTGTAGACGAAATAATCACAAGTAACTTTGAAACTTTATTTAAAAATGCTTACCTCAAATGGTCGGGAAGTGGTTTCAATTCAAGTTCTGGAGGTGTCTCAAGAGATGGTTTCAATTTCACTGATGATTCTCCAGCTTTCTTCAATGGCTCAACAGGAGTCTTGAATTTTTTGAATTGTGGAGTAGTATCAAGAAAGTGCATAAGTTCTTCAAATTCCTCATTATCTAGTTCTAAATTTCCAGCAATAGCACTTCTCAATGGTTCATGATCCACCAAACTCTCTACTTCATCATTTAGCACTTTGTCCACCAAATCAACCCTGAAGCATTCTTCCTCTTCATCTGTCGGGAATTTCATTGCCTTGAATACGTTGAAAGTAACTTCCTGATTATGAACACACATTGTGAGTTCCCCTTTCTGAACGTCTATCAAGGTTCTTCCTGTGGCTAGGAATGGTCTTCCAAGTATGATTGGTATACTCCTATCTTCTTCATAATCTAAAATGGTGAAATTAGCCGGGAAGATGAATTTATCCACTTTTACCAAAACATCTTCAACAATTCCCCGTGGATAAGTGATAGATCTGTCAGCTAGCTGTAAAGAAATATTTGTCAGCCTTGGAGCAGGCAATCCCAACTAATTGAATACTGACAAGGGCATCAAATTAATACTTGCCCCAAGATCACACAAACATTTGCTGAAGAACATCTTTTCGATTGTGCATAGAATTGTGAAACTGCCCGGATCCTTCAGCTTTGGAGTTAATTTACGTTGAAGCACTGCACTGCATTCCTCCGTAAAGGCCACTGTCTCAAAATCTTCTAATCTCTTCTTCCTTGACAAGATACCCTTCATGAACTTTGCATAACTAGGCATCTGTTCCAATGCCTCAGCGAAGGGTATGTTAATCTGTAGCTTTTTAAAGACCTCCAAGAACTTGATAAACTACGTGTCTTCCCTCTATTTATTTAATCTCGGTGGATAAGGAACCGGAGGGTGAACTGGTGGTATTTTATTCACAGGCTTCTCAACTAATCCAGCTTTGTTATCCTCTTCCTGCTGTTGTCTAGAACCTTCATTATTTTTTTTCTTCTCAGACAAATTTTCTGCCTTGCGCGGCCGCACGTCTTCCCCTTGTAAACATGGCACGGGCGCACCTGGTTGATTTCTTGTAACCTGTTTCCCAAACCTGAGTGTGATCACTTGACATTTTTCCTTCCCTTCCCTTCTTGGATTTGCCTCTATGGTACTTGGCAATGAACCCTGGGGTCTGTTGTTGAGCATGCTAGCCATCTAACCCATTTGATCCTCTAAATCATTTGTTATTAAAACTTTACAATTTCTCCACCAAATAAGCTAAACAAAACCAAGAAGGAGAAAAAAGAAAGAGGGAAAACTGTGGCTTTAGGGGGGAGATATGAGAAGAGAGTTTGATTTTTTTTAAGCTTCATAGGTAACTTGGAAGGAAGAAGGAGAAGGATAGCCAAAGATCAAATATATAAACCTTACTAACTAGTTTATGTATTTTATTTTGGTATTTTAAATCAATCATAAGTTTATGATTTCAAAACCTTAAAACTCTTGATCTACTTATTTTTTAGTGTTTTATGTTTAGATCTAATCATTTGGGTGTCAAAAGTTTGATCGAAAGAAAGAAAATAAAAACTAGTTTTTTCAAGGCTAGAAAACCCTAACATTTGGCTACTTTGAAATGTTATAATTTCAGATCTACACATTCTTTTTGCGATCCGTCAAAGAGGGGTGCTATATGTGTAAGTTAAATTTTAAACCCAAGTGGTAGCACTCAAAAATATTAATTTTACAAGCCATGGTGGCTGTTTTAGTCAAAAATAGTCCAGTTAAAGAAAAAGGGGTAAATCATGTTCTTGGCCAGTCCCTTGTTGTGGTAGTTTCGTCATTTTTCCTTGCTTTAAAAATTCTATAAAAATTTGGTAGGATAATATGATGATTTAACTAAGTTCAATAAAAAGATGGCGATTTTTGGATTTGTAAAATGAAATTTATGGATTTTACAATAAAGGATTATTTTAAAAGAGAACTGAAATAACTTTTTTTGTGTAACTCCAAAACTTATGAACTTTTTATTGTAGGTAGAGTATCATGAAAAGAGTATACTCTAAAAAATTTGTAATTTTTGGACAAAGTAATTATTTATGATAATTGTGGATATATCAGACTGTTTTAGACCCTTTAAAAATAGTAAACGAATTTGAAAAATTCCAGAAAAAATATATGTTCATAAAGGACCATATTCTGTTGATTCCCAAAAAAGAAAAAATTTCAGATCTGTTTTGGTATTTTTCATGTAAATGTTTGTGTTACGAATAAATGGGAATAATAAGTTATGTACTGTCATAAATGACAAAAATGTAATTTTATGGCTTAAATACCCTTAATATTATATGATCAAATTTTTGGAGGGTGTTTTGATCATTTTTGATACAATGTTATGTGTATTGCATTTTAGGTTTATTAAATAAATGAATTAGTAAAGGGTAAACAATTAGAATAAATTATTTATTAGTTTAATAAATGATTAAAATATTATTAAGAGAATAATAATATTAGACAAAATGAAGATGTTGCCCCTCACTAGGGTTATCTCTGGTTTGGACTGATTTAGCAGTCGTTGCTTAGGGTTATCTCTGAGATTGGTCTGCTGCAAGTGCTGAATGTCCTCAGGGTTGTATCTAGGGTGTGCTTGTTCTCCCGAGGTTATCTCTGGGTTCGGAATTGAGTGCCTCGGGGCTATCGCCGAGTGTTGAAGCTGATCGCAGGGGTTTGAAACAAACATTTATGGAGTTATCTTTGGAACTACAACTGCATGCCTCATGATTTTCTCCGAGGTTGAACTGTATCTCTCGGGGTTATCTCCAGGATTGGAAATGAAGATCTGGGGGTTGTCTCTGAGATGGAACTGAGGATTCCGGGGTTTTGAAAGAGCTCTAAAATAAAATTCATGTCCCAAGCCAAGACCATGCATCCAACTTAATGTTAAAACCCTGTAATTTTCTCTTTTTTCTCATAACAGCTCCAATTCTTCCTGAAATCATTAAACACCTTAATAAGCTCATATACACATGAAACATGCAATAAAACTAAACATAATGGAATCAAAATAAATGAATAATATGCACTCATCAGATACTATGGGCGTATAGATTTGAATGAGTTATATACATTGATTAGTAGTAAGAACCATATCGGATACAATGGGAGTATAGATATAGGGGCGTTATAGAAAAGGCAACTATCAAGCAAGTAACAATGTATATCTAAAAGGGAAGTGAATCAAAACATATTTCCTTACCATATAATACTATTTGGTATATACAATATGTCATGTACATGACAAAAATGGCTAACTTAGTTTATGCAGGAAAATTAAAACTAATCTACAAACTAGTAGATAAGCGAACCATCAAGTCCAATATGGTATCCCTCTCAGTAGATGGAAATGAATCTATATGCTCCTGCCTCAGGGTGTCCATGCGATCCAAGAGATCTACGGCCATCTGCATTGTGATACCATGCTCATCAATGAATGCACTCATCTCTGCAACAATGTCAGTATTATGAGATCTAAATGCAGTACTATCTGTAGTGGCAGCATCTCGGGTACCTAAAGCTTCATCCAACTCAACAACAACTGCATCTCGAGATGATAGAGCCGCATCCCGCTCAACAATAGTGGTATCCCAGCTAGCTAGAGCATCACCTCTCTCAACAAATGAGGCATATCTATCAGAAAGAACTGTCAACATCAAGGTTGTAATACCCGAGAATTTCTGAATATTATTAATGAATAAATTAATAAAAGTCGAGTATTTACTTGAATATAAATAACTATTGTTGTGGCATATACAAACTCTATCCAATTAAGTTAAGTATTGAGATCTATATGGCAACATGGCATTATGATGAGACTGGTGAAAATCTAACGTAAAGTCTATCGGAATTGCCTAGTGTGGCATAATAAAGGATTGAGAAAATCACTAAGTGAATTAAGAGGGAAACAATTTAATAAGAGGAAGATTAGTTATATGTAATTGTATAATTCCATGTATGAAATGAATAGACTCTTTAACTAGTAGTATTATCGATTTGGAATTTAATTCATGTTATGTGAAACTAGTATGGTGATAGAGGTCAAAACTGGCATAAAGCTAAACCAGTTTGCCACTACCAGGGATTGGCGCAGCTGCGCCCTCCCTACAGTACAAAATGGTGCAGCTGCGCCTGTGGCCAGTCTGGGAAAGGTTGGTTATTACTGTAGGAATTAAATGTGACATTATTGTAATGTGTGACATTATTAAAATCATATGATAAGAGTGCATTTAATGGTATGAAGTACCCAGTAGCACATTAAAATCATGTGTGACATTTTAATATAGAAATAATTAAATAATTGTGTATCTCAGAAATTCGTAAAGGGATTAAATATTTTAAAATAGACATGTAATAATAGATAATGTTATAATATTGATAAAGGGATTAAATGTTTTAAAATAGACATTTAATATTAGATAATGTTATAATATTTATATATGTGCACTAATAATATCTATGGGTAATACCCAGTCAGTAATACTTAACTGTCATATTTTATCTGCATTAAATATTAAATGATGTAAACCCAATGTACATGGATTATATGATATGGGTACATATAGAATCCCTAATTTTTTATTATGTAGTAACATTTGTACATTAGAATCACATGAGGGAACAAAAAGGGAATTAAATTAACCATAATTGAACCAAATGCTGAGGATTTAGAAGCCTAGTTCCATTTCAATTGGCCCAAATAGTAACATACATCTTCTTTTCGTAAACTACCGAGATGTGCACAATAGCTATAACTAGGTGATGATTTACTAGGCAAATGGCTAGGGAGTGGTGGTTGTGTTAGGTTTGTAATATTCATGAACGCAATCAAATTATACAAAGTAAGTGAAAACGTGATAAAATAGAGTTTTAAAATTTTATATACCCGTATCATCCTTTATGCATAATTATTAATTAAATAAAAAGATAAAGAACAAGAATTATACCCTTGAAGATTCAAGATTCCTCAGGTACAAGTTCACCTCCAAATCCTTTCGCGTTCAACTTGAATCCACTGGGTTTGGTTCCTTCCTTTGATCAATGTTAGCCACCCAAGTGTTTGGCCTCTAGAGGTGATCCACCAAGGAATAAGAAAGATTCAAGAAGATGGGTATTTGACAAAACCCTAATTTTTTCTATTTTTCATAGAAAATGGTGTACTCTCCCAACTATTAGAATTACGTATTCACGTGTTTTGTGAAAGTGTCAACCACCTCATCCATAATAAGACTCCTTTTTATTTATAGATGTAGGCAACCCTCCTTAACAATTAAGGAATTAGGTTTTATTTTAATTAATTAAACTTCTTTAATTAATTAGGCTCCTAATCTTATTTGGAATAATTAATTAAATTCTTTTAATTAATTAGTCTCCTAATATTATTAGGAATATATGAGAGTACTTTTATTAATTAATTTCCAAACTACTTTAGGAATTAAATAATAATAATAGTAATAATAATAATAAGACTCCTCTTATTAATTTATATTAAATATTTCCAAAATATTAAATAATAAATATTAAGCTATTTAATTTATTCTATCACCATAGATTAAATTAAATATACTTAACTTATTATTACGATTATGTCATTAACTTTTTAAATAATTATTCTTCCTTTTATGGTGTGACCCTTTAGATTCTCCATGTTAAACTGGTTGTTAATAAATTAATTAGAACAATTCTAATCTTATTTAAATAAATAAATTAAACAATTAATTTATTTAAATAAATAATATTTATTCTATAATAGGGATAAGCCTCCCTAGCGATTAACGACTTTTCAGATAATATTAATTTCAACATTAATCATAAAATAACCTTTGAGTAAATAGTTATCGTACAATTCAATCCTTCCACCATATAATATCCCAATTAAATATAAGACATAGAATTACTGTCAGGTCTAATTTTATTTAATTATATGTATTTCGACTCTTAAATGCACAACTCCAAATAATACAAATTAGAAACTCCTTTCTAATTTCATTCTGCCTTGGCCAAGGACTACTGTGTTGTCATTTATCGAATCACATAGGACATTTCTCTTCTTTTACTAGAAGCGGTAGAATCTTTATTGATCATATATTATCTCTATGTACAACTTATTATATCCAAGCATACCCTTTGATATACCCTAAGGGTCTTAAGAAATAAGTCAAAGTATAACTCATCATACACAAGATACTATGATGATCTCAAGTCCAAGGATCACTTGTACTACTATCACTATAGGAATTCCTATAGACAGGCAAGTAAAACTCCATTAGGTATTCGTTAGTGAGCCACGTTCAGTGAACTTATTCTCTAATAAGGACGTATATATTTGCTTTAGTGTCTCCACACAAATGATCATGAGATCAATCATCCTCATCCAATGAGCAAGCAACGTATGTACCAATCTATCCGAATTCACTAATCTCCAATTTAGTAATCCAACGATTGGGAACTATTTTAGTTTTAAGCTTTCTAAGAATTTAGATCTCATTAGAATGATCATCATCATTATTCTAAAAGCATTGCTTAAAACTATAGGTTTATCACATATTATAAAGTAGCATCATGTAGATAATTAAAAGTCTTTAATAAATTAATACTTTTTATTAATAAATGAATAAGATTGTTACAAAGTATATATTTTATCATCAAACATGTTTGGCTTATGTGCATACTACTTTCAATCTCCCACTTGCACTAAGCCAATCGCCATGGTATCTCATACCCTTCTTCTCTAAGTGACGATTATCCTACTATTGGATAAGCTTTAGTTAATGGATATGTAATGTTGTTCTTGAGAGTCCACTATCTCTATAGTGATTTCCCATCTTTCAATGATTCCTATAATCAAATAAAAGTGCCACAACACATGTTTAGATCCAAGATGAGACTTAGGAACTATTCCTAGTTCTGTAATGAACTTTTCATCCAAACAATCAGCTTGCAGCTTCATTTATAGTTTTATACTTTGTCTTTATCACTAAACCAACAACTCTTTGATGTTTGAAACCTTTCCAATTCACTGCACCACTGTTCAAAGTAACCATTTACCTTGAAGTGGATTTTATGTCGTCTTGGTCCGTCTGAAAAAACTTGAGTCTGTTAAGCCCTTTAGTTTTAATTTAGACCCACCATAAATTTTAATCACATCCTTAGTGCCGGTTAACTACTTTAAGATGTTTTTCACTATCTTACAGTAATCTTCTCCAGAATATTACCGATCAACATCAAGTCTCGTATATTTCATTGTATACATGATAGTTACTCGTGTGATCTCTCTTTTAGGAGTCTATGGGGACTATTAAGAGAGATACACTCTAGGGCTCATCAATATGAGACATCTCTTGGAGTTTGCCATGCTAAACGACTTTAGCGTCAAATGAATATATGTTCCTTAGGTTAAGTCAAGCATCCTCTTAAATCTATCTATATAGATTTATATCCCCAATTACGATACTCTTCCCAAATCATTCATGGAGGAATATTTAGACAACTTTATCTTTACTGATTGTAGCATTAGTATGTCATTCCTTATCCGTAGTATATCAACATATAATACTAGAAATGTCACGACGCTCCCACTAACCCTTTTTTACACACTAGGTTCATTCTTATTTTTGATATAATCAAACTCTTTTGATTGTCTCATCAAAACAAATGTTCCATATTTGAGAAGCTTGCTCAAACCATTTCTCTGAGTGTCTACAACTCTTATCTCATCATATGTAACTAGATTATCATCTTCTATGATGTGTACCTCATCATCTTCATCTATGATGAATCCATACCTCCTAGGTATCTTCGGTACTATTCCAGATTTACGATTCGGTTGTGGTACAATAGGTTAATCTACAGGTTCCTCTTATTTAACTTATAGTGTTTTGTGATTCTTGAACTCTTCAAGATCTATTATCCTCCCACTACCCCCTTCAATGATAAACACCTTTATCTTAGAAGGTAGCATATTTCGTAACAAACACCTTTGTTGAGTAGGATTATAGAATTTATATACCCCTAAACTTACTTAGGATGTCCCATAAATCTGCACTTGTCAAATCTTTTCCCAAACTTATTCCTTTGAAAACTTTTCACATAACTTGGACAACCCCTTATCTTAACATATTTAAGATTAGGAATCCTCCATGTCCATAACTCTTATAGAGTCTTCGGGTCAAATTTTGAGATTACCTTTTCGTAGATATGCAGTCATTTCTAGGACATTATCCCAGAAGGATACTGGAATGTCGATAAAATTATTATGAACCGCACCATTTTCAACAAGGTACAATTTTTTCTTTCAGATACATCAATCAATTATTAGGTATCAGGAGGCATCCATTATGAGAAAACCATTTGAGATTATCTAGAAACTTATGGCATAAGTATTTATTCATTTATCTAATCAAAGAATCTTAATACTTTGTCAATTTGTTTCACTTCTGAATTCTTTGACCCTTTCAAATAATTTACACTTGTATTTCGGCAAATACACACATTCAACTTTTTGAATGATCATCTCCTTTTCTTATACTAGTTTGTTCAATTTCTAAAATAATTTTTCACGTAAGTCAAGTATACAAAATCCATTAAGTAATATTCCAGTTCAATAAAAAACATTATTATTATAAATAGCATAACAATTATTCTTAAATATAATACCAATGATTTCGTTGTCCAACAACAAAAATGGAAATAATGTTTCTAATAAGAACTGAAATATATTAACAACTTATTGACTTAATTAATAGATTTGTCCGTAGGCATTGCAAAACTATAAGTTTTTATGGCTAATGTAGCAACCTTTGCATCATTTCCGACACATAGGATTACTTATATTTATTTAGCTTTCTACTTCTGCTCGGTCCCTTCATAAATCTATATTTATTATAACTAAAGTCGGTATCCAATGCTTAAGTAGAACCTTGACTTAAAGAAAAATTTATTTTAAATCATGAACAAAATTGTATTTTTTACCGAAACTACACTAAACTTCTTCTGGTTAGCATCTGCAAGATGCTTCTTGCAGTTTCTTTCCAGTGTTCAGGTTTATTGCAGTGGAAGCAAACTCATTTGCTATCCGTTTCAGTTTTGTTCTTATTATCCTTTGTTTTTCCCTTTCTATTTACTTTCTTAGAATCATTTTTCTTTTTAGAAGATCATTTGACCCCTACCAGTAAGACTTGGTCTTTCTTGGTTGGAATGTGACTCTCAACATTTTTCAACATGTTAAGCAAATCAACGAAACTGATATCTAGCTTGTTCATATGAAAAATTCACAATAATTGTGAAAGCAGTCCGAGCGTGAGTGCAAGATAAAATCTAAGCTCAACTCTCCATCCATGACAAAATCCGTTGTCCTAATTGATTAATCAAATTGACTATGTTAAGGACTTTTATCTTTACTGTAGTGTCATCGGTTATTTTAGATGGGAAGAGCTCCTTAGATATCTGATATCTATCAGTCCTACTTTCCTTACCGTCAACTACTTGATGTGCAAGAATATAATAGAAGCATCCATAGTTTCATGCTGACGCTGAAGCTCGTTACTCATGGATGCGAGCATGATGCATTGAACCAACTGTGCATCATCTTTCCACTATCTAAAAGTAGCAATCTCTTTCTCAGAGGCATTGTCTGCAACCGTTGCAGTGTTAGGCGTATTAAGGACATAAGATAACTTTTTAACCGTGAGAACTGTTCTTAAATTCCTTAACCAATCCGTTTAATTTGGTCCGGTTAATTTATATCTAATATATTTCGCAGTGATAGTAATTTAGACATTGTAAAATTCTGTAAATGAATTTGTAATTAACAACATTTTAGCCTACATTATTTTATTAATTACCAAAATAAATTAGGTCATGTTTTAAATTGGTATCTCCCACTATTTTTTTCAAATTATACTACCCTCAATTTATATAGTTCGGCGATATCTAATTAAAGATATGCTAGTGAGAATAAAGATCTCATTTCAAATGTATATAGCCTTGTGTGTGCACAACAAACTATATATAAATAAATAGGTAGACAACTCTTGTTAATTACATCAACTATGCAACTCCTTGTATTTTGCTTCTTAGATCATAATGGTCAAGTGTATGTATGTCCGAACTAAAATGATCTAAGTTAAGTCATACCTAGCCTCGTTCGGACCTATATACAAAGGTTTTGACTTTTGTATAAAAGTTCAATTTTAACGAGATATGGCAGTGATGTTTTGTAAAACAGGTTTTTCAAACCATATGCTCAATAGTAATTGAGGCCTCTATGATAAGTAGGCTTTATACCTACTTATTGGATATCAATTCACGAGAACTATGCCCATGTCAAATTACATTTTATTATGTTTTTAGTTGCATTTTGTTTTATTTTGCATTACTTGTAAGTAGAACTCCTTTGGTGTGAAAATGCAGGAAATGGCATAGTTCGGCATTGGTAGGTGGCACAAGACTAATGGAAGCATGATACGAGGAACAAATAGAGAAAAGGGACTGAGCATTGATGGACAAAGAAGTAATAGCAGCATGTCAAGGGGAACAATAGCAGTATGACAAAGAAGCAACAGCAGCAGAACTCAAGGATGAAGAGCACAAAAGCCGCGCGGCCGTGCAGCTGTAACAATCCGATATTTTCTTTATAAATAAATCAAAAATTTTGCGTATAATTTTTTTTTATTTAAGGATGAGGATTTGTACAAGATAATGTGTGTATGTAATTATGTAATAGATAAAAATATATTTATTACATGAATGTTTACAAATAATTTTTATTTTAGAATTATTGACTATTATAAAGTTTATTCTTTTAATAATTAATTTTATAGTGAAAATATTTTTATTAATTATTTTTCATGAAAACATGATTATTATATTATTTAAATAATATATGAAATGATTATAGAATTATTATAATAATTATTTATTTTATTATATGAATTTATGTTAGAATAATTAAGTTATTTATTTTAACATAATTATTAATTGTATATAAGTCAGATAAATCAGATATGGAATCCAAACCCTAATTTTGGATTTTGATCAAGGAATGAGAATAAGAATATTATATTAATTATATTTTGATTTTTCAGTGCTATACTTACGTACGGTATGTGTTTATAGAAAATGGTTGGTCAATTATGGTGTTTAATGTCAAAACCCTAGTATTAATTTATTTCACCCTATTTTGAAGTTCAGATGGGAGATTCAAGACTGTGTTATGCGATTTATGTGTGTATTATATAATTCTATGATTAATTAGGTAAACCCTAATTAATAGTTAGAAATATTAAATTTCTTGAAATCCTAATAATTATATTAAAAACCATAATATTTAAATTATAATTAAACCTTAATTCAAGAGTCGAATGCAAGCTTAAGACTGTTATGTAATCATTATAATGTGTGTAATGACCGATATTAAAGATATTAACCCTAATTAGGGAGAATCTTAATTATTTTCAAAACCCTAAATTTTTTAAATGGTATAAATCCTTATTATTTTTATATAAATTATAAACCCTAAATTTGTTAATTGTGAACCCTATTTGCTAATTAAGCAAGTTTAATGCTAATTAGTGCACTTTAAACCCTAATGTTCATGTATGATGCAATTAGTAAACACAATCTAATTAGGGATTTCTAAATTGTATTATTGGAAACTAATTTTCATTTCTGGAAGCTAAATTGTTATTTATTTTTCCTAATTTTGGAAATCCTAGAATTTTGGCTCTTAAAACCTAAAATGGTTCAAATCCTAAACCCTAACCTAAACCCTAAACCCTAAGGGTTAGATTAGATTGTCAATAATGCCCTTAAAATTTGAAATCAAATTGACCATATTACCCTTTTTGTATTATTTGAGAGATAACTTGCAAATCCAGCTAGAATATGTAGTTGGTAAACCACCAAGATTGCCCATGTGACAAAAATAACATAAGTCAGCCATATGTTGACAGCTAATTCAACCAAATTCATTGCACTAAGAGATTATATAAGAGTTAGAGAGAGAGAGAAAATACTCATTTTGTTCATTTCTTTCCAAAGCTCTCACCAACTCTCTCTCACTAAAAACCCACGAAATTATGTAGTATATCAGCTCAAAATTCAAGCCCCATAAACAAAACAAAAATATAGAATCAAGATTTGCTCATGGAAAGGTATAAAGCTAATCTTACAATCTGATTTTGAATGATATGATAAAAGTTATGTTTGTGTGTTGTAATATGTTCTATGTTGTGTTAATCCATGATCTGGGTTGGTACATAGGTGATCCATAACATCTAGATACTCGAAATAAGAGTTTTTAAAAATCTGGGAAAAATTATTTTTGTGGTCTGACAATGAATGTCAGACCCTGTAGATCGCAGTCTGTTAAGTGTTTTTGTTGTTTAAAAGTTTTTAGTTATAGTCTGTTATAAGCTCTCTCATCTGGTACAAGTATTAAAGTCAGATCATGAACTGATTGGAAGTTATTCACGGTCAAAACCCGTTGACCGGGCATGACCGGCAAAATTCTGGGTAACCCGGAAACTTAGTATCCAACGTCTGACAATATGTTTGCAAGCCTTGATCTGTCAGTCTGTTATGTGTTTTGATGTTTCTGTTTTAACCGGTTTATAGTATGTTATGTGTTCTTCAGTTTCATGTTACTATATCACTTTGATAAACAACATACTAACATAAATCAATGGTCAAAGTAGCCTTCACGATCATATTTGAAATTTCTGGAATTTCCAGAAATGGGTTGAACAACATTTCTGACATGGGTTGACCGGGCTGTATCATGTGATTCTGATGTTGTTGTTTTCGATCTGATGATACATAGTTTTACTAGGTTATGTATACTACAATCTTAAACTAATAGATCACCATAACATCAACTAGAACCCGTATAAATTTAAGCCACAAAGTGCCTACTCGGAACTGTCTGGGTTTCTGGGTTACCCAAAAAACCCAGAACAGCCCTGGCAATTGTTTTAGAGTCTTAGATCTTGTACGTTAATGATATCTGGACATTAGAAATGATCAATATTGATACCATGCTAGTTCCTCTATGAGGCCCGACGTCTATCACCACCATTTCATCAACTGATTGACCAGAATAAGACTACCAATGTCGTTGACCGGCATTGACCGGATTTTTCTGGGCAACCCAGAACTTGATGAACAGACCTGACAATAGTTTTAACGGCTTAGATCTTGCATTTGAGTTGTTGTATGACCAAAATAATTGCGAATAATTGTAGTTCTACATTTATATTACACGACCAATGCTTGAGAATGATCAGATCATGCAGGAACAAAGGAATTATAAGTGGTCAAAGTTGACCCCTCGAGCACGAAGCTGTCAGTGTTCTTGAGCTCAAGAACACCAACAGCGACGCCAAGTGTCGCTAAAGGCCTATAGCGACGGTTTCTTTTATTTTTATTTTCTGAATTTTCCGAAAAATCATTAAAAATAGAAAATAAATTCTAAAAATTACAAAAATAGTTTTAAAAATTATTTTAAATTCAGAAAATTAGTTTTTAATTATTTTGAATATATTTCATAAATATTTAATATTTTTGGAATATTAAAGGTATTTAATTTATTTAATTATAATATTAAATATATTATTTAAAAATAGTTTTAATACGTGAAAAATCATTTAAAATTATATTATGGTATAAGAAAATAATTTAAGTTATTTTTGATAACTTTTAATATTTTGTGACGAATTTCATTAATTAATTAATATTAATGATAATTAAGTTATTTAATAAATGTATTAAATAAATTATGGAAATTAGAATTAATGATATAAAAATTATAGAAAAATAATTTAAAGGTTATTTAAGTTATAAAAAATGACTTTTGATATTTTGTCATGAAAAATATTAATATTTTAATATTAAATGATATTAAATTTATTTAATACTTATATTAAATAAATTAGTTTAAAAATAATTTTAATATTAGAAAAATAATTTTAAATGAAAATAAATAGTTTAAAAATATGTTAAGTTATAAAAAAATAACTTTCAATATTTAAAGTTAAATTTTATTAAGTAATTATTATTAATGATATTAAAGTTATTTAATAATTATATTAAATAAATTAGTTTAAAAATGATTTTAATATTATAAAAATCATTTAAAATAAAAATAAAGTGTTTAAAGATATTTTAAGTTATAAAATATAACTTTTAATATTTAAGGGATAATTTCATTAATAATTTAATATTAATGATATTAATTTAATAATAAAGGATATTAAGTTTATTTAATAATTATATTAAATAAATTGTTTTAAAATGGTTTTATTTATTTAAAAATCATTTAAAAAGGAAATAAATGAATTAAAAATATATTAGGTTATTCTTAATGACTTTTAATATTTTGATAAATAATGCATTAATACTTTAATATTAATGATAATTATTTAAAAATGATTTTAATTCTTTTAAAAATCATTTAAGTGTAATATTAATACTTTAAAAGTATTTTGAGTTATTATAAATAACTTTAACATTTTGGCAATGGTTTCATTAATAGTTTAATATTAATTAAATATTAATGATAATAGAATTGATTAGTATTTAAATTATTTAAATATGATTCCGAGGTTTGAAATTTATGATAAATCATAATAAATGTTTTAAAATTATTATAAGTCATTTAAAAATAATATGACTGATACGTACGGATATTGAGTTGCAGGACAGAATCTTAGACTCGGTAATTACCCGATAAAGCTGTCGGTACACCGACATGTTTCAAAAATTGATCTGGACTTAGATAATTTATTGAGATATGTGGTTATTTGTGATTCAATGGTTATTAAACATATGTGCCAATGTGATTAGTGTATGTGCTGACTGCAATAAGCAGTGTTATGTGTTATAGTATGTTATTCTAATCGAACGAACGATCTTGTTAATGATAGGTCGTGAGATAAGCGATAAATCTAAATTACAAACTGTAAGCAGCGCTTCAGGCAAGTATCTAACCTTTGCATTTTCTTTATGCAATGGACATGAGTAAGAATGTTTCTAAACTATATTATTACTGTACGGATTATTAACCTTATATTATATAAGCTCATTGATTATCAACATGTTAGTATATGGTAACTCAGATATATATATTCTGTTTTTTAATTTCTAAAAATGGTTAAACAAGTGTCCCCACTTGAATAATCATTGTATTTAATCACATGTTGATATACCTTTGTCAATTACCCGTATACATATATGTTGAATTATAGATTATTGTTGAACAAGATAAAACCTTTGATTTGAAACCCAGACAAGTATGAACATCCCTATACGAGAAAACTGTTTATGCACCCAAGGTGGATAGAGTGAACGATCCTATCGTTCTTGTAATATAGTATTGATCAATACAGGGCCCATAGGAAGTACAACCTAACGCCCATAAGTTATGACGGTTTACATGTGAATTTCTGTTAAACCTTTTTGAAAATGAAAACAATGTTCATGGCATGTCACCATAACCCTAGTTATAGTCAATATATAGTTTCAAAAATTTGAAAGAGAGTTGTTATGTTATTATTATCGGTTCAGAATACTTCACAACTATTGACTTGTTGTAGAAGAATAGTACAAAGAAAATATTTAAATTCTTTCAGATTATATATATATAATTGCTATTACTTGCTGGGCACTCAAATGCTCATCCTTGCTTAATTTAAATGTTTCAGCTAAGTGTGAATGATCAGAGAGCTCTGCTAAGAACAATAGAAAGGGAAAAGGTTGTTGAATGAATGAATGAACGTTATCTTATGTAATAGTTTAATACTATTAAGACAAGTATGATATATATTATCTATCATGGTTTGTAATGAATGTTTAAAGGTTACGTACTTGGGATTAGACTCTGATAAATGTAAGTTAAGTTTGATATTTATATTATTGTTATTATTATTAGTATTATTCCGCTCATAGAAATGATATCGTGATGAACAGAGTTCGGGTTTCAAGTACCTGAGTTTGGGGTCTTCACAAGTTGGTATCAGAGCTTAGGGTTAGAAACCTTAGGTGGATTAGACCTTAGGCTATAACCTTGGAACAGAGAGAAACGTTGAAAATATAAATAACTCAAATAGAGTTTTAATGGAGATGAATTGAGTAAATTTATCGTCAAACAAAATCAAATATAACTTGTATAAAACTATTATTTGTTGTATGTATATATTAGTTGGTAATCAGGATAACTTAGTTGTGAACATGTCAGCTAAAAAAGGATTAGGATACCCTCAAATCGTAAAGAAGAAGTCAAACTCGTACCCCGAGCCAATATCAAAGTCAATAGCTGAAATAGAGGCTCACATTGAAAGCTACCTCAATGGGGTGGTTACTTTGAAAAGTATAGTACCAGACCCTAAAACGATAGTATAACTGAAAGGTAAAGTATAGTTAAGAATATATGGTCAATGTCGAGTTCTTAAACTCATATGTTTGTGATGAGTTTTTTTAAACGCATAATGTATGGTAAGTTTGATGAACTAGATGTAGTTAGGTGTGAATGGATTATTGAGGATAATGAGAATAAACAGATTTCTAAGCAATTGATCCTTAGTGAAGGTCTAAGAAGATAAGTAGTATTACTATTATATGAGTAGGTATGATTTTATGTTGTGTATATGATAGGTATGTCTGTATAAGGTAATATTTTCAAATTTTGTATAAGTTGTGGCAGTGAATCCCGACTTTTGAGTCACAAAGCGATATCGGATGATTAAAGCAGTATGTGCTATGGTATGTCAAGTGTTATGAGTATGAGTCTATGATGGATTAATGAAATAAGTTGGTATAAAGATAATAGATATTTATCTGTATACTGGTTACTACAGTAAACCAAAATTTTAAAATCTAATATTTTGAGCACATGATTATTCGAATAGAAAGACTTGTGTTATATGTTAAGTGTATATGATAAGGCTTAGAATAAAGAATAAATTGTGAAAATACCGCCAAGGAGACGAAAATAAAGTACCCAGACAGAAGAAACTGTCAACAAAGCTGGAAGACAACCAGACCCAATACAGAATTTTACGAATATGGACGATCAAGCTATGCAGAACGGAATACCAGTCGCGGGAAGATCAGTCAGATAATCGATAGACGAACGTCAAAGACTTCAAGGCCATCGTACTGACAGGATTTAGAGGGTCAACTGACCCTGTAGTAACATTTGTAATATCTAAGACAATGAAGGGGAAAAAGATAGTTTTGTCACCTATACGATAAAAGGAAATGAGATAAAAGGAAAGTCTGTGTGTTTAAGTGTGAATCAATGGAGTATAAAGTGGAAGAATGTCCAAGAAGGAGAAAGGAGGCAAGTAATGTGAATACGAGAAAAGGCAGCAGGACATTGGCAACAACGGGACCAACATCAACAAACAAACCAACGAAATCAACCGCAAGCGTCTTCAACATGACCGTTCAAGATATCGTGGCAGCTAGGGATGCAACTCTAGGTATTACTCAAACCAATTTTATTTCTTATATATATAGTAAAATATTTTATAATGATATTTTGAAGGAGGAATTTGAATTCTTTTAGGAATCAAATTTCTGTTTAATCAGAAAGACAAGCTTTATGTGAATAGTTAAAGATCAGTTCGATCAATTTTGATCGAGATCTACTCGCAATGATTGTGTATGATATGTACCCTAGTATGTATAGGTTTTAAAACGGTGATTCCGGGGACGAAATCTTTATAAGGGAGGGTGAATGTAACAACCCGATATTTTCTATATAAATAAATCAGAAATTTTGCGTATAATTTTTTTTTTATTTAAGGATGAGGATTTGTACAAGATAATGTGTGTATGTAATTATGTAATAGATAAAAATATATTTATTACATGAATGTTTACAAATAATTTTTATTTTAGAATTATTGATTATTATAAAGTTTATTCTTTTAATAATTAATTTTATAGTGAAAATATTTTTATTAATTATTTTTCATGAAAACATGATTATTATATTATTTAAATAATATATGAAATAATTATAGAATTATTATAATAATTATTTATTTTATTATATGAATTTATGTTAGAATAATTAAGTTATTTATTTTAACTTAATTATTAATGGTATATAAGTCAGATAAATCAGATATGGAATCCAAACCCTAATTTTGGATTTTGATCAAGGAATGATGTAACGACCCCAAAATAGGTCAATTCCACCCAACCCATTCTGAGTCGTCAAATACATGGTACAGAAAATAACTACAACTTTATTACAACAATTGTCGTGCAAAATACAACAACACATATGCTGTGAGTTTGGATACAAATATATACCAAATGTGACTCATGTTCCAACCGTGGACATCACCTCACAATAACACCTTACATAAAGGTATAGTCAAAAACTGTTTTAGAAATTAGAATCTTTGGGAAGTGCTCAAGGAAACCTTCGTACATGGGAGGCCACGCGTCTAGGTTATGATAGATATCATATGGCCACAGAATTATCCTTGGTTGACCCAATAGACCCCAAAGAAAAACGAGTAGATTACTATCATATTCTTCCCAATGGTGAGTCTTCTCTTGACTTATCATTATCTCCACTGTCTCTAATTGAGAATTATACTTCAAACAAACACCAAGATTATATAGGTAGTGCTCGTATATATACTCAGCAAGTGGATGAGCACATCCCTGTCTTATGATGACACGAGGTTGTATGTCGTTAGACATCTTGTATGATAGTGGCAAACCACCCTTCCAACGTTGGGTACACCTTACCCTATTGGATTCACCAAATATAACTACTAAATGAACTTTTCTATACTGCTTCGGGAGAACATCTACAGCTAGAGACCACCGTTCTATTTCCCCGTTACCCTCGCTCGACCCAGCTACACTCTTATTACCTGAAAGGATTTGTGAAGTAAAAGGGTGAGCACAACTAGCTCAGTAAAGAATATCATGACTAAAGATAATTAAATTATCAATAGCCTTCATCAATAATAAATCAGAGATTTAGAACATATGGTAAATGATAAAAATTTCAACCATAGTTGCAGCGGAACGAGCAATCCATTAGAAGAGTCAAATAGACTATAAAGTCTATTATCTTCTCCATGTTAAAAATCCATCAACAATATTTTATCCCTGTAACATCAATCAACAGTTCCTTTCCACAATCATATGAATAACTCATAATCATAATTGTGATTCTAAATTTTTCTTCGCACCCAGGACGAAGAATATTTTCATCACATGTCTTTACCTGAAACATCAAAGATCATGGTTATACCAACTCACAGTTCCTGTTCATAATCATACTAATAAATCCATCTTTGCACTACGACCAAAGATATTCAACAACAGTTCATCTTTGCACTACAGGCCAAAGATATTCATCAACAGACCATCTTTGCACTACAGGCCAAAGATATTCAACAACAGTTCATCTTTGCACTACAGGCCAAAGATATTCATCAATAATTCATCTTTGCACTACGGCCAAAGATATTCATCAACAATTCATCTTTACACTACAGGCCAAAGATATTCCTCAACAGTTCATATTTGCACTACAGGTCAAATATATTCATCAACAGTTCATATTTGCACTACAGGCCAAATATATTAATATCTCAAAGAAATATATAATCATTTCAGAATTTATATAAACAATAATTATAACCATGTTGATCATTTTACCTTTGCACTTAAGCTAAAGATATTCAATTATAAATTCAATGGTCATGATCATACCAGTCAACAATTCAACTTTGCACTACTGGCCAAAGAGAACCCATAGTCATGATCATACCAATAATTTACCCATCTTTACACTCAAGCGAAAGAGAATTTCAACATCAAGGTTATAAAAATGTTATATATGATTATAAAAATAATATGGTCAAAATATGGATTTAATTTCAAGAGCAATATTCATAAATCAACTATAATTTAGTCAGAAAAAGAAACCAATTTTGTCGTAAATAGTAACTCGTAAATAGTAACTTATGAATAGTAACTCATGAATAGTAACCCCGACACAAAAAGATAGAAATTCTACAATAAAATTCATACCAATATTTTGGTATAATGATATTGAAAGAATAATTTTTCTTAAGCTTATAAACAATTTATTTAAATTGTTTACACTTTACTAAATAATGCATTTAATCATTCTAAAATACCAAACTCATAAGATTTTATCACCAATAATCAAAACCCTCATCAAAAATCTGCATATACCTCATATAGGATTCTCAAGCCATAAAATCCTATTTTCCAATTTTCTTACTTCACATAACATATTTAATTCATTTACTCATAACTAGTCCATTTTCATGAAAAATATCAAATCGGTTCCAAAAATATTTCTTTTCTGGGATTTAGCATAATATAGTCCAATATTGAACATATATTTTTCTCAGAATTTTTAAAACTCATTTACTATTTTTCATATGGCCAAAACCACCGAATATTTAGACATTTATCAAAAATTATACTTTTGTCCAAAAATTCTGAAATTTACAGAGTATACTTCTATCATACACATGTACTCCCAATAAAAATTTCATTAATTTTGGAGTTAACCACAAGGAATTATAAGCGGTTACTTTTAAAATAGTCTTTTCTCATAAAATTCATAACTCTCAATCTATACATCCAAAAATCACCATTTTTGGACACAATCAAGAAAACTCATCAAAATATCATTTCAAATTTTTCCAGAATTTTTGAAGATCAGAAAAATTACGAAACTGAAAATCATAACAACCCTTAAAATCCATTATTATCCCTTACCTCAAAAGAGCAGTACTTCTGACTGGATATCGGATATGATGCTGAAGGAAACTTGCACTAATGAATAGCAACTCACCAAGTATCTAAAAACTCACAAAATATGCTTCATAATATAGAGAGAAAACTTATGTTTCTGGTGTGTTTTTCAATTCTAACTTAGCCCTCTATTTATAGAAAAATTTTGGTAGGTTTGACCTGCAACCTGATGGCTTTACCTGCTACTATTCCCACCCACCACATTTGAAATATAATTCAGCACATTTCTTCACCAACCACAAGTGGGGCCCACCAATTCTAGAATTTTCTACCAAAATGATAAACTCCAAAAATTCAACAATTTCTGAACCAGCCATCTTGTAAAATTCATAATAAATCATACGTTCATTTTTAACGGTTCAAAATTTGTGGGCATATACTCAACTTATATATGTATAATATATCCAAAAATTATCACGATCCAATGGTTGGATTAAAAATTATAACCCCCGCAAAATATCTCAAAAACCCTGATTTTTAATACCTCCATTCCGACAAAAATACGGATAAAAATCTCAACATTAACTCCTTCATTTTTTAACCACAAAAATATATCCCTCATTTATATCCACATAAAATAAATATTTTCTTATCATATGAATCAATAATTAATTATTCATAAATAATATTACAGAATCACATTTATGACAACCAGGCCGTTCCCAGGAAAGAGGGGGTTTTCCAATAAGAATTTTTCCTTACTGGCGCGCAATTAGATGACCAAACCTCTCCTTAGACAGAACTTTCTAGACATTGTCAATAATGTTATCTAATAATACTATTCAAATAATATGAATTATTGATCTGATAATAGAAAATACTGTGCAGCAACAATTATTAAACAACAATAATATAAAATTTTAACGTAGCAATTATTGAATCAGTAAAATAAAATATTGAACAGTAATTACTGTAACAATTATTGAGTAGTGCCTTCTTACGTAAGAATCAATAATTTCAAAAATACTGTGCAATACCGTGTGCTACTGTGCAATAACGCGTATTACTGTATTTTAACCACCAGGTATTTCAACAGTATTAACAGTAACAACTACGTCGTTATTTGTAAAAACTCAAATTTGTCGTTTTCTTCACCCGACAGTTATTCTGTTATGGGGCCCACAAATGGCTGCGCCGTCGTACGAATATTCTCCGACAGAAAGAATATTCCACGACCAAACGAATATTCCCCGACAACAATGATTATTTTATAACCACTTGCTTATTTTGAAAAAAAATCATATTTCACTCATAACTTTAATTTTTTATCAATTTAACCATTTACTGAATAGTAATTATAAGAAAAATTGAATACTTTTATTTCATAAAATTCGGGGTCTTACAATCTCCCCTCCTTATGAAATTTCGTCCCCGAAATTTACGTACCTGGTATTTCGAAGAGTTGAGAATACCTTGCTTCTATTTCAGATTCTATCTCTCAGATCATCATGATTTCTCCATTGCTCATCTCCCATGATAACTTCATTTGGGTTCCTCATTTGTTGAGAAGTCATGACAACTGCCATCCCTCGAACTACTCGGCTTTGACTTGTCTGGAGTAGCATTTGGCGTAATCATTACCGTTGGAATATACCTTTCTATAGGACATATTCCTCCCTCAACTGCCTCTTCGTACTCCTCATTCATGATCTGAATCATCAATCTTCGATCCATATCGGATTCAGGTTGACCGCTATGTACAGGGTAATTCAAAACTCGATGTTGGGTTCTCCCAATTGCTTTCCAAAAAGAGAAATTCATATCATCTATTTTAGCCTTCTTAGATCGAACATCTCTTTCCACAATATCCACGTGTCGTGCGGCTTTTGCCCATGCATCACTTATTCTCACTCGTTCAATTTTTTCTTCTCTCAGCTCAGATTCTATTTTTATCATCTTATACTCTGCCAAAGAATGCTTCTGTTCAAGCATCACATATCGGGTAACACAAGCTTGAATTATTGCATCCTTTTGTTCCACGACCGCCTGTCGTTCTTCTGCCTGCTCTTCTAA
Organism: Panax notoginseng; assembly: GCA_016801055.1. Classification (NCBI taxonomy): domain Eukaryota; kingdom Viridiplantae; phylum Streptophyta; class Magnoliopsida; order Apiales; family Araliaceae; genus Panax; species Panax notoginseng. Next base: position 109,528,233 of record CM029019.1, read on the forward strand.
CTCATGAATACGATTTTGAAATTCTACATTTTGATCATATAATACCTCTAATAAACTCTCCTCTGGTACTTCTTCTTCCTCTTCTTCCTCAGTCTCAGCTGTTACCTCTGCGACTATCTCGGGTGTAACTATCAATAATTAAATTTCTTGAAATCCTAATAATTATATTAGAAACCATAATATTTAAATTATAATTAAACATTAATTCAAGAGTCGAATGCAAGCTTAAGACTGTTATGTAATCATTATAATGTGTGTAATGACCGATATTAAAGATATTAACCCTAATTAGGGAGAATCTTAATTATTTTCAAAACCCTAAATTTTTTAAAAGGTATAAATCCTTATTATTTTTATATAAATTATAAACCCTGAACTTGTTAATTATGAACCCTATTTGCTAATTAAGCAAGTTTAATGCTAATTAGTGCACTTTAAACCCTAATGTTCATGTATGATGCAATTAGTAAACACAATCTAATTAGGGATTTCTAAATTGTATTATTGGAAACTAATTTTCATTTTTGGAAGCTAAATTGTTATTTATTTTTCCTAATTTTGGAAATCCTAGAATTTTGGCTCTTAAAACCTAAAATGGTTCAAATCCTAAACCCTAACCCAAACCCTAAACCCTAAGGGTTAGATTAGATTGTCAATAATGCCCTTAAAATTTGAAATCAAATTGACCATATTACCCTTTTTGTATTATTTGAGAGATAACTTGCAAATCCAGCTAGAATATGTAGTTGGTAAACCACCAAGATTGCCCATGTGACAAAATAACATAAGTCATCCATATATTGACAGCTAATTCAGCCAAATTCATTGCACCAAGAGATTATATAAGAGTTAGAGAGAGAGAAAGTACTCATTTTGTTCATTTCTTTCCAAAGCTCTTACCAACTCTCTCTCACTAAAAACCCACGAAATTATGTAGTATATTAGCTCACAATTCAAGCCCCACGAATTCCTTAAACAAAACAGAAACATAGAATCAAGATTTGCTCATGGAAAGGTATAAAGCTAATCTTACAATCTGATTTTGAATGATATGATAAAATTTATGTTTGTGTGTCGTAATATGTTCTATGTTGTGTTAATCCATGATCTGGGTTGGTACATAGGTGATCCATAACATCTAGATACTCGAAATAAGAGTTTTTAAAAATCTGGGAAAAATTATTTTTGTGGTCTGACAATGAATGTCAGACCTTGTAGATCGCAGTCTGTTAAGTGTTTTTGTTGTTTAAAAGTTTTTAGTTGTAGTCTGGTATAAGCTCTCTCATCTGGTACAAGTATTAAAGTCAAATCATGAACTGATTGGAAGTTATTCACTGTCAAAACCCGTTGACCGGGCATGACCGGCTAAATTCTGGGTAACCCAGAAACTTAGTATCCAACGTCTGACAATATGTTTGCAAGCCTTGATCTGTCAGTCTGTTATGTGTTTTGATGTTTTCGTTTTAACCGGTTTATAGTATGTTATGTGTTCTTCAGTTTCATGTTACTATATCACTTTGATAAACAACATACTAACATAAATCAATGGTCAAAGTAGCCTTCACGATCATATTTGAAATTTTTGAAATTTCCAGAAATGGGTTGAACAACATTTCTGATATGGGTTGACCGGGCTGTATTATGTGATTCTGATGTTGTTGTTTTTGATCTGATGATGCATAGTTTTACTAGGTTATGTATACTACAATCTTAAACTAATAGATCACCATAACATTAACTAGAACCCGTATAAATTTAAGCCACAAAGTGCCTACTCGGAACTGTCTAGGTTTCTGGGTTACCCAGAAAACCCAGAACAGCCCTGGCAATTGTTTTAGAGTCTTAGATCTTGTACGTTAATGATATCTGGACATTAGAAATGATCAATATTGATACCATGCTAGTTCCTCTATGAGGCCCGACGTCTATCACCACCATTTCATCAACTGATTGACCAGGATAAGACTACCAATGTCGTTGACCGGCATTGACCGAATTTTTCTGGGCAGCCCAGAACTTGATGAACAGACCTGCAATAGTTTTAACGGCTTAGATCTTGTAATTGAGTTGTTGTATGACCAAAATAATTGCAAATAATTGTAGTTCTACATTTATACTACACGACCAATGCTTGAGATCGATCAGATCATGCAGGAACAAAGGAATTATAAGTGGTCAAAGTTGACCCCTCGAGCACGAAGTTGTCAGTGTTCTTGAGCTCAAGAACACCAACAGCGACGCCAAGTGTCGCTAAAGGCCTATAGCGACAGTTTCTTTTATTTTTATTTTCTGAATTTTCGAAAAATCATTAAAAATAGAAAATAAATTCTAAAAATTACAAAAATAGTTTTAAAAATTATTTTAAATTCAGAAAATTAGTTTTTAATTATTTTGAATATATTTCATAAATATTTAATATTTTTGGAATATTAAAAGTATTTAATTTATTTAATTATAATATTAAATAAATTATTTAAAAATGGTTTTAATACGTGAAAAATCATTTTAAATTATATTATGGTATAAGAAAATAGTTTAAGTTATTTTTGATAACTTTTAATATTTTGTGATGAATTTCATTAATTAATTAATATTAATGGTAATTAAGCTATTTAATAAATGTATTAAATAAATTATGAAAAATAGAATTAATGATATAAAAATTATAGAAAAATGATTTAAAGGTTATTTAAGTTATAAAAAATGACTTTTGATATTTTGTCATGAAAAATATTAATATTTTAATATTAAATGATATTAAATTTATTTAATACTTATATTAAATAAATTAGTTTAAAAGTGATTTTAATATTAGAAAAATCATTTTAAATGAAAATAAATAGTTTAAAAATATTTTAAGTTATAAAAAAATAACTTTCAATATTTAAAGTTAAATTTCATTAATTAATTATTATTAATGATATTAAAGTTATTTAATAATTATATTAAATAAATTAGTTTAAAAATGATTTTAATATTATAAAAATCATTTAAAATGAAAATAAAGTGTTTAAAGATATTTTAAGTTATAAAATATAACTTTTAATATTTAAGAGATAATTTCATTAATAATTTAATATTAATGATATTAATTTAATAATAAAGGATATTAAGTTTATTTAATAATTATATTAAATAAATTGTTTTAAAATGGTTTTGTTTATTTAAAAATCATTTAAAAAGGAAATAAATGAATTAAAAATATATTAGGTTATACTTAATGACTTTTAATATTTTGATAAATAATGCATTAATACTTTAATATTAATGATAATTATTTAAAAATGATTTTAATTCTTTTAAAAATCATTTAAGTGTAATATTAATACTTTAAAAGTATTTTGAGTTATTATAAATAACTTTAACATTTTGGCAATGGTTTCATTAATAGTTTAATATTAATTAAATATTAATGATAATAGAATTGATTAGTATTTAAATTATTTAAATATGATTCCGAGGTTTGAAATTTATGATAAATCATAATAAATGTTTTTAAAATTATTATAAGTCATTTAAAAATAATATGACTGATACGTACGGATATTGAGTTGCAGGACAGAATCTTAGACTCGGTAATTACCCGATAAAGCTGTCGGTACACCGACATATTTCAAAAATTGATCTGGACTTAGATAATTTATTGAGATATGTGGTTATTTGTGATTCAATGGTTATTAAACATATGTGCCAATGTGATTAGTGTATGTGTTGACTGCAATAAGCAGTGTTATGTGTTATAGTATGTTATTCTAATCGAACGAACGATCTTGTTAATGATAGGTCGTGAGATAAGCGATAAATCTAAATTACAAACTGTAAGCAGCGCTTCAGGCAAGTATCTAACCTTTGCATTTTCTTTATGCAATGGACATGAGTAAGAATGTTTCTAAACTATATTATTACTGTACGGATTATTAACCTTATATTATATAAGCTCATTGATTATCAACATGTTAGTATATGGTAACTCAGATATATATATTCCGTTTGTTAATTTCTAAAAATGGTTAAACAAGTGTCCCCACTTGAATAATCATTGTATTTAATCACATGTTGATATACCTTTATCAATTACCCGTATACATATATGTTGAATTATAGATTATTGTTGAACAAGATAAAACCTTTGATTTGAAACCCAGACAAGTATGAACATCCCTACACGAGAAAACTGTTTATGCACCCAAGGTGGATAGAGTGAACGATCCTATCGTTCTTGTAATATAGTATTGATCAATACAGGGCCCATAGGAAGTACAACCTAACGCCCATAAGTTATGACGGTTTACATGTGAATTTCTGTTTAACCTTTTTGAAAATGAAAACAATGTTCATGGCATGTCACCATAACCCTAGTTATAGTCAATATATAGTTTCAAAAATTTGAAAGAGAGTTGTTATGTTATTATTATCGGTTCAGAATACTTCACAACTATTGACTTGTTGTAGAAGAATAGTACAAAGAAAATATTTAAATTCTTTCAGATTATATATATATAATTGCTATTACTTGCTGGGCACTCAAATGCTCATCCTTGCTTAATTTAAATGTTTCAGCTAAGTGTGAATGATCAGAGAGCTCTGCTAAGAACAATAGAAAGGGAAAAGGTTGTTGAATGAATGAATGAACGTTATCTTATGTAATAGTTTAATACTATTAAGACAAGTATGATATATATTATCTATCATGGTTTGTAGTGAATGTTTAAAGGTTACGTACTTGGGATTAGACTCTGATAAATGTAAGTTAAGTTTGATATTTATATTATTGTTATTATTATTAGTATTATTCCGCTCATAGAAATGATATCGTGATGAACAGAGTTCGGGTTTCAAGTACCTGAGTTTGGGGTCTTCACAAGTTGGTATCAGAGCTTAGGGTTAGAAACCTTAGGTGGATTAGACCTTAGGCTATAACCTTGGAACAGAGAGAAACGTTGAAAATATAAATAACTCAAATAGAGTTTTAATGGAGATGAATTGAGTAAATTTATCGTCAAACAAAATCAAATATAACTTGTATAAAACTATTATTTGTTGTGTGTATATATTAGTTGGTAATCAGGATAACTTAGTTGTGAACATGTCAGCTAAAAAAGGATTAGGATACCCTCAAATCGTAAAGAAGAAGTCAAACTCGTACCCCGAGCCAATATCAAAGTCAATAGCTGAAATAGAGGCTCACATTGAAAGCTACCTCAATGGGGTGGTTACTTTGAAAAGTATAGTACCAGACCCTAAAACGATAGTATAACTGAAAGGTAAAGTATAGTTAAGAATATGTGGTCAATGTCGAGTTCTTAAACTCATATGTTTGTGATGAGTTTTTTTAAACGCATAATGTATGGTAAGTTTGATGAACTAGATGTAGTTAGGTGTGAATGGATTATTGAGGATAATGAGAATAAACATATTTCTAAGCAATTGATCCTTAGTGAAGGTCTAAGAAGATAAGTAGTATTACTATTATATGAGTAGGTATGATTTTATGTTGTGTATATGATAAGTATGTCTGTATAAGGTAATATTTTCAAATTTTGTATAAGTTGTGGCAGCGAATCCCGACTTTTGAGTCACAAAGCGATATCGGATGATTAAAGCAGTATGTGCTATGGTATGTCAAGTGTTATGAGTATGAGTCTATGATGGATTAATGAAATAAGTTGGTATAAAGATAATAGATATTTATCTGTATACTAGTTACTACAGTAAACCAAAATTTTAAAATCTAATATTTTGAGTACATGATTATTCGAATAGAAAGACTTGTGTTATATGTTAAGTGTATATGATAAGGCTTAGAATAAAGAATAAATTGTGAAAATACCGCCAAGGAGACGAAAATAAAGTACCCAGACAGAAGAAACTGTCAACAAAGCTGGAAGACAACCAGACCCAATACAGAATTTTACGAATATGGACGATCAAGCTATGCAGAACGGAATACCAGTCGCGGGAAGATCAGTCAGATAATCGATAGACGAACGTCAAAGACTTCAAGGCCATCGTACTGACAGGATTTAGAGGGTCAACTGACCCTGTAGTAACATTTGTAATATCTAAGACAATGAAGGGGAAAAAGATAGTTTTGTCACCTATACGATAAAAGGAAATGAGATAAAAGGAAAGTCTGTGTGTTTAAGTGTGAATCAATGGAGTATAAAGTGGAAGAATGTCCAAGAAGGAGAAAGGAGGCAAGTAATGAGAATACGAGAAAAGGCAGCAGGACATTGGCAACAACGGGACCAACATCAACAAACAAACCAACGAAATCAATCGCAAGCGTCTTCAACATGACCGTTCAAGATATCGTGGCAGCTAGGGATGCAACTCTAGGTATTACTCAAACCAATTTTATTTCTTATATATATAGTAAAATATTTTATAATGATATTTTGAAGGAGGAATTTGAATTCTTTTAGGAATCAAATTTCCGTTTAATCAGAAAGACAAGCTTTATGTGAATAGTTAAAGATCAGTTCGATCAATTTTGATCGAGATCTACTCGCAATGATTGTGTATGATATGTACCCTAGTATGTATAGGTTTTAAAACGGTGATTCCGGGGACGAAATCTTTATAAGGGAGGGTGAATGTAACAACCCGATATTTTCTATATAAATAAATCAGAAATTTTGCGTATAATTTTTTTTTTATTTAAGGATGAGGATTTGTACAAGATAATGTGTGTATGTAATTATGTAATAGATAAAAATATATTTATTACATGAATGTTTACAAATAATTTTTATTTTAGAATTATTGACTATTATAAAGTTTATTCTTTTAATAATTAATTTTATAGTGAAAATATTTTTATTAATTATTTTTCATGAAAACATGATTATTATATTATTTAAATAATATATGAAATAATTATTGAATTATTATAATAATTATTTATTTTATTATATGAATTTATGTTAGAATAATTAAGTTATTTATTTTAACTTAATTATTAATGGTATATAAGTCAGATAAATCAGATATGGAATCCAAACCCTAATTTTGGATTTTGATCAAGGAATGAGAATAAGAATATTATATTAATTATATTTTGATTTTTCAGTGCTATACTTACGTACGGTATGTGTGTATAGAAAATGGTTGGTCAATTATGGTGTTTAATGTCAAAACCCTAGCATTAATTTATTTCAACCTATTTTGAAGTTCAGATGGGAGATTCAAGACTGTGTTATGCGATTTATGGGTGTATTATATAATTCTATGATTAATTAGGTAAACCCTAATTAATAGTTAGAAATATTAAATTTCTTGAAATCCTAATAATTATATTAGAAACCATAATATTTAAATTATAATTAAACATTAATTCAAGAGTCGAATGCAAGCTTAAGACTGTTATGTAATCATTATAATGTGTGTAATGACCGATATTAAAGATATTAACCCTAATTAGGGAGAATCTTAATTATTTTCAAAACCCTAAATTTTTTAAAAGGTATAAATCCTTATTATTTTTATATAAATTATAAACCCTGAACTTGTTAATTATGAACCCTATTTGCTAATTAAGCAAGTTTAATGCTAATTAGTGCACTTTAAACCCTAATGTTCATGTATGATGCAATTAGTAAACACAATTTAATTAGGGATTTCTAAATTGTATTATTGGAAACTAATTTTCATTTTTGGAAGCTAAATTGTTATTTATTTTTCCTAATTTTGGAAATCCTAGAATTTTGGCTCTTAAAACCTAAAATGGTTCAAATCCTAAACCCTAACCCAAACCCTAAACCCTAAGGGTTAGATTAGATTGTCAATAATGCCCTTAAAATTTGAAATCAAATTGACCATATTACCCTTTTTGTATTATTTGAGAGATAACTTGCAAATCCAGCTAGAATATGTAGTTGGTAAACCACCAAGATTGCCCATGTGACAAAAATAACATAAGTCATCCATATATTGACAGCTAATTCAGCCAAATTCATTGCACCAAGAGATTATATAAGAGTTAGAGAAAGAGAAAGTACTCATTTTGTTCATTTCTTTCCAAAGCTCTTACCAACTCTCTCTCACTAAAAACCCACGAAATTATGTAGTATATTAGCTCACAATTCAAGCCCCACGAATTCCTTAAACAAAACAGAAACATAGAATCAAGATTTGCTCATGGAAAGGTATAAAGCTAATCTTACAATCTGATTTTGAATGATATGATAAAAGTTATGTTTGTGTGTTGTAATATGTTCTATGTTGTGTTAATCCATGATCTGGGTTGGTACATAGGTGATCCATAACATCTAGATACTCGAAATAAGAGTTTTTAAAAATCTGGGAAAAATTATTTTTATGGTCTGACAATGAATGTCAGACCTTGTAGATCGCAGTCTGTTAAGTGTTTTTGTTGTTTAAAAGTTTTTAGTTGTAGTCTGGTATAAGCTCTCTCATCTGGTACAAGTATTAAAGTCAAATCATGAACTGATTGGAAGTTATTCACTGTCAAAACCCGTTGACCGGGCATGACCGGCTAAATTCTGGGTAACCCAGAAACTTAGTATCCAACGTCTGACAATATGTTTGCAAGCCTTGATCTGTCAGTCTGTTATGTGTTTTCATGTTTTTGTTTTAACCGGTTTATAGTATGTTATGTGTTCTTCAGTTTCATGTTACTATATCACTTTGATAAACAACATACTAACATAAATCAATGGTCAAAGTAGCCTTCATGATCATATTTGAAATTTTTGAAATTTCCAGAAATGGGTTGAACAACATTTCTGACATGGGTTGACCGGGCTGTATTATGTGATTCTGATGTTGTTGTTTTTGATATGATGATGCATAGTTTTACTAGGTTATGTATACTACAATCTTAAACTAATAGATCACCATAACATTAACTAAAACCCGTATAAATTTAAGCCACAAAGTGCCTACTCGGAACTGTCTAGGTTTCTTGGTTACCCAGAAAACCCAGAACAGCCCTGACAATTGTTTTAGAGTCTTAGATCTTGTACGTTAATGATATCTGGACATTAGAAATGATCAATATTGATACCATGCTAGTTCCTCTATGAGGCCCGACGTCTATCACCACCATTTCATCAACTGATTGACCAGGATAAGACTACCAATGTCGTTGACCGGCATTGACCGAATTTTTCTGGGCAGCCCAGAACTTGATGAACAGACCTGCAATAGTTTTAACGGCTTAGATCTTGTAATTGAGTTGTTGTATGACCAAAATAATTGCGAATAATTGTAGTTCTACATTTATACTACACGACCAATGCTTGAGATCGATCAGATCATGCAGGAACAAAGGAATTATAAGTGGTCAAAGTTGACCCCTCGAGCACGAAGCTGTCAGTGTTCTTGAGCTCAAGAACACCAACAGCGACGCCAAGTGTCGCTAAAGGCCTATAGCGACAGTTTCTTTTATTTTTATTTTCTGAATTTTTGAATAATCATTAAAAATAGAAAATAAATTCTAAAAATTACAAAAATAGTTTTAAAAATTATTTTAAATTCAGAAAATTAGTTTTTAATTATTTTGAATATATTTCATAAATATTTAATATTTTTGGAATATTAAAAGTATTTAATTTATTTAATTATAATATTAAATAAATTATTTAAAAATGGTTTTAATACGTGAAAAATCATTTTAAATTATATTATGGTATAAGAAAATAGTTTAAGTTATTTTTGATAACTTTTAATATTTTGTGATAAATTTTATTAATTAATTAATATTAATGGTAATTAAGCTATTTAATAAATGTATTAAATAAATTATGAAAAATAGAATTAATGATATAAAAATTATAGAAAAATGATTTAAAGGTTATTTAAGTTATAAAAAATGACTTTTGATATTTTGTCATGAAAAATATTAATATTTTAATATTAAATGATATTAAATTTATTTAATACTTATATTAAATAAATTAGTTTAAAAATGATTTTAATATTAGAAAAATCATTTTAAATGAAAATAAATAGTTTAAAAATATTTTAAGTTATAAAAAAATAACTTTCAATATTTAAAGTTAAATTTCATTAATTAATTATTATTAATGATATTAAAGTTATTTAATAATTATATTAAATAAATTAGTTTAAAAATGATTTTAATATTATAAAAATCATTTAAAATGAAAATAAAGTGTTTAAAGATATTTTAAGTTATAAAATATAACTTTTAATATTTAAGGGATAATTTCATTAATAATTTAATATTAATGATATTAATTTAATAATAAAGGATATTAAGTTTATTTAATAATTATATTAAATAAATTGTTTTAAAATGGTGTTGTTTATTTAAAAATCATTTAAAAAGGAAATAAATGAATTAAAAATATATTAGGTTATACTTAATGACTTTTAATATTTTGATAAATAATGCATTAATACTTTAATATTAATGATAATTATTTAAAAATGATTTTAATTCTTTTAAAAATCATTTAAGTGCAATATTAATACTTTAAAAGTATTTTGAGTTATTATAAATAACTTTAACATTTTGGCAATGGTTTCATTAATAGTTTAATATTAATTAAATATTAATGATAATAGAATTGATTAGTATTTAAATCATTTAAATATGATTCCGAGGTTTGAAATTTATGATAAATCATAATAAATGTTTTAAAATTATTATAAGTCATTTAAAAATAATATGACTGATACGTACGGATATTGAGTTACAGGACAAAATCTTAGACTCGGTAATTACCCGATAAAGCTGTCGGTACACCGACATGTTTCAGAAATTGATCTGGACTTAGATAATTTATTGAGATATGTGGTTATTTGTGATTCAATGGTTATTAAACATATGTGCCAATGTGATTAGGGTATGTGCTGACTGCAATAAGCAGTGTTATCTGTTATAGTTTGTTATTCTAATCGAACGAACGATCTTGTTAATGATAGGTCGTGAGATAAGCGATAAATCTAAATTACAAACTGTAAGCAACGCTTCAGGCAAGTATCTAACCTTTGCATTTTCTTTATGCAATGGACATGAGTAAGAATATTTCTAAACTATATTATTACTGTACGGATTATTAACCTTATATTATATAAGCTCATTGATTATCAACATGTTAGTATATGGTAACTCAGATATATATATATATATATATATATATATATATATATATATATATATTCTGTTTGTTAATTTCTAGAAATGGTTAAACAAGTGTCCCCACTTGGATAATTATTGTATTTAATCACATGTTGATATACCTTTGTCAATTACCCGTATACATATATGTTGAATTATAGATTATTGTTGAACAAGATAAAACCTTTGATTTGAAACCCAGACAAGTATGAACATCCCTACACGGGAAAACTGTTTATGCACCCAAGGTGGATAGAGTGAACGATCCTATCATTCTTGTAATGTAGTATTGATCAATACAGGGCCCATGGGAAGTACAACCTAACGCCCGTAAGTTATGACAGTTTACAGATGAATTTCTGTTTAACCTTTTCGAAAATAAAAACAATGTTCATGGCATGTCACCATAACCCCAGTTATAGTCAATATATATTTTTAAAAATTTGAAAGAGAGTTGTTATGTTATTATTATCGGTTCAGAATACTTCACAACTATTGACTTGTTGTAGAAGAATAGTACAAAGAAATCATTTAAATTCTTTTAGATTATATATATATATATATATATATATATATATATATATATATATATATATATATAATTGTTATTACTTGCTGGGCACTCAAATGCTCATCCTTGCTTAATTTAAATGTTTCAGCTAAGTGTGAATGATCAGAGAGCTCTGCTAAGAACAAGGGAAAGGGAAAATGTTGCTGAATGAATGAATGAACGTTATCTTATGTAATAGTTTAATACTATTAAGACAAGTATGATATATATTATCTATCATAGTTTGTAATGAATGTTTAAAGGTTACGTACTTGGGATTAGACTCTGATAAATGTAAGTTAAGTTTGATAATTATATTATTGTTATTATTATTAGTATTATTCAGCTCATAGAAATGATATCGTGATGAACCGAGTTCGGGTTTCAAGTACCTAAGTTTGGGGTCTTCACAGCGGCTGCACAAGCTGGAACTCGCGCACCCGCGCCATCAACCGGCAGAGGCTTAATTTTCACACTCGCGCGCCCGTGCCTGTTTTATATGGGGATTGCACGTGGCCGCGCGCTTCATCGAATTCTGTTGTTTGACTTTAATTTAATTTTAAAATTTGAAGTGTTTTAACTTTTCTAAACTACTCTGGTTGGTACCAGACGCGATTATAATTATTTTTTATCAGTTTTTCATATTAAAGAATTGGGGTTCCAGGCGTAAAACGCAATTCAAAAGAGGGTTGAGCATACATTGAATATTTTCTTCGTCTTCTTTTGGATCGATTCATTGAATAAAAACTACTTTTATTTTGCTGGATAATATTGGAGATTTGAACAACACTTTTGGATTATAATCTGAAATTGGGTTTGATCGATTCTACTTTCTCTCTCAATTGTCTTATTTATTTTTCATGTGTTGCTATAATCCCATAATGACTTTTGGTTCAAAGATGAACTAAATTCCATTATGGGATTCTAACGGAGATTGATATGTAGTCTAATAATAATGGCCTGATTACTTGATTGTGTAGTTGTCATGGAATTTCTATTAGGATTGATTGGATTGCATGAATGTTTGATCACCATTCATTTTATGTACTTATATAGAATTGAAAAATGACATGTGAGTATGGTTGTAATCATGATAGCATGCATTTATGAGGCTAAATTGTTTAGCTTTATATTTCGTGAACCAGATAGAAATATATTGTTTCACCGTGTGTAGTTATATAAGAGCTTACGGTTCAATTCAATATTGCTACAAAGTCACATAGAAATATAGTGATTTTGGTTTTATTGATGATTACATGATTTCTATTGCACGTAGAGGTTATGTAAGTAGGTCATAATGCATTGAAAAATGGTTATGTCTAGTTTTCGTGCTCTTGGCTAATTTTTCGTGATACATGTATAATCTTGCATGATGGTATTATTTAGATGAAATATGAATTGAAGTTAGAATCCCATTATTTCCATATTTGATTTATTATTCTATTATTCTTCTTTTATTTGTTAATTGAGTTTAGATTCATTCAAAATTATAGCATTCATTTAATCATACAAACAATAGTGATACAGTTGACGCATAATAATTTAATTTAAAACCTTTCTCCGTGGATCGATACTTTTCTTACTTTATACTACTTGTTGATCCATGTATGCTTGCATGAGTTAGAGTTCTTTTATTATAACTAAAAAGGAGGCAACAAGTTTTTGGCGCCGTTGCCGGGGAATGGCATTTAATTTTATTATTATTATCATTAGTTTTAACCTATATTGTATGACTTAGACAAATCTAATCTTATCTCATTTCTATTTTTGTTTTTGCTACATGTATTTTTTATATAGTATATTCTCACTCGATCTTCCAATCCTGAGTTAACACCTTTATAGGATAACATCAACGGTAGGGGTTCGAAATCAAGAGCACGTAAAAATATACAAGTAGAGCTAAAGACCACAACATCTAATATGGTAGCCGCGGAACAAAGAGACGAGCAAAGGGAGGAGCACAGGGCTTTAAGAGACTACTCTATGCTGAATATTAATGGACTGCAGTCAAGTATAGTCAGACCAGTAATAGTAGCTAACACCTTTGAGATAAAGTCGGGCACTGTTCAAATGGTGCAGAATTCGGTACAGTTTGGGGGTGCTGCTACAGATGATCCTAATGAACACCTATTGAGTTTCATCGAAATATGTGATACTTTCAGATACAACGGGGTGACAGAGGATGCTATCAGACTAAGGCTGTTTCCATTTTCACTGCGAGATAAAGCAAGAAGTTGGCTTCACTCTCTACCTTCGGGATCTATAACCACATGGGAGGACCTAGCACAGAAATTCTTAGCCAATTTTTTCGCAATGGCTAAGATTGTAAAGATAAGGACAACAATTTCCCAATTTGAGCAACAACAGGGTGAATCTCTATATGAAGCTTGGGAGAGATACAAAGAGATGCTAAGGAAATGTCCACACCATGGCATGCTAGATTGGATGGTGATCAATACATTTTATAATGGATTGGGATGGCAGTCCAGGCCTATTATAGATGCAGCTACATGAGGACCTTTATGGACGAAGAGCTATGAAGAAGCCTATAACCTCATTGAGATAATGACAGCTAATGATTTTTAAAATCCTACAGCAAGGATGCCACAGGCAAAAGTTGCAGGTTTGTTAGAAGTGGATGCGATCACTCAATTGTCAGCACAGATGGCATCCATGGCAAAGAAGATTGACTCTTTGACAGAGACTAAGGCGAAGACAGTTGCCTTTGTATATGACATTTGTGCAGGATCACATTCTACGGACCAATGTGCAATCAGTTCGGAGTCTATACAGTATGTGAGCAACAATAGGAAGGATCAAGGACAATTTCAAAGCACATACAACTCCAACAACCGTAACCATCCAAACTTCAGTTGGTCTAATAATTAATGAAATTAACAGAATCAGTTTCAACCGAATAATCAATTTCAGTCACAGTAAGCTCAGCAACTGTTTGCACCAAGACCACCTTACCCACCGGGATTTTCTCAACAACAACACCATGCTCCAGACGGAAGTTGAACCTCAAAGTTTAGAAATTGCAATTTGGGTAGCAGTTATTTGGAGCATGATTTTGACTTTGATCTAGCTAGAATATATCAATTCTTAAAGAATGAAAGTTGTAGATCTCGTCGACATCTTCGTTGTGATAGGTAGCAGACCAGGTAACTCCTCCCAGATCAAAAATTATGCCCGTTTTACCGAAGGACGTCGCAACAGAAAATGAAAATTTGCCCCAGCGAATTTGAGCAAGAAAATTGGAAAATCTTGGATTTTTAAAAAGTTTCTAAATGCAGATTTGGCAGATTTCAACATGGAATAGGATAATTATTTCTATTAGCTTTAGGATTTACTTTATACGAAGATTTATTTCCAAATTAAATTTTATTTCTTTATGGAAACTAGCCATGATTTGTAATTCATTTTAGGATTTGGATTTCTACTTCCCATAGGATTTAGGACTTTGTCTAGCACTTTAAATAGAGGATGATAGTCAGGGTTTTATTCATTCAATCATCTACTACATTCTCTAATCTACTACATTAGAGGATTGAAGACATGAGCTAAGTTCTTTTTATTCAGTTCTAAGGGATGTTGAACCTTATTTATAATTAATAGTTAATTGAGTATTCATTATTTATTTCTTCTCACATGAAATTCATTCTTGATAATCTGATTTAATTTCTGAATGCTATTTGGCTTAACTGATTTGATTTCTGCAAGATTGAGTTGGTTAACGAATATCATACGCTAGATCAAGGAATAATATTACATGTAATTGATATTATTTCTAATCACAAGTAGTAATTAGTAATACCTAATTGTGGAGAAGCTTTTGAGTATTGCTATGATTATAAGAAGGCAAGTTAAACAATCCGAGCTTATGTGTTTGTTGCTTGGAATATTCTAATTCCTGAGTTCTTAATCTTGTTGTTATATTAAATCTAGAGAGCTTGTTCTAGGTTATATAATGGTTAGATCGAATCTTATGAAGAGCTTGTTTCATTGAGTGACAATCTAAGGAGAGTTTCGGGTAGCAGAGCTTGTTGTTACCTAGGGTTATTAGTTTCATTGAAGGGTAAATAATTTTACACTTTATTAATCTATTGTTATAAAAAGGTGATACTGAACTGAAGAACTGAAGCTTTTAATTCATTATTTATTCTTATCAGTTTATTCTTGTTAATTTAGTTAATTAATTAAAAATCCCCTTTTCATTAGAAATTATAGGATAAATAAAAAACAAATCTCTCTATACGGAATCGATCTTTGCTTACTACTGTGCTAATTGCTTGAATTTATAAAGTGAAAGTGAGGTTAATTTAAAAGTGTAAACGACAGTTCTCAAATTTTGGCGCTGTTGCCGGGGAGTGTTATTTATTTTTATTTATTCTTTGTTTTCATTTATTTTTATCATTTCCTTTTTGTTTTATTACTCAATCCTCTAACTTTATTGATTTAAAATTTGATCAAGAGATAGAAAAAACTGTAGATAAATAAGAATCTTTTATTCCATCACTTGACGTGGAAGAGATAGCGGTGCCACACAGTAACAAAACGTTGAAAGAACTGGTTACTCCTGATCTGACTCAACCGTCTTTTTGTATTCAGTATCCTACTTTAGATGTTGCTTTTGAACTTAACTCCGGACTAATTCGTCTTTTGCCTATTTTTTGTGGTCTTATAGGTGAAAATCCATATAAACATCTAAAGGAGTTCCATGTGGTGTGTTCCACGATGAAAGTACAAAGAGTGGTAGAGGAGCAGATCAAGCTTAGACTTTTTCCATTCTCATTAGTAGATTTGGCTAAAGACTGGATATACTATCTACCTTCAGGATCAATACGATCATGGACTGATATGCAAAGGTTATTCTTGGAGTGGTATTTTCCTACGTCAAGAGTTACCGATATAAGAAAGGAGATATGTGGAATCAGACAGTTCAATGGAGAGAATCTCTATGAGTATTGGGAAAGGTTCAAGAAGTTGTGTTCTAGCTGTGCACCTCATGGAATTGATGAACATTACTTGATCCAGTACTTCTATGAAGGGTTGCTACCAATGGAAAGAAGTATGATCAATGCGGCTAGTGCAGGAGTACTGGTAGACAAAACTCCAGACGCTGCAAAGAACTTAATTACAACCATGGCAGCCAACTCACAGCAGTATGGTACTAGGATAACTCATGCATCACAAAGGGTAAAAGAGGTTAGCACTTGTAATATTGAGCAACAAATTTTTGAATTAACTGCTACAGTTCGACAAATGGCTACAAGGAATACACAAGGTTTTCAGCAAGCTCAACCTCAGTACCACACAGAAAACCAAGAAGTACCTGTCAATTCTAGGACATCTATGGAGGATGTGTTCAAGGCATTCATGATCCAAATACAACAATTCATGAGTCAGACAAGAACTTCTGTTCAAGATTTGAGGGACCAAGTTGGTCAACTTGCAACCATAGTAGGAAGGTCACTTTCTCAAACAGTTGAAAATGTAAGTACCATAACATTGAGATGTGGTGCAGAGGATCAGCAGTAAGGAAAGTCAATACAAAGCAAGTCTGACAATAGTGAAACATGCAACAGTGATGTACTCAAACACAAATTTCCACCTCTTTCAACTTATGAACCGAAACTACCTTTTCCCCAAGTTCTAACAAGGAATTGGAAAGTTGGAAAGAATTCAACGTGGTATACAAAGTCTAATGAATTTTTTTTGGAAGAAATGGTGAATAGGGAACAAGAACTTAAAGATGATGAGGAGTTCACTAGTGGAAACCAGTTGGAAGTGCTTGAGGCTACTACTGAATTTGAAGAAAAAATCAGGTATTCAAAGTCTGAAAAGGATGAACAAGAGGAAGAGGAGAACAATTTGATAAGTTCTTCAGATATTTACAAAGAGGATATAGAGGATACATCAGTGCAAACAAAAAAACACAGAATAATAAACACCATGAGACCTTACACATGGAATTGGATGACACACATGTCCAGTTTGGCATATATGAAGTTAAGATGTCTTTTGGTAATGTTAATTCTATTTTTGCTATTGATGTTGTTGACTCTATAGTGCAGAAATCTCTTGAGTAAATATACAAGAAGGATTTGAGGATTGGAATGGAGCAGAATCAGGATTATGAAGTAAAGGATGTTCCTAATGAATTGAAACTGTTACCAGTCCACTTGAACTACACAAGTCCAATTACATAGATTGAGAAGGATGATGTCAAGCCAATGAAAATAAACAAGGGCAGCTGCTTGGGAGGCAACCCAAGATTCTAGATTTGAATTTTCTATTCCTTTACTTTTTAGTTTTTGCATGTTAGCTAGTAGTATTTTCTTCTTTGCATGATTTTCTTACATTGGGAATAATGTAAGGTTTGAGTGTGGGGGGAAGATTTAGGTTTTTATTTATGTAGGAATATTGATCCTATTTTGATGGAGAATTTGAAATATTGATGCTTTTGAATTTTTTTTAAAAAATTTGGTTTCATGATTCTATTTGGCTATATGTTAAAAGGTTAAAGTCAAAAATTGAGAATTAATACTGAATTTTAGAATCTATTTAATGCTTAATTAGTTAATGAATGATAAAGACTAAGCCATGATCCATAATAATTGATTTAAATTAAATTTGTGATACATGAGTACTTGAATATGATAAACATGTTTATTTGGCTAAGTTATTTGTGGAGTTGTCTATGTGCAATGATTTCATGACTTAGAACTGTTTAACTTGCTTATGTTGTGATGAATGAAAAACAAAAGAAAAAAATTAAGGAAAAAAATGAAAAATGAAAATCGGCTTCAATGTCCATTGTATGAAATAAATGGGTATCCAAGCCTTGGGAAGCATCGGTATTCACGCTGAAAAGTGTGATGGATAAAAGCAGTTTGACTAGTCGACTTTTGTGGCATTTGTTACTTGAATAAGTAAGCCCTAGAGGTGTCTCTACACCTAGTACCCTAAGATCATCTGGTTTGAGAGTCGTTGGTGGAAAGTTCACTAATGGGTAACTCTGGAAAGCCTAAGAAAAGGAGACATTGCACATGTTAAGAAAAGAAAAAAATACGAGAAAATAATGAAAATGCATTCATCTGTGCTGAAGAGAAGGTTCTATAAAAAAAAGTAAAGGTAAATGTGTTCTTGGTTGTGAGTCAATGTGCACGATTTTTGTTCCATAATAAGCAAGTTGAGTAAATATGTGGACTATAAGAAAGTTTATTTTGTCGTTACAGGTTGGTTTAATGAGGTTCGTTGGTGAAATGGTAAGGTTGTTCATTGTGAGTTAACTTATGAGATATTAATTAGATTTCTGTGAGTTTAGTGTTAAAAGTCAAGATTTGTAACTTGAAATCTTTTGACATAATGGTTGAATAGAATTTTTCTAGAAATCAAACTTTGAGTTTAGACGTGGATGTGTAAAGGCTAAGTGTGGGAAAATTTGATGAGTACATATTATTCATTTATTTTGATTTCATTATGTTTAGTTTTATTGCATGTTTCATGTGTATATAAACTTATTAAGGTGTTTAATGATTTCAGGAAGAATTGGAGCTGCAATGAGGGAAAAGAGAAAATTGCAGGGTTTTAACATTAAGTTGGATGCATGGTCTTGGCTTGGGACATGGATTTTATTATAGAGCTCTTCCTTAGCTTTCCGAAATATCTTGAATCGTCCCAATCAGAGTTCATATGAAAAAGTTATGATCCTTTTACTAGTCGGAAGTTGAACCTCAAAGTTTGGAAATTGCAATTTGCATAGCAGTCACTTGGAGCCTGATTTCGACCTTGATCCAACTGGAATATATCAATTCTCAAAGAATAAAAGTTGTATATCTCGTCAATATCTTCATTTTGATAGGTAGCAGATCCCGTAAGTCCTCCCAGATCAAAAGTTATGCTCATTTTACCAAAGGATGTCACAACAGAAAATGGAAATTCGCCCCAGCGAATTTGAGCAAGAAAATTGGAAAATCTTGGATTTATAGAAAATTCTAAGGGATGTTGAAACTTATTTATAATTAATAGTTAATTGAGTATTCATTATTTATTCATTCTCACATGAAACTCATTCTTGATAATCTGATTTAATTTCTGAATGCTATTTGGCTTAACTGATTTGATTTCTGCAGGATTGAGTTGGTTAACGAATATCATATTCTAGATCAAGGAATAATAGTACGTGTAATTGATATTGTTTCTAATCTCAAGTAGTAATTAGTAATACATAACTGTGGACAAGCTTTTGAGTATTGCTATGATTATCAGAAGACAAGTTAAACAATCTGATCTTATGTGTTTGTTGCATGGAATAGTCTAATTCCCTAGTTCTTAATGTTGTTGTTATATTAAATCTAAAGAGCTTGTTCTAGGTTATATAATGGCTAGATCGAATCTTGTGAAGAGCTTGTTTCATTTAGTGACAATCTAAGAGGAGTTTCGGATAGCAGAGCTTGTTATTACCTAGGGCTATTAGTTTCATTGAAGGGTAACTAATTTTACACTTTATTAATCTATTGTTGTAAAAAGGTGATACTGAACTGAAGAACTGAAGCTTTTTATTCATTATTTATTCTTATCAGTTTATTCTTGTTAATTTAGTTAATTAATTAAAAATCCCCTTTTTCATTAGAAATCATAGGATAAATATAAAACAAATTACTTTCTGTGGGATCGATCCTTGCTTACTACTGTGTTAATTGTTTGAATTTGTAAAGTGAAAGTGAGGTTAATTTAGGAGTGTAAACGACATCTCCCAGTATCCGATTATATTCTTATATCTAATTTAGTGACTATACAATTATAATTAGATGCAATTTTCATAGATCCAAGATTCACAGTATCACATAATAGATAACAATTCTCAGGAGAACTATTGCTGTCTTTGGATACCCTCACGTGGATGTATGAACTGTACATGTGAATAATATCTATCTATCCGAAATTCAGAGTACCAGTACTAACAAGAACTGTTCATATTACCAATACCCTCACTCAGATTTATAGTCTATATCATGCGAATTACACTATCGTATCGATAGTACCTATCTATCTGAAATTCAGAGTATCAATAACAACATAAACAGTCCATGTTGTCAATACCCTCACTCAGATAAATAGTTCCCAAGGATCTCAAACTAGATTGAAAATTCTAATTACATCGATATATGTAAAGAAAATACAATTGCGAAAATAAAAGATGTTATATATATATATATATATATATATATATATATATATATATATTAAGGCTCGATTACATGATTCTTCATAAATAATTTCTTGTTACAAAGTATCACATTCAACTAGACAGTAATATAAACTAATCTAAGCAAGGAAGCTTCCCTTTATTAACTCCAGATGTGTCAGGGTTACCATCTAATACTGCAAAGGGAATAATTTGCAAGGGTGAGCTAAGACATGCTTAGCAGGTTCTATATTTATAACAATATATGATTTGAAAAAGTATAACAGTTCAAAACTCAACTGATTGTTGCTACCATTTCTGGAACTTCTATTTCAACTATTTCTGGACTTTTTATTTCTATCAGTCACAGAGACTTAGAAAATTTGTTTACATATGAGATAGGGGATCAGCCTATTCAACATCCTAGGAGTATGCATCTCATCCTACTCGTGCTCACATGCACTAAACGTCAATATTTAATTGACCCAACATCGATCCCTTTTTGGGATACACAACTTCAGTATAGGATGTCTTACCAAAGCAATTTGGTTTTACACAACAGTTTATGCTCAATAAATAATATCATATGAATAAATAATTTATTTCTAAGTTATTCTGAAACTATAGCAATAACTTTACAACAATTGTCAATTCAAGTTTAGATTTGGTATAACATATCCAAAGCAATTTTAAGATAGGAATTTTTGTTCGACGAATAAATAGGGTTTGAGAAATTTGCATAAGTAATAATTTGGGTTTAGTAAACTTGCGTAATTAATAATTTGGGATTAGTAAACTTGTGTATACATTTACATTTACATTTAGTCCCGCCTGGAATTTACTTAACAGTCTTAAGATCACGAACTATGTCCCCGGTAATTAGGTATTAATACATCAACCTTAACAGTCATTTAGACTATACAGACCCTACCTTACGTACTTAGGTGGATCAACCCTTTGTACCATGTATTGTGCACAAACATCTAAACGCTAATGCATACAAAATCCTTTATATTAGGGTTGTTCGTCTCAGCTTGAATTTAGGATTTCCGCACTAAAGAAAGTTTAGTTTGGAACTAGCTTATCAGTGGTTCTAGATTTTTTTAGAACGCTATTCAATTATAGATAGTTCAATCAATACAAGTTTACTTGCTATTTGAATGTTCAACACAATAATATAGAATTAAACAAAGTTGTTAAAGTCAAAGATTTAATAACAACAATAGACATTTGAATAGACATGGTATATATGCAAGGTACTACATCCAAAAGAGTTATGAAAACCTCATTTGAAATAATGAATTAAAATAGTATATGATTTGAATAGCAATAACCATAAATAGAAAGTGGAACTCGCTCGATGTAATAATTAGATTACAAAAGCTTGTACAACTATGCACAAGATAGAATCAACAGGCTTGCTCAACTTTAATATAAAATTTAGGAACTTGCACATTGATAAATTAGGATTAGAAAGCTTGCTTGACATAAAAAGATAACGTAGATATGAAACTTGCATTCATTATAAAGAGAATGAAGTTAGGGAACTTTCCTCGTGTGTAAGCTACACAAGTATAATAATGTTCGCCAATTACCCTACGCATACCATTAAAATTGCAATACCAATTAGTTGTATTAACATTAGCTTTATAGGTTCAATTTCCCCATTTAAGTCATAACCTTTAACTTAATGTGTAAACATGTTGGTTCACCACACATAACCATCTGTTATTGTATCTTATATTATGATTTAACATCATGCATACCATACTAGATTAGGTCCTTGTATTCTAGTCTACAATTAATCAGAACCCACTGCCACTGATCAGGGCACGGTGCAGCTGCGCTGCCCCAAGCTTTGGCACCGGCCCAACTACGCTGGTGCATGATCTCAGAAACCCAACAGGCGCAACTGAACCGTTTTTGCCTTTGGTACCGGCACATCTGTGCCAATACGCAGACAGAAACTGCAGCAGTTTTAGCCCTGTTTTGTACCAAGACTCCAATTTTTTCCAATTTCCACAGAAATTCACAAAACCCAACAACTAAGATTTTGTAACAACATCAATAAGCACACAATTCACAATTCTAACAACATAAACATTTTATATAATTAACTTCTAAGGATCAAAATCACATTTTTTCCAATTTCTTCATAGTTTAACACTTTTAGCAAATTCGATTACCAAAATATCGTTTCTAAACCAAATTAAGACATTCCAACTACATTGTTTTCGTTTCTTGATATACTAACACAATATATAACCAATTAAAAGATTCTAGCAAAGATTGAACATCAAATTTTGGACTTATACAACCCATCTTCATACATATATACACTGTTAGATTAACTTTCTTCTTGCAACCCAATTTCACGTATTTGATTACTAACAATTGTGACAATTAACATATTCTACAAGATTATACACACATATAACCCATATCTTACAATAAACAATTTAACAAAATCCCAATTCCAAAGAATGAAAATTACAAAACAAAAAATTAGAGTTAAGGTAGATTATACCTTAATCCTTTGATTGTATGTTAGCAAAAGATGGTGACAAGGTTTAGCAATCCTTCTCCTTCCTCTTGATAAAATTACAGAGAATGAATACTCTCTTCAAAACCACTGTATTTCTCTCACGCTCTGTGTTTTCTCTGTTATCTAGCCTTAGGGAAAAAACATGCATAATATAAACTGGCTCCCTCTTCCCCCACGTACGTCAGGTAAACAAACAATACGCCATATCAGTTATGTTAGGCTAAAAGCCATATGGCTGTGTTTGGCTGCACAGAATTCTCCCTTCTTGATTATTTTTATAACATTTATATTATATAGTTTTACTTGTCACACATTTAACTAATTTAAATAACTTACAATTATAATTATAATAATTATAATTTTTATTATAACCATACTTATGATTAATAAATTATTATATATCTAATTTAATTATTAAATTAGACTAGAACATCATTTTATTTAATTTAATTATTTTCTTAAATATTAAACAATTCATTTAATTTAATTATTTCATTTAAATTAAATCTTCAAATAATAAAATCACCATTCATGAATTTAGTTAACATACAAACTTAACTAAATTATTGCACCACAATTTCATCAATTATTTATTACTTTCAATAAATAAATTTTTTAAAATATTTATTTAATTCAATAAATATTTAGATTAATTACAAAATTTCTCGATCGTTAGAAGCACCAATTCTGGCAGAACACAAGGTGGACTAATCCTAACGCAGGAAATGACAGAGGAGACAAGAGAATTCCCAAAGGAGATTCCTCTACCAACATCAAACATCTTGTGGCCCAAAGATAGCAACCACATTCCTGATTTTATCATCTTGGATGATGAGGAGGAAATACTAATCCTTTCCAAGGAAGAAAAAGCCAAAACGGAAAGTTCCTTGCAATAAATGCCACAACAGTTCGAGGGAAATTTCATGGTCGAATCATCTCAAGCCCAGGAAAAAGGAGAAGGAACAGATGAAGGAAAAGATGGTGAGGTTGTCGAGGAAACCAACCCATCGAAGAATCAGAAGTTCATACCTTTTTGTGATGGGTCCAATTCAAGCGTCCCTGAGGAATGTATTGAATGAGAAAGCGATTAAGTTATGGCCATAAGTGAAGATATTCAGAACTAAGAGGTAACCTCTATCGCGAGCCTTGAAGGCAACATAACCACTGACAACTGGACTATCAGGCCTCAATTAGCCAAGAAGATGTAGATCCAGAGGATAAAGTGGGGACTTCCAAGAGATATTGGGACGGTATCACTTTCTTCACAGTGTGCTTTTTATTTTCCATGCATGTAAAAAACTAAAAAAGCAAAAAAAAAAAATAAAAAGCAAAAAAAAAAAAAAAAAAAAAAAAAAAAAAAAACAAAAAACAAAAAACAAAAAACAAAAAACATCTCTACACCCTTTTCACCACTTACAACTTTCAGTCTTTTCATGCTAGGCCTAAACTAAGAAAGTCTTGAGCTCCCCTCATCAATGGGAGTACGTAGGCAACCATTTATAATGCGGTCAAACTAAAAAAAAACCCAAACAAACACTTCTCAAATCGTTTATCTTCTAAAGCATGAACTACGCAGACCCGATCTTCCGCACATACAGGATTACGTAAGCAGCCATTAGTAGTACAGTCGGACCCTCAAAAGAAATATTCAAACCCAAACATCAATCCCAAGATAACCAACAATAGGGATTAAATGGCCATCATCATAAGATGCAACACGTCAACAACTCATAGCTCCTAAAGTGCGAGAATACTTGATCTCTTTTAACCTCCAACAATACATAGGCAACCGTCATTGAAAATTCTACCTCATACTTGACGACCTGTTCCCCCAGATCAAGATAACAAATCAAACATTGCAGATCAAATCAAACTCGGGAGAACTCATCACCAACCAAGCTGAGATCTTTGGGGTCAATTTAGTGGAGTCCGAAGGCCTCTCGACATCAATCATCAAAGTTGTAACAACAACACAATGATATATCAAGCATGATCAACAGCGAGAACCTTCAAAGAACCGACACCCTCAATCACAAGTCTTCATCAAATCAGAAGAAAACTATCAAGGCCGATTGGGCAAACAATTCAAGAACAATGATTGAGGGCATCAAAGCCCAAAGCGACTACCTGTTCAACATATGGTAAAGCGATAAAAGCCTCTTGCGATCTCGACATCTTATCAGTCCATCTGTCAAAGCAACAATCCTAGACAACAAGCAAATCTGTGGAAATTTTAAAATCAGCGACAACCCGATATTGGGTCCCTTATAACAAGATTGGGGAAATCTCGAAAATAGTGACAACTCAACACAGGGGCATTTATCAACCATCCTAAAGAGGAAAATGTAATAGTCAACACCATCAGCATAATACATCATCATTAGAGTTTCCCTCACATCATCTCACTGGCGATTCAGACTGGGGCATTTTTTGATTCCAAGAAAGGGAAGGAGTTTAAGGCGGGATAAGCCTCTCATCAAAAGAAAGGGGAGAACTCCTGAAAGAAATCATGGCGACATAAGCTTGCCCCTAAAAAAGAAGGGGAAGATTCTTAAGGAAGTCCTTCCCTCAAAAGCAGAAGCCTAATGACAAAAGGTCTAGCGAATGAAATCTTCATTATCAAATGTGACAACTGGTGTCGAGTCCACACAAGTTGAGGCCTCTACACCGAAGTTCAAATTTGGGCAGCAAATGAACGAGCTACACCCTCCATGGATGTCTGTGGCATTCAGGTCATCAGTTCAGCCGAGTTGCGAATCAAACGCTTAAGGAAATGGGGTACAAGCACCCAACAACGAGAGGAAACTTCAAATCATCTCAAAAAGAGTAAGGTAAAATTCTACTCTAGATAATTTAAAATGTGCATCAACCTAGGACAATAGACTCCTAAGGATAAATCTAGATCATCACATCATACATGATCTGAACATGTGCAAATGCGCTACATTAACGTACATCTCTATCAAGGTTTGGCATGCATCTCCAATAGATTTAAATATGCGTGAAAGTTAAGTGCCTAGATTAAAGAAAAATTTCGTCGTAGACATCTGGTTGTTGTCATTAATCCAGCGTAACATTAGGCATAGTCTGGTGAAGTAAACCTTGGAATATTACTTTAGCGAAAGTATCAGAAGTTCTTGTATTCTAAATCATTGGCATCAATTCAACGTAACATCAAGACAGTTCAGGGATACCACCGTTTGAGTGGGAACCGAAATTGTTTGGTGATGTCAGCATAGTCAACTACCAGTAGGGTAGGCACCGTTGTAAACTACCAGTGTATGCATCTGGAAGGTCTGGTAATTTCAGAACGTCATCCCCAGTAGAGATGTAGGAAACATCTCCACTTATCTTCATCAAACAAGCATCGACAACACCAATAAAAAGCTAAACCGTTAGAGTCAACACCAGTATAGGCATCGACAATGATCAGTAAAGGTAAAATGATTTGCGAAGTGCGACTTGCGATTTGCGAAATGCGATGCGCGAGTTGCAAAGTGCAATTGGCCAAATGCAAAAAGTGAAGTGCGAAGTACGTAGTACGAAATGCGATGTGCTATTTATGAACTGCGATTTACGAAAACATTTTAACATTCATCATAACATTCATTACAATAAGATTTGCATCATTAGAAATACCTTGTCATATTTCAAGTGTCTAGTAATCTTTATCATGTTCATGTTATTGCATTGCATGAACATGATAAAGAGGGGCATCTGTAGACACTCAAAATTTTGTTTTCCTGTTACTAACTATGAAGGAGGACAAAATCATCTTTTTCATACTCCAGAGATAACCCTGGAGGACCACAACATGAATTCCAACCCCAGAGATAGTCTTGTGAGATCGAGTTTCCAACCCTAGAGATAACCCTAAGAAATCAAGTTTAATGCCCGGAGTTAACCTTGGGAGGTCAAGCCAACCTCAAAGATACCCATGAGGACATTCAAAGTTAACATGACAATCTCAGAGATAACCTTGGGAAAAGTGTAACGACCCCAAAATTTATACAATTTAAATCTCGACTTCGGTCGTTAACCAAACATTCAACCTCTAATTTTACATCATTATTCGATATTAAAAATCACTAAAAATTGCAGAATATTTAAAACTTTTGTACATTTCCTTATTTATTGCCCTAAATCGCAACCTTTACATTACATCTCTTCGATTCCAATATATATCATGAATCGCTATAATAAACTGACTATACAAAGTCTTACATCATAAATAGATATCCATATACAATGGATAGCTCAATTTACAACTCAACAACATTTACATTCAAAATATTACATACATTTCTCATAAAATATAAGTAATCTTCGTGAATATAGTTCTCTATAACTCACTTAGCACATATCCTTATCTTAATTCCTTGACCTGCAAAAGTGGCTATTTGCAAGAGTGAGCTCGATAGCCCAGCGAAATCTAACAGTTTTCATGCATCACATAGCACATAATAACATGCTCGATATACATCTCATTAAAGTAACATGGCATACATGCTTTTAATTCACATAGAAAATATCAAGATTGAGTTCCTTACTCAATCATCATTCTTTAGCCAAAATAATGCAGTCATATATTGACTTTAACATTTCATTATTTCAACATATATATAACATATCATGCAATTTAAAATAGTTCATCAAGTCCACGTAGAAAATAGGAACCGAAAGACTTGCCTTGATCGTTGTTTACCAATAACAGTTTAACAACTTACAGCTATCTACACTTCACGTGCCCTACGCAATTATATAATCATACACATTAAATATTAGTCACATAATAACACACAGTAATTGTAATGTAAACTCTACTCTACGTCTCATAATCTTTCCTATTAATAAATATATAATGTTCAACTTAATTGTGTTAACTTTCAACTTATATCTCACTGTATTTCATATTCGCAGTTCATTCAAGTTCTCAAGTCTTGCTAGGACTACTCATTGGTTTTATATTAAATCCATTCCATATCTTATAATATTTATTTCAATTGAATTGAAATACTTTTTAAGTTCATTAACACTTGGCACGACGTTTCGACGATCATTCGTCACACGCCCGATTTGCCTCTCTTGTGTATGCTACCTATACTTCTATAACTTATCTAACACATTATTTATTAATGTTAAGCACCATTAAATTTACTAACATTCATGTTTAATAACTTAGGACATCATCTTTTATGGTCAGGAGCACTACACATGCATATGTGCATGCCCGACGCCCTCCGATTGCCTCTGAAAACACAATAGTCCTAACAATGACCATTTTGACCCAACCTAATGACTTCAAATTGAAACACTTAAAGAATAAAAGTTGTAGGTCTATTCATCCTCGTTCTGGATCATCTTGAATCACCTCAATCGGAGTTCGTATGAAAAAAGTTATGGCCGTTTTACTACAAGAGGTCAAAACTGTCCAATCCAGACCACTTTTCCAGCGCTGGGGCGCGAGACAGTGGCGCTGGGGAGTGAATTCTAGTGCTGGGTCGTGAATTCTAGAGCTGGGGCGCGAAGAATAGGCTAGCCAGTGGCGCCAGGCGCGAACTTTGGCGCTGGGGCTCCATTTTTGGCACTGGGGCGCCGAAACTTGCAGAACCCAACCATCGGATAACAGAACAACTAATTTCTCTCTATTTAACACTACTAACATCTAAATTAACATGCATAACTTATATAAATAACTCATATACACATTATCCAACATGCATATACCAATTTAAACCACTAAACAACAATCACAGAAAACTTAATTCCTTGAAAACCATATTTTAAACCCAAAAAGTCCTTTTTTATACTTCTAGACACTGTGAACACGGTAATCACAGTTTATAAACCAATTTTTATTCCTTGAGACTACGATTCTCTGAATTTCAATTTCGTTCATGTTCATGTTCATGTTCATGCTAGTTATAACAATACAACCACCTACAATTATCATAATTCAGTTGTATGGCCTAATTCGGAACAAGAATTCACAGAACATATAAATTTTATGCCATAAAACTCATACATATTCATATATCTATATAACAACACAATTTCCCATTTACAGAGACTTTACAAAATTTTGAAAGCCATATAATATAAAAATTTTAACAACGTAATAATAATGGGTTGAAGAATTTACCCAAAGTGTAAAGTGTAATTAGTAGGAGATGAATTCCTTCTCAACTCTTGTTCAATCACACACTCACAATCTCCCCAAAAATTTCTCAATCTCTTTCTGTGATACTAAGCCAGACTTAGAAAAAAAAAATGAAGAAGAAGAAGACGTTTATAATACTGAAAAAGAACTGACGCGTTGAGGTCAGTTACCCAATCATGGGTAACTGCTCTTAACTTTCCAAAAACCATGTTTGGCTACCAT
Source organism: Panax notoginseng (assembly GCA_016801055.1). NCBI lineage: Eukaryota > Viridiplantae > Streptophyta > Magnoliopsida > Apiales > Araliaceae > Panax > Panax notoginseng. Next base: position 109,558,013 of record CM029019.1, read on the forward strand.
TTAATTATTACTTCTATTTATTTTAATCAATCCCCTATACTATAGTTTAATAATGTCACATCCAATTATAACATAAATCAAATATCTTATTTAATTTAATTTAAATAAAATATGATAATTTCTCATTAATTCACATAATCAAATAATTAAATTCTCATTTATTAATAATGTCAAATTATTAGATCTCTAATTAATTATTAAATTAATTAAAATAACATTAGGCTTATTAATTATTTCTTTTAATTCAATAAGCTCACATAAATACATACTTGAATAATTAATATTATCCACATTAATTTAATAAATATAACACATATAATTACATTAATCTACCGTAATATCATTAATTAATTATTTAATCTAATAATTAATTCACCGAAAAATATTTATTCAATTTAATAAATATTTAATTTAATTTACAAAAAATTCGGTTGTCACATCTTCCCCCCTTAAAAGGATTCTATCCCCAAAATCAAGACTCAATAATTCATTCGTTACAATCTTTCCTACATACAAAGATTCTGTCCCTAGAATCGAAGATACAAATTAAACACATAACTCAGAGAAATCTTTCATCATTTTATCTAAATATAGATTTTATATTTCATACTACATTCCTTACTTTAACAAATTCTAGGTTTCGTTTCATAACTTTCACTTGAACTCAATTATTTTCTGAGTATTATATATCTTTTAACCGATTCATTTCCTTTTCTAAGGATCGCTATCAAAAACACTCGGGATATTACATTCACCATTTCTTCTAAGAATTTCGTCCTCGAAATTTTATCTATTAATCTTTATTCATCCGATCTATCAAAATAGGTTTTACGTTAATACTATATTCATTCCTTGGGTTTTATAACCACTTCTTTCCACAAAGATCTTTCTACAATTATTAAACTTTTCTATTAAAAGTTTCACAGTATTCTTTGATAACTCATATCCTTCTCACTTCAAAATCTCTTTTCTCACTTATTCAACATACTCATCATTCAGTGTCGTTCTACGACTCACTTCTTTCACTTCCATCTTGCAGAATAACAATAATCTTCCACAATTGTTCAATAATTGGGAAGTAGTATGAATAACTCAGGAATTAAAAGATTCCAAATCATGCTGAGGGGTCATAAGACCGTGAACTCTATTTTCGGTTTACTAGTACTTCAACTCAATCCTTCACACTGCAAACCAGAGTGTTTATCAATCACAAAGACTGAAAACACCCTCCTCACGTACACTAGGTGGCCAGCCTATTGTACCACTACGTTAGGTCGCAACATAGTGTTTTGTAACGACTATATGCGTTACGCTCGGTACTTAGCCCTTCGTACAATGTATTGTACACAAACATTTCAGCACAAAGTATAAAACTAAGTGCAACCCCTAATAATAGGGTTGTTCACCTCAGCTTTTCAACATCTGAATCCGCACCAAAACAATTTGGTTTGGCATAACTTTTCAATGAACGTTTGAATTTCATGAACATCTTTCAATGTTTATCTAGCTGAATCAAATACCATAGACCTCTACAACAATTCGGACATCAATCGAAATATATATATATATACATACATACATATGTATTCTCATATCTTAAAGAAATCTAAAAAAAAAAAACTTTTTATGACATCATGATATCGCACTGTATTTACAGTCCGTTGAGGATTCCATCATTTAGTGATTTTATCATACTTCATCATACCATAGTGGGCTGACGATCCTTAGATCACATCCAACACTAGGTAATACTGCTTTGATGACTCCATCATTTTTATCATCTTTGCACCAGGTTACATGATGTATTAATGATATATAAAATACATTTTGATATATTACAAATCATTTTTGTCTAGCCGAAGCAATTAGCATAGACATACTAATAACAATATTGTTGTTAAAACTCATTGGTTCCATCAGTTGATCCAATATTTTTCAAGAAAATAAAAGTGTAAACATCAGCACGAAGTCAATAAATTTCGAAAGTCTAGCATAACTAGTAGATTTAGAATACATATGCTTCCACCATCAACTCCACTTTCTGTAATGATCCATTGCTTAATAGGTCTATCTATTCCTATCATTCTCAATACTACATTTACACTTATCTATACCCAGTTCGTCAAACTTACCACACGTTATGAGTTCAGGAACTTACCACAATCATATGAGTTTAAGAACTTATCCTAGTTAAACCATAGACGTCCATTCGCTGAGGGGTTCAAAAACATACCATATAATTATGAGTCACGAACCGACCATAAGTATGAGTTTTAAGAACTCGCACTTAACCTTATGATATTCTCTAACTAAACTCTACCTATCTGTTATACACATGAGAAAAGAATCACCTTCTCAACAGACATATAGCAAATAGCGCGACACATACGTTCCAATAATTATCAATGGGATAAACTGAGTGCAAGCACAAAACCCTCGCCCATACAAAGGTTTGTACAACTCAGCCATCACATGAGTCCTCAATTGAAACCCCACCTAACTCTATCTTGCTATTAACTTGCTCTTTGCTCGACCGCTACAAAAATACCGCTACAACTACGCCAAAGTCAGAAATAACCCCGGGAGGGGCAAAATGGTCATTTTGCAAACTCAAACTTAACTTAAATCAAATCAACTCATTTCAACTCAAACTTCCTCAATAGAAGTCCTACAAGAATCATGTCTTAACTTATGAGTGCAAACTAAGCAAAATAGCTCAACGGACAGCCTGATGGAGACCCATAAATGCTATTTCGGTCATGGACCCATCTTCTAAGGATTCAAAAATGGGCAAATCTTATGTCATTATATAGCTCTCGGAAAGAGCTTTTAAGAATGGTATGGCATGCTTCCATTGGACTCTCAGAATGAAAGTTATGAAGGTTCGAACGAATAATGCATTGTCCAAGTGCACGTACTTCAAGACAGCAGGACCCACAGGCCCGGAGCACCCCGGGTAGCCGCATGTATACCCATGGCTGTCGCAGGTACACCTGCGGCTTCCCCTCTATAAATAGAGGGCTTGGGGTGGCCATTTTGAAGAGAGAAAAGGCGAGGAAGCCATGTCCATTTTGCTCTGTACACACTATAAATTGAGTGCTTTCTCATTTCAAACACTTGTGAGCTTATATTTTGCTATATTTTACCTGTGAAAACCGAGTGTTCATTCATTGAAAGCTATTTGAAGTCTTATTTGGCAGCCCACTATAAGCCCTCTCACATTTCTTAAATCTTTTCTCCACTTTTGTTCACACACTATTCACGTTGAGAGTCGCGTGGTGTGTGTATTCCCGGACCGTCGGTCCGTGGCTTTTATATATATAAATACTTATATGTATATATTATTATCGAGTTATCTCGAATAAGCCTTAATATAATATTCGGAGCATTTATTGCTTATATATATATATATATATATATATAAGTATTTATATATATATAAAATCAGTAAACGCTCCTGAAATAAATCCAGGCTCAATCAAACAGAGTTTGATGATAACAATATATATATATATATATATAATTGTTTACAGCTTTCTTACATACTGTATCATCATGTGAGCCTAGGAATCATGTGATCACAGATTCAGTCTCCTGAATTAAGATTCGGTTCCCGTGATGGACATTTTCAGCTGTGACTAACTTGTAAATTATTCACGGTGTTTTAATTTCCTTAGACGACTCTCATGCCCACAAGGATTTCAGCACTGCTATGTATCTTATTTTCTCGAAGATGCTTCGCATCTCGAAAATAAAAGCAATTCAGTCGAACATATAATAAAATGGAAGTATCAAAGGCCACAATTACTATTGAGCATAAGGATTTGAAAAACCACTTTTACAAAATATCACTGCTATATCTTGTTAAAACTGAACTTTTATTCAAAATTCAAACCCTTTGTATATAAGTGCAAACGAGGCATAGCACTACTTCCAGATAATTGCACATAGACCTACACGCACACACATTCAGATAAATGTTTAAATATAAAAAGTAGTGATCACTGTGTTACCATGGATGTCGGGGGGTGCCTAACACCTTCCCCTCGCATAACCAAGCTCTCGGACCCTAAAGAATCTCGATTTCACAGACTAGTTACGCAGTGTCACATCATTTGGTCTATGTGCAAACCTTTTCTCGGTTGAGTTGGTGCAACCATTTAAAAATACTCACTGTCGACTCTTACAGTCAATTCGTCGATATATACATGTCGGACCTTTTCACAACTTATTTTTTCAAACAAATCTCACCTAGCATGAGAACACCAAAAGACAAGAACAGAAAAGGGACAAATAAAAATCCTAACGTCGACAACTTACATACTACAGAATATGGAATAAAATATTATTTCTTACGAATATTGAACAAAAATAATATCCTTTATGAATATTGAACGAAAATAATATTACATACGAATATTAAATGAAGACAATATCCCTTACGAATATTGAACGAAAATAATCATCCTTACTAATATTGAATGAAAATAATATTTGTACGAATACGAAAAATAATATCTCTTCTTAATATGAAATAAATAATACCACTTACCTTAAAAGGAGAGTACTTCTGACTGACATAGCGGAGATATTCTTGAAGAAAATTTGCCCTATTTGCTTCACTCAAAGTTTCCTTAAACTCAAAATAAATACGCTCAATATTATAGAAGAAGAATTCTCTGATTCTGGTGTGATTTTCATTTCTGAACTAGGCATCCTATGTATAGGAGAATGACATGATACTATTTAGAAAATAAAATCACGGACGCACAGTAAACATTCACAGGCGCCGAATTCGTTCGGCTGGAAAAAAATTTGATTTACTATGCAGCACTATGCAAACACTATGCAGTACTATGTAATAAAATATTCTAATAAAATGAAAACTTTATATAAAATATAATATGTATATATATATATATTACACACACCAGCACACACACTAGCACACACATAAATATAATATATATATATATATATATATATATATATATATATATATATATATATATATATATACATATATATATCTCTGTGTGTGTGTGTGTGTATAATGCCCCCAAATCCAGGTTACCTGACCCCCAGTTGTAGTGTTCACGATCCATCATATAAATAATATCTAACTACACATTCATTTATGAATAACATCATACATATCATTAAATAATATCCTTAATACAATATCTCAGGTTTTCTATCCTTGACATAACAAACATATCCTTAGATATACAAAAAGGGTTTACACATAATAACATAACAATTAAAGTCATAAAAACTACTACTGAATTATGTATTGCCCTTGTCTCTGTCTACCCCTCCTCCTACCTCATCATTAGCTGAAATGTTATATTTAAGCAAGGGTGAGCAACGAGTTTGTTCCGCAAATTAAACATGCAATACAGATATGAATAATAGACTACTGATTCAACAGAACTTTACTAAAGTTCTGAGGACTTTGAAATAGCTGGGCAAATCATTTAGCAATAACAACATTTTATCAAATTATAAGCTAAAAATCAATTCAAGGATGAAAGAGCAAAACGCTTTCAAAGTTTCAATAATGTTCAATCAATTATCAAGAGATATTACTACGTAATAATAAAGTGGAATATTTTCCAAATTTTATGTTGAGTGATCACAGTGGGATCATGAACGTCTCGAGGCATTATCAATATTCAATACTGAATTACCCTAGAATTAAAAATTAGCTATAAAAACTAAACTATAACCCTCTAAAAGTACTTGGAGCGGCCAACCCCTTGTACCCAACATTATGCATAATACTAAAGCTCGCGCAACGGCCGTATATCCGACCATAAGGTTCCCTTTTTATATAAAGGTTGTTCATCTCAGTCTTACATCAAGAGTTCGTATCGCAATAATATAGTTTGGATTTAAAGATATGTTATGATTTCAACATCTAATCTCTATCTCAATCTAGCCAAAATAATTGGCATTGATCTTTCAATAACAATTGAGTTCAAATACTAGAACGTATCAAGTTTCAACAAATATCTGTCTCGGCAAAACAATTAGCTAAGATATAACTCAAAAAATTTTCTATAATAGGAAGAAATCAATTGCCCTTTTTATAATCAAAAATTCTATTTATAGCTATGAATAACTAACAATAGTTATTCACCAGACACGCTTTTGAAATTTAAAACTCAGTTTGAGTTAATAAACTTGCACTAATTGTGAATAATCAATAATAACCTTAGACGTGGTATAATCAACAATAATTACCCACTTAACACGATAGTAATTTGAATTTAAGTCAAAGAAATTACAATACATACGAATATTCAATAACAATCTTTGATGCGAAATAATTATCAATAATTATCCACTAACATGTTTGAAAAGTAATAACTCAAGTTTGAGTTAGGAAACTTGCCTTTGTCGCCGACTACTGCTACACAATATAATTTAGATTCTTTTGAAAAACCTATAATCAATAATATCGGTCACAACTATAAGACCGCAACTTTTATGAATAAAGAATAATTTTCTCGAAATATATTTTTGAATATTATGGTGTGGATTTGATATAATGTTATAGTTGTGGATAATATTTACAAATTTTACAAAGTAAGCATGTGAAAACCCCGAATTCGGGTCCCGAATCACCGCGGATCCAATACAATCATTCTATCACTATTTGCGGAAGATATAAACATAAATTGTTTAGACAATAAACGTACACATTATTTTCCCAAAATCGAGTAAACTTAACTTATAAACAATTCATAAACTATTAGACATATAACATATTTATCAAACTATTCTATTACAAATTAGCTGCACATTTTATCCCAAGCTGAACTTGGCTTTAACCATTTTCCTGTATCCAAACGCATTCGCCTTATTTGCAATATTTATCATGATATAGCAAGGGTGAGCATGAAAGTTGCCCATCAAGTTTAAATTTATTAAGATATATCATGATTGAAAGAGTTTGAATAATAAGTTGGCTATAATTCATCAATATAATTGTGAACTAGCAGGAACAAACTTTTGACTGAACAAGTATTAAATATGAACAAATATATCTGGACCAACTGGTAATGAAGGTGATCAGCCTTTCATACCTGACTTATACATGCAATATGTACAGAGTACAATTCTACAATGGCAATTAGCAATGATTATCCATAAGCATATCTGAATGAAACAACTCTTAGTAGAGTTAAGTAAAACTTGCCTGTTTGGTTGATTATTGCTACGCAATTTATAATGTTTTATCTGAAGACCTAATATATAATATCGAAATATAAATTAGAATAATATCATCACAATGTAATATATATATATATATATATATATATATATATATATACACACACACACACACACACATAGAATAACCTGAACATATAGCACATAACCCTATCAACATATAACACACATAAAACTCGGTATCAGGTCAAACTGTTTCAATCTGACTTGAACCCGACACAATTCTGACATCTCGATGATCTAGTCGGACCTTTACTCGAGTTTAAGTTCAATTAAACTCTGTCTTAACAGTTAACAATTATCTTAGAAAATCATATTATCAGTCTAAATAATTTTCATAAGCTCGATTTTTTTTTCCAGATTATTAATATCTTTTATCATAATTTTCAACCACTTATATTGTATTTATCTAATACAAATACCACAATATTCCTTTATCATTAATATTTATTTAATACTAAATATTACTGGAAATCATAACACAATATTATAATATAATTATAATATATTAAAGTATTTTTAATACCTTAAAATCATATTAACCCTAAGATATTTGAAATTTAATTTCTATGATTTCCAAATTTAAATTTTCAAAATAGAAAATTAATATTTCTAAATTATAATTAGGATTTTCTAATTATATTAAAATTTACCAATCACTATTCAAGCTTGGTAATTAGGATTATTATTTCCTAATTAAAATTGTTAATTTAGAAATTAGGGTCATAAATGGGTCTTTAGGGTTTATAACCCAAGAATTAGGGTTTCAAATTTTGAAATTAGGGTTTTCTAACCAATTTGTTAAGATTAACCTTAATAAATCTTATAATTATTTACACTTACACCATTAAGTTCCCAATTGAGGGTTTCTACTTCTGAATCAGGGTTTCGAATTCCCGGAACTGAAATTAAGGTTTCAGAACCGGTTTCTTATTAGTTATTAGGGTTTTCTAACTGAACGTGAACGTTCTTAATATAATAGTAGGGTTTGCCACAGATATAGTTTATCTGGTCACTCTTGACCCTTAACCACATACTGTACACATATACAACCATATACACAGAACATATTTACGTATATCCTTAATCCTGAATAATTCACCAAAAGATTTGTAAATCCAAAAATTTCTTTTCGGAAATGTCAATTCCATACACTTATTTTCTGCCTAGGTTTATTATTTAACATTTATTCAATAATTTAAGATTAAAAATAATTTTTTAAATTCTTGGGTCGTCACATTCACCCATTCTTCTAAAAATTTCGTCCCCGAAATTTACCTTACACCATACACCATTCATACACAGCATCGCATGCTACCCAATACATTCTTCACAAGAATTAAAATTTTGAAATTGTGCTGAGGGGTTTTACAGACTATTGTCTGTCATTTTCGCAAAGGTTATATGGAAATTCATCTGCAAATCGTCATAACTTAGGGACATAGTGGGTAATTAGCCCGATATGCCATGTACTTATTAAGTACTGCTGGTCGAATCTGTTTCTCGTCTCTGCCATAGGCACAATTTTTTTTACCTCAGTCTTATCGGATTCTACACCAAAATAATTTGGTTTGGGAAATTTCTTCCAATGAATAGTTAGAGTTTTTATCACATTAGTCTAGCTGAATCGAATAGCGTAGACTCATATGAATAATTCAATTCAATCGAATTATTTAGGTGTAGCCAAACCCCATTGGCAAATTAAAATTTTTGAAAATATTTTTACGAATGACGTCATGATGCCGTACTGTATTAACAGTCCGTTTGAGGATGTCGTCATTATATGACTTTATCATAACACATCATACAATAGTAGAACAATGATTTTTAGATCGAATTCACACTAAGTATTCTTGCATTTATAACTCCATCAACTTTTATCGTCTCTGCACCAAGTTACATGGTACATGAGTGATAATTAAAAATAAATTTTGATATTTCAAATCATCTTCGTCTAACTGAAACAAGTAGCATAGACTATATTTTAAACCGTTTCAAAAATGATTACGAGTCTACACAATTTTTTTAAAAGCACATAGTGCGTATTTAGCTTGATATCAAAATTTCGAAGTCTAGCATAGCTAGGAGTTTTGGAAAACCTATGTCTCCTCTAATAATCATTTGCTTAAATAGTCTATCTATTCCTATTATGCTTAATACTCCATTCAGACAAAATTATACTCAGTTCGTCAAACTTACCACACTTATGAGTTCAGGAACTTGCCACAATCATATGAGTTTAAGAACTTGTCCTAGACAGACCTTTGGCGTCCATTCGCTTAGGGGTTCATAAACATTTCATATAATTATGAGTCACGAACATACCATAAGTATGAGTTTTAAGAACTCGTACTTAACCTTATATTCTCTACCTATAACCTATCTATCTGTTATACACATGAGAAAAGAATCACCTTCTCAACACGTATATAGCAAATAGCGCGACACAAACATTTCAATGATTATCAGTGCCAGAAACTAAGTGATTTTTACACCAAGTACAATTCCCCGCCCATAACAAGGAATCATACAACTCAGCTACTGACATGAGTCCTCAATTGACCCCCACCTAAACCTACTCCCTTCTCAATACGAATTTCATTTAATTCGTATTCATAATCCTTTCTTGAATCTGTACCAATTCATAGTACCACTGACACACAATATTCTTGCCACAGACTTATCTATCATTCGCTTAATCCATATCAGATCACAGGGTGATCTCATCATATATAATACGATCCATTTCTATTCTATGATCGTTTTATTTTTAGATCTTCTCATCGCTGGAGACCTTTAGTCCTTTAGACTCGATCTACTCATCA
>CM029019.1:109568176-109686471 GCA_016801055.1 Panax notoginseng
AAAAAATCATTAAAAATAGAAAATAAATTCTAAAAATTACAAAAATAGTTAAAAAATTATTTTAAATTCAGAAAATTAGTTTTTAATTATTTGAATATATTTCATAAATATTTAATATTTTTGGAATATAAAAGTATTTAATTTATTTAATTATAATATTAAATAAATATTTAAAAATGGTTTTAATAACGTGAAAAATCATTTTAAATTATATTATGGTATAAAAAATAGTTTAAGTTATTTTTTATAACTTTTAATATTTTGTGATGAATTTCATTAATTAATTAAATTAATGGTAATTAAGCTATTTAATAAATGTATTAAATAAATTATGAAAAATAGAATTAATGATATAAAAATTATAGAAAAATGATTTAAAGGTTATTTAAGTTATAAAAAATGACTTTTGATATTTTGTCATGAAAAATATTAATATTTTAATATTAAATGATATTAAATTTATTTAATACTTATATTAAATAAATTAGTTTAAAAGTGATTTTAATATTAGAAAAATCATTTTAAATGAAAATAAATAGTTTTAAAAATATTTTAAGTTATAAAAAAATAACTTTCAATATTTAAAGTTAAATTTCATTAATTAATTATTATTAATGATATTAAAGTTATTTAATAATTATATTAAATAAATTAGTTTAAAAATGATTTTAATATTATAAAAATCATTTAAAATGAAAATAAAGTGTTTAAAGATATTTTAAGTTATAAAATATAACTTTTAATATTTAAGAGATAATTTCATTAATAATTTAATATTAATGATATTAATTTAAATAATAAAGGATATTAAGTTTATTTAATAATTATATTAAATAAATTGTTTTAAAATGGTTTTGTTTATTTAAAAATCATTTAAAAAGGAAATAAATGAATTAAAATATATTAGGTTATACTTAATGACTTTTAATATTTTGATAAATAATGCATTAATACTTTAATATTAATGATAATTATTTAAAAATGATTTTAATTCTTTTAAAAATCATTTAAGTGTAATATTAATACTTTAAAAGTATTTTGAGTTATTATAAATAACTTTAACATTTTGGCAATGGTTTCATTAATAGTTTAATATTAATTAAATATTAATGATAATAGAATTGATTAGTATTTAAATTATTTAAATATGATTCCGAGGTTTGAAATTTATGATAAATCATAATAAATGTTTTTAAAATTATTATAAGTCATTTAAAAATAATATGACTGATACGTACGGATATTGAGTTGCAGGACAGAATCTTAGACTCGGTAATTACCCGATAAAGCTGTCGGTACACCGACATATTTCAAAAATTGATCTGGACTTAGATAATTTATTGAGATATGTGGTTATTTGTGATTCAATGGTTATTAAACATATGTGCCAATGTGATTAGTGTATGTTGACTGCAATAAGCAGTGTTATGTGTTATAGTATGTTATTCTAATCGAACGAACGATCTTGTTAATGATAGGTCGTGAGATAAGCGATAAATCTAAATTACAAACTGTAAGCAGCGCTTCAGGCAAGTATCTAACCTTTGCATTTTCTTTATGCAATGGACATGAGTAAGAATGTTTCTAAACTATATTATTACTGTACGATTATTAACCTTATATTATATAAGCTCATTGATTATCAACATGTTAGTATATGGTAACTCAGATATATATATTCCGTTTGTTAATTTCTAAAAATGGTTAAACAAGTGTCCCCACTTGAATAATCATTGTATTTAATCACATGTTGATATACCTTTATCAATTACCCGTATACATATATGTTGAATTATAGATTATTGTTGAACAAGATAAAACCTTTGATTTGAAACCCAGACAAGTATGAACATCCCTACACGAGAAAACTGTTTATGCACCCAAGGTGGATAGAGTGAACGATCCTATCGTTCTTGTAATATAGTATTGATCAATACAGGGCCCATAGGAAGTACAACCTAACGCCCATAAGTTATGACGGTTTACATGTGAATTTCTGTTTAACCTTTTTGAAAATGAAAACAATGTTCATGGCATGTCACCATAACCCTAGTTATAGTCAATATATAGTTTCAAAAATTTGAAAGAGAGTTGTTATGTTATTATTATCGGTTCAGAATACTTCACAACTATTGACTTGTTGTAGAAGAATAGTACAAAGAAAATATTTAAATTCTTTCAGATTATATATATATAATTGCTATTACTTGCTGGGCACTCAAATGCTCATCCTTGCTTAATTTAAATGTTTCAGCTAAGTGTGAATGATCAGAGAGCTCTGCTAAGAACAATAGAAAGGGAAAAGGTTGTTGAATGAATGAATGAACGTTATCTTATGTAATAGTTTAATACTATTAAGACAAGTATGATATATATTATCTATCATGGTTTGTAATGAATGTTTAAAGTTACGTACTTGGGATTAGACTCTGATAAATGTAAGTTAAGTTTGATATTTATATTATTGTTATTATTATTAGTATTATTCCGCTCATAGAAATGATATCGTGATGAACAGAGTTCGGGTTTCAAGTACCTGAGTTTGGGGTCTTCACAAGTTGGTATCAGAGCTTAGGGTTAGAAACCTTAGGTGGATTAGACCTTAGGCTATAACCTTGGAACAGAGAGAAACGTTGAAAATATAAATAACTCAAATAGAGTTTTAATGGAGATGAATTGAGTAAATTTATCGTCAAACAAAATCAAATATAACTTGTATAAAACTATTATTTGTTGTGTGTATATATTAGTTGGTAATCAGGATAACTTAGTTGTGAACATGTCAGCTAAAAAAGGATTAGGATACCCTCAAATCGTAAAGAAGAAGTCAAACTCGTACCCCGAGCCAATATCAAAGTCAATAGCTGAAATAGAGGCTCACATTGAAAGCTACCTCAATGGGGTGGTTACTTTGAAAAGTATAGTACCAGACCCTAAAACGATAGTATAACTGAAAGGTAAAGTATAGTTAAGAATATGTGGTCAATGTCGAGTTCTTAAACTCATATGTTTGTGATGAGTTTTTTAAACGCATAATGTATGGTAAGTTTGATGAACTAGATGTAGTTAGGTGTGAATGGATTATTGAGGATAATGAGAATAAACATATTTCTAAGCAATTGATCCTTAGTGAAGGTCTAAGAAGATAAGTAGTATTACTATTATATGAGTAGGTATGATTTTATGTTGTGTATATGATAAGTATGTCTGTATAAGGTAATATTTTCAAATTTTGTATAAGTTGTGGCAGCGAATCCCGACTTTTGAGTCACAAAGCGATATCGGATGATTAAAGCAGTATGTGCTATGGTATGTCAAGTGTTATGAGTATGAGTCTATGATGGATTAATGAAATAAGTTGGTATAAAGATAATAGATATTTATCTGTATACTAGTTACTACAGTAAACCAAAATTTTAAAATCTAATATTTTGAGTACATGATTATTCGAATAGAAAGACTTGTGTTATATGTTAAGTGTATATGATAAGGCTTAGAATAAAGAATAAATTGTGAAAATACCGCCAAGGAGACGAAAATAAAGTACCCAGACAGAAGAAACTGTCAACAAAGCTGGAAGACAACCAGACCCAATACAGAATTTTACGAATATGGACGATCAAGCTATGCAGAACGGAATACCAGTCGCGGGAAGATCAGTCAGATAATCGATAGACGAACGTCAAAGACTTCAAGGCCATCGTACTGACAGGATTTAGAGGGTCAACTGACCCTGTAGTAACATTTGTAATATCTAAGACAATGAAGGGGAAAAAGATAGTTTTGTCACCTATACGATAAAAGGAAATGAGATAAAAGGAAAGTCTGTGTGTTTAAGTGTGAATCAATGGAGTATAAAGTGGAAGAATGTCCAAGAAGGAGAAAGGAGGCAAGTAATGAGAATACGAAAAGGCAGCAGGACATTGGCAACAACGGGACCAACATCAACAAACAAACCAACGAAATCAATCGCAAGCGTCTTCAACATGACCGTTCAAGATATCGTGGCAGCTAGGGATGCAACTCTAGGTATTACTCAAACCAATTTTATTTCTTATATATATAGTAAAATATTTTATAATGATATTTTGAAGGAGGAATTTGAATTCTTTTAGGAATCAAATTTCCGTTTAATCAGAAAGACAAGCTTTATGTGAATAGTTAAAGATCAGTTCGATCAATTTTGATCGAGATCTACTCGCAATGATTGTGTATGATATGTACCCTAGTATGTATAGGTTTTAAAACGGTGATTCCGGGGACGAAATCTTTATAAGGGAGGGTGAATGTAACAACCCGATATTTTCTATATAAATAAATCAGAAATTTTGCGTATAATTTTTTTTTATTTAAGGATGAGGATTTGTACAAGATAATGTGTGTATGTAATTATGTAATAGATAAAAATATATTTATTACATGAATGTTTACAAATAATTTTTATTTTAGAATTATTGACTATTATAAAGTTTATTCTTTTAATAATTAATTTTATAGTGAAAATATTTTTATTAATTATTTTTCATGAAAACATGATTATTATATTATTTAAATAATATATGAAATAATTATTGAATTATTATAATAATTATTTATTTTATTATATGAATTTATGTTAGAATAATTAAGTTATTTATTTTAACTTAATTATTAATGGTATATAAGTCAGATAAATCAGATATGGAATCCAAACCCTAATTTTGGATTTTGATCAAGGAATGAGAATAAAATATTATATTAATTATATTTTGATTTTTCAGTGCTATACTTACGTACGGTATGTGTGTATAGAAAATGGTTGGTCAATTATGGTGTTTAATGTCAAAACCCTAGCATTAATTTATTTCAACCTATTTTGAAGTTCAGATGGGAGATTCAAGACTGTGTTATGCGATTTATGGGTGTATTATATAATTCTATGATTAATTAGGTAACCCTAATTAATAGTTAGAAATATTAAATTTCTTGAAATCCTAATAATTATATTAGAAACCATAATATTTAAATTATAATTAAACATTAATTCAAGAGTCGAATGCAAGCTTAAGACTGTTATGTAATCATTATAATGTGTGTAATGACCGATATTAAAGATATTAACCCTAATTAGGGAGAATCTTAATTATTTTCAAAACCCTAAATTTTTAAAAGGTATAAATCCTTATTATTTTTATATAAATTATAAACCCTGAACTTGTTAATTATGAACCCTATTTGCTAATTAAGCAAGTTTAATGCTAATTAGTGCACTTTAAACTCTAATGTTCATGTATGATGCAATTAGTAAACACAATCTAATTAGGGATTTCTAAATTGTATTATTGGAAACTAATTTTCATTTTTGGAAGCTAAATTGTTATTTATTTTTCCTAATTTTGGAAATCCTAGAATTTTGGCTCTTAAAACCTAAAATGGTTCAAATCCTAAACCCTAACCCAAACCCTAAACCCTAAGGGTTAGATTAGATTGTCAATAATGCCCTTAAAATTTGAAATCAAATTGACCATATTACCCTTTTTGTATTATTTGAGAGATAACTTGCAAATCCAGCTAGAATATGTAGTTGGTAAACCACCAAGATTGCCCATGTGACAAAAATAACATAAGTCATCCATATATTGACAGCTAATTCAGCCAAATTCATTGCACCAAGAGATTATATAAGAGTTAGAGAAAGAGAAAGTACTCATTTTGTTCATTTCTTTCCAAAGCTCTTACCAACTCTCTCTCACTAAAAACCCACGAAATTATGTAGTATATTAGCTCACAATTCAAGCCCCACGAATTCCTTAAACAAAACAGAAACATAGAATCAAGATTTGCTCATGGAAAGGTATAAAGCTAATCTTACAATCTGATTTTGAATGATATGATAAAATTTATGTTTGTGTGTTGTAATATGTTCTATGTTGTGTTAATCCATGATCTGGGTTGGTACATAGGTGATCCATAACATCTAGATACTCGAAATAAGAGTTTTTAAAAATCTGGGAAAAATTATTTTTATGGTCTGACAATGAATGTCAGACCTTGTAGATCGCAGTCTGTTAAGTGTTTTTGTTGTTTAAAAGTTTTTAGTTGTAGTCTGGTATAAGCTCTCTCATCTGGTACAAGTATTAAAGTCAAATCATGAACTGATTGGAAGTTATTCACTGTCAAAACCCGTTGACCGGGCATGACCGGCTAAATTCTGGGTAACCCAGAAACTTAGTATCCAACGTCTGACAATATGTTTGCAAGCCTTGATCTGTCAGTCTGTTATGTGTTTTCATGTTTTTGTTTTAACCGGTTTATAGTATTTATGTGTTCTTCAGTTTCATGTTACTATATCACTTTGATAAACAACATACTAACATAAATCAATGGTCAAAGTAGCCTTCATGATCATATTTGAAATTTTTGAAATTTCCAGAAATGGGTTGAACAACATTTCTGACATGGGTTGACCGGCTGTATTATGTGATTCTGATGTTGTTGTTTTTGATATGATGATGCATAGTTTTACTAGGTTATGTATACTACAATCTTAAACTAATAGATCACCATAACATTAACTAAAACCCGTATAAATTTAAGCCACAAAGTGCCTACTCGGAACTGTCTAGGTTTCTTGGTTACCCAGAAAACCCAGAACAGCCCTGACAATTGTTTTAGAGTCTTAGATCTTGTACGTTAATGATATCTGGACATTAGAAATGATCAATATTGATACCATGCTAGTTCCTCTATGAGGCCCGACGTCTATCACCACCATTTCATCAACTGATTGACCAGGATAAGACTACCAATGTCGTTGACCGGCATTGACCGAATTTTTCTGGGCAGCCCAGAACTTGATGAACAGACCTGCAATAGTTTTAACGGCTTAGATCTTGTAATTGAGTTGTTGTATGACCAAAATAATTGCGAATAATTGTAGTTCTACATTTATACTACACGACCAATGCTTGAGATCGATCAGATCATGCAGGAACAAAGGAATTATAAGTGGTCAAAGTTGACCCCTCGAGCACGAAGCTGTCAGTGTTCTTGAGCTCAAGAACACCAACAGCGACGCCAAGTGTCGCTAAAGGCCTATAGCGACAGTTTCTTTTATTTTTATTTTCTGAATTTTTGAATAATCATTAAAAATAGAAAATAAATTCTAAAAATTACAAAAATAGTTTTAAAAATTATTTTAAATTCAGAAAATTAGTTTTTAATTATTTTGAATATATTTCATAAATATTTAATATTTTTGGAATATTAAAAGTATTTAATTTATTTAATTATAATATTAAATAAATTATTTAAAAATGGTTTTAATACGTGAAAAATCATTTTAAATTATATTATGGTATAAGAAAATAGTTTAAGTTATTTTTGATAACTTTTAATATTTTGTGATAAATTTTATTAATTAATTAATATTAATGGTAATTAAGCTATTTAATAAATGTATTAAATAAATTATGAAAAATAGAATTAATGATATAAAAATTATAGAAAAATGATTTAAAGGTTATTTAAGTTATAAAAAATGACTTTTGATATTTTGTCATGAAAAATATTAATATTTTAATATTAAATGATATTAAATTTATTTAATACTTATATTAAATAAATTAGTTTAAAAATGATTTTAATATTAGAAAAATCATTTTAAATGAAAATAAATAGTTTAAAAATATTTTAAGTTATAAAAAAATAACTTTCAATATTTAAAGTTAAATTTCATTAATTAATTATTATTAATGATATTAAAGTTATTTAATAATTATATTAAATAAATTAGTTTAAAAATGATTTTAATATTATAAAAATCATTTAAAATGAAAATAAAGTGTTTAAAGATATTTTAAGTTATAAAATATAACTTTTAATATTTAAGGGATAATTTCATTAATAATTTAATATTAATGATATTAATTTAATAATAAAGGATATTAAGTTTATTTAATAATTATATTAAATAAATTGTTTTAAAATGGTGTTGTTTATTTAAAAATCATTTAAAAAGGAAATAAATGAATTAAAAATATATTAGGTTATACTTAATGACTTTTAATATTTTGATAAATAATGCATTAATACTTTAATATTAATGATAATTATTTAAAAATGATTTTAATTCTTTTAAAAATCATTTAAGTGCAATATTAATACTTTAAAAGTATTTTGAGTTATTATAAATAACTTTAACATTTTGGCAATGGTTTCATTAATAGTTTAATATTAATTAAATATTAATGATAATAGAATTGATTAGTATTTAAATCATTTAAATATGATTCCGAGGTTTGAAATTTATGATAAATCATAATAAATGTTTAAAATTATTATAAGTCATTTAAAAATAATATGACTGATACGTACGGATATTGAGTTACAGGACAAAATCTTAGACTCGGTAATTACCCGATAAAGCTGTCGGTACACCGACATGTTTCAGAAATTGATCTGGACTTAGATAATTTATTGAGATATGTGGTTATTTGTGATTCAATGGTTATTAAACATATGTGCCAATGTGATTAGGGTATGTGCTGACTGCAATAAGCAGTGTTATCTGTTATAGTTTGTTATTCTAATCGAACGAACGATCTTGTTAATGATAGGTCGTGAGATAAGCGATAAATCTAAATTACAAACTGTAAGCAACGCTTCAGGCAAGTATCTAACCTTTGCATTTTCTTTATGCAATGGACATGAGTAAGAATATTTCTAAACTATATTATTACTGTACGGATTATTAACCTTATATTATATAAGCTCATTGATTATCAACATGTTAGTATATGGTAACTCAGATATATATATATATATATATATATATATATATATATATATATATATTCTGTTTGTTAATTTCTAGAAATGGTTAAACAAGTGTCCCCACTTGGATAATTATTGTATTTAATCACATGTTGATATACCTTTGTCAATTACCCGTATACATATATGTTGAATTATAGATTATTGTTGAACAAGATAAAACCTTTGATTTGAAACCCAGACAAGTATGAACATCCCTACACGGGAAAACTGTTTATGCACCCAAGGTGGATAGAGTGAACGATCCTATCATTCTTGTAATGTAGTATTGATCAATACAGGGCCCATGGGAAGTACAACCTAACGCCCGTAAGTTATGACAGTTTACAGATGAATTTCTGTTTAACCTTTTCGAAAATAAAAACAATGTTCATGGCATGTCACCATAACCCCAGTTATAGTCAATATATATTTTTAAAAATTTGAAAGAGAGTTGTTATGTTATTATTATCGGTTCAGAATACTTCACAACTATTGACTTGTTGTAGAAGAATAGTACAAAGAAATCATTTAAATTCTTTTAGATTATATATATATATATATATATATATATATATATATATATATATATATATATATATAATTGTTATTACTTGCTGGGCACTCAAATGCTCATCCTTGCTTAATTTAAATGTTTCAGCTAAGTGTGAATGATCAGAGAGCTCTGCTAAGAACAAGGGAAAGGGAAAATGTTGCTGAATGAATGAATGAACGTTATCTTATGTAATAGTTTAATACTATTAAGACAAGTATGATATATATTATCTATCATAGTTTGTAATGAATGTTTAAAGGTTACGTACTTGGGATTAGACTCTGATAAATGTAAGTTAAGTTTGATAATTATATTATTGTTATTATTATTAGTATTATTCAGCTCATAGAAATGATATCGTGATGAACCGAGTTCGGGTTTCAAGTACCTAAGTTTGGGGTCTTCACAGCGGCTGCACAAGCTGGAACTCGCGCACCCGCGCCATCAACCGGCAGAGGCTTAATTTTCACACTCGCGCGCCCGCGCCTGTTTTATATGGGGATTGCACGTGGCCGCGCGCTTCATCGAATTCTGTTGTTTGACTTTAATTTAATTTTAAAATTTGAAGTGTTTTAACTTTTCTAAACTACTCTGGTTGGTACCAGACGCGATTATAATTATTTTTTATCAGTTTTTCATATTAAAGAATTGGGGTTCCAGGCGTAAAACGCAATTCAAAAGAGGGTTGAGCATACATTGAATATTTTCTTCGTCTTCTTTTGGATCGATTCATTGAATAAAAACTACTTTTATTTTGCTGGATAATATTGGAGATTTGAACAACACTTTTGGATTATAATCTGAAATTGGGTTTGATCGATTCTACTTTCTCTCTCAATTGTCTTATTTATTTTTCATGTGTTGCTATAATCCCATAATGACTTTTGGTTCAAAGATGAACTAAATTCCATTATGGGATTCTAACGGAGATTGATATGTAGTCTAATAATAATGGCCTGATTACTTGATTGTGTAGTTGTCATGGAATTTCTATTAGGATTGATTGGATTGCATGAATGTTTGATCACCATTCATTTTATGTACTTATATAGAATTGAAAAATGACATGTGAGTATGGTTGTAATCATGATAGCATGCATTTATGAGGCTAAATTGTTTAGCTTTATATTTCGTGAACTAGATAAAAATATATTGTTTCACCGTGTGTAGTTATATAAGAGCTTACGGTTCAATTCAATATTGCTACAAAGTCACATAGAAATATAGTGATTTTGGTTTTATTGATGATTACATGATTTCTATTGCACGTAGAGGTTATGTAAGTAGGTCATAATGCATTGAAAAATGGTTATGTCTAGTTTTCGTGCTCTTGGCTAATTTTTCGTGATACATGTATAATCTTGCATGATGGTATTATTTAGATGAAATATGAATTGAAGTTAGAATCCCATTATTTCCATATTTGATTTATTATTCTATTATTCTTCTTTTATTTGTTAATTGAGTTTAGATTCATTCAAAATTATAGCATTCATTTAATCATACAAACAATAGTGATACAGTTGACGCATAATAATTTAATTTAAAACCTTTCTCCGTGGATCGATACTTTTCTTACTTTATACTACTTGTTGATCCATGTATGCTTGCATGAGTTAGAGTTCTTTTATTATAACTAAAAAGGAGGCAACAAGTTTTTGGCGCCGTTGCCGGGGAATGGCATTTAATTTTATTATTATTATCATTAGTTTTAACCTATATTGTATGACTTAGACAAATCTAATCTTATCTCATTTCTATTTTTGTTTTTGCTACATGTATTTTTTATATAGTATATTCTCACTCGATCTTCCAATCCTGAGTTAACACCTTTATAGGATAACATCAACGGTAGGGGTTCGAAATCAAGAGCACGTAAAAATATACAAGTAGAGCTAAAGACCACAACATCTAATATGGTAGCCGCGGAACAAAGAGACGAGCAAAGGGAGGAGCACAGGGCTTTAAGAGACTACTCTATGCTGAATATTAATGGACTGCAGTCAAGTATAGTCAGACCAGTAATAGTAGCTAACACCTTTGAGATAAAGTCGGGCACTGTTCAAATGGTGCAGAATTCGGTACAGTTTGGGGGTGCTGCTACAGATGATCCTAATGAACACCTATTGAGTTTCATCGAAATATGTGATACTTTCAGATACAACGGGGTGACAGAGGATGCTATCAGACTAAGGCTGTTTCCATTTTCACTGCGAGATAAAGCAAGAAGTTGGCTTCACTCTCTACCTTCGGGATCTATAACCACATGGGAGGACCTAGCACAGAAATTCTTAGCCAATTTTTTCGCAATGGCTAAGATTGTAAAGATAAGGACAACAATTTCCCAATTTGAGCAACAACAGGGTGAATCTCTATATGAAGCTTGGGAGAGATACAAAGAGATGCTAAGGAAATGTCCACACCATGGCATGCTAGATTGGATGGTGATCAATACATTTTATAATGGATTGGGATGGCAGTCCAGGCCTATTATAGATGCAGCTACATGAGGACCTTTATGGACGAAGAGCTATGAAGAAGCCTATAACCTCATTGAGATAATGACAGCTAATGATTTTTAAAATCCTACAGCAAGGATGCCACAGGCAAAAGTTGCAGGTTTGTTAGAAGTGGATGCGATCACTCAATTGTCAGCACAGATGGCATCCATGGCAAAGAAGATTGACTCTTTGACAGAGACTAAGGCGAAGACAGTTGCCTTTGTATATGACATTTGTGCAGGATCACATTCTACGGACCAATGTGCAATCAGTTCGGAGTCTATACAGTATGTGAGCAACAATAGGAAGGATCAAGGACAATTTCAAAGCACATACAACTCCAACAACCGTAACCATCCAAACTTCAGTTGGTCTAATAATTAATGAAATTAACAGAATCAGTTTCAACCGAATAATCAATTTCAGTCACAGTAAGCTCAGCAACTGTTTGCACCAAGACCACCTTACCCACCGGGATTTTCTCAACAACAACACCATGCTCCAGACGGAAGTTGAACCTCAAAGTTTAGAAATTGCAATTTGGGTAGCAGTTATTTGGAGCATGATTTTGACTTTGATCTAGCTAGAATATATCAATTCTTAAAGAATGAAAGTTGTAGATCTCGTCGACATCTTCGTTGTGATAGGTAGCAGACCAGGTAACTCCTCCCAGATCAAAAATTATGCCCGTTTTACCGAAGGACGTCGCAACAGAAAATGAAAATTTGCCCCAGCGAATTTGAGCAAGAAAATTGGAAAATCTTGGATTTTTAAAAAGTTTCTAAATGCAGATTTGGCAGATTTCAACATGGAATAGGATAATTATTTCTATTAGCTTTAGGATTTACTTTATACGAAGATTTATTTCCAAATTAAATTTTATTTCTTTATGGAAACTAGCCATGATTTGTAATTCATTTTAGGATTTGGATTTCTACTTCCCATAGGATTTAGGACTTTGTCTAGCACTTTAAATAGAGGATGATAGTCAGGGTTTTATTCATTCAATCATCTACTACATTCTCTAATCTACTACATTAGAGGATTGAAGACATGAGCTAAGTTCTTTTTATTCAGTTCTAAGGGATGTTGAACCTTATTTATAATTAATAGTTAATTGAGTATTCATTATTTATTTCTTCTCACATGAAATTCATTCTTGATAATCTGATTTAATTTCTGAATGCTATTTGGCTTAACTGATTTGATTTCTGCAAGATTGAGTTGGTTAACGAATATCATACGCTAGATCAAGGAATAATATTACATGTAATTGATATTATTTCTAATCACAAGTAGTAATTAGTAATACCTAATTGTGGAGAAGCTTTTGAGTATTGCTATGATTATAAGAAGGCAAGTTAAACAATCCGAGCTTATGTGTTTGTTGCTTGGAATATTCTAATTCCTGAGTTCTTAATCTTGTTGTTATATTAAATCTAGAGAGCTTGTTCTAGGTTATATAATGGTTAGATCGAATCTTATGAAGAGCTTGTTTCATTGAGTGACAATCTAAGGAGAGTTTCGGGTAGCAGAGCTTGTTGTTACCTAGGGTTATTAGTTTCATTGAAGGGTAAATAATTTTACACTTTATTAATCTATTGTTATAAAAAGGTGATACTGAACTGAAGAACTGAAGCTTTTAATTCATTATTTATTCTTATCAGTTTATTCTTGTTAATTTAGTTAATTAATTAAAAATCCCCTTTTCATTAGAAATTATAGGATAAATAAAAAACAAATCTCTCTATACGGAATCGATCTTTGCTTACTACTGTGCTAATTGCTTGAATTTATAAAGTGAAAGTGAGGTTAATTTAAAAGTGTAAACGACAGTTCTCAAATTTTGGCGCTGTTGCCGGGGAGTGTTATTTATTTTTATTTATTCTTTGTTTTCATTTATTTTTATCATTTCCTTTTTGTTTTATTACTCAATCCTCTAACTTTATTGATTTAAAATTTGATCAAGAGATAGAAAAAACTGTAGATAAATAAGAATCTTTTATTCCATCACTTGACGTGGAAGAGATAGCGGTGCCACACAGTAACAAAACGTTGAAAGAACTGGTTACTCCTGATCTGACTCAACCGTCTTTTTGTATTCAGTATCCTACTTTAGATGTTGCTTTTGAACTTAACTCCGGACTAATTCGTCTTTTGCCTATTTTTTGTGGTCTTATAGGTGAAAATCCATATAAACATCTAAAGGAGTTCCATGTGGTGTGTTCCACGATGAAAGTACAAAGAGTGGTAGAGGAGCAGATCAAGCTTAGACTTTTTCCATTCTCATTAGTAGATTTGGCTAAAGACTGGATATACTATCTACCTTCAGGATCAATACGATCATGGACTGATATGCAAAGGTTATTCTTGGAGTGGTATTTTCCTACGTCAAGAGTTACCGATATAAGAAAGGAGATATGTGGAATCAGACAGTTCAATGGAGAGAATCTCTATGAGTATTGGGAAAGGTTCAAGAAGTTGTGTTCTAGCTGTGCACCTCATGGAATTGATGAACATTACTTGATCCAGTACTTCTATGAAGGGTTGCTACCAATGGAAAGAAGTATGATCAATGCGGCTAGTGCAGGAGTACTGGTAGACAAAACTCCAGACGCTGCAAAGAACTTAATTACAACCATGGCAGCCAACTCACAGCAGTATGGTACTAGGATAACTCATGCATCACAAAGGGTAAAAGAGGTTAGCACTTGTAATATTGAGCAACAAATTTTTGAATTAACTGCTACAGTTCGACAAATGGCTACAAGGAATACACAAGGTTTTCAGCAAGCTCAACCTCAGTACCACACAGAAAACCAAGAAGTACCTGTCAATTCTAGGACATCTATGGAGGATGTGTTCAAGGCATTCATGATCCAAATACAACAATTCATGAGTCAGACAAGAACTTCTGTTCAAGATTTGAGGGACCAAGTTGGTCAACTTGCAACCATAGTAGGAAGGTCACTTTCTCAAACAGTTGAAAATGTAAGTACCATAACATTGAGATGTGGTGCAGAGGATCAGCAGTAAGGAAAGTCAATACAAAGCAAGTCTGACAATAGTGAAACATGCAACAGTGATGTACTCAAACACAAATTTCCACCTCTTTCAACTTATGAACCGAAACTACCTTTTCCCCAAGTTCTAACAAGGAATTGGAAAGTTGGAAAGAATTCAACGTGGTATACAAAGTCTAATGAATTTTTTTTGGAAGAAATGGTGAATAGGGAACAAGAACTTAAAGATGATGAGGAGTTCACTAGTGGAAACCAGTTGGAAGTGCTTGAGGCTACTACTGAATTTGAAGAAAAAATCAGGTATTCAAAGTCTGAAAAGGATGAACAAGAGGAAGAGGAGAACAATTTGATAAGTTCTTCAGATATTTACAAAGAGGATATAGAGGATACATCAGTGCAAACAAAAAAACACAGAATAATAAACACCATGAGACCTTACACATGGAATTGGATGACACACATGTCCAGTTTGGCATATATGAAGTTAAGATGTCTTTTGGTAATGTTAATTCTATTTTTGCTATTGATGTTGTTGACTCTATAGTGCAGAAATCTCTTGAGTAAATATACAAGAAGGATTTGAGGATTGGAATGGAGCAGAATCAGGATTATGAAGTAAAGGATGTTCCTAATGAATTGAAACTGTTACCAGTCCACTTGAACTACACAAGTCCAATTACATAGATTGAGAAGGATGATGTCAAGCCAATGAAAATAAACAAGGGCAGCTGCTTGGGAGGCAACCCAAGATTCTAGATTTGAATTTTCTATTCCTTTACTTTTTAGTTTTTGCATGTTAGCTAGTAGTATTTTCTTCTTTGCATGATTTTCTTACATTGGGAATAATGTAAGGTTTGAGTGTGGGGGGAAGATTTAGGTTTTTATTTATGTAGGAATATTGATCCTATTTTGATGGAGAATTTGAAATATTGATGCTTTTGAATTTTTTTTTAAAAAATTTGGTTTCATGATTCTATTTGGCTATATGTTAAAAGGTTAAAGTCAAAAATTGAGAATTAATACTGAATTTTAGAATCTATTTAATGCTTAATTAGTTAATGAATGATAAAGACTAAGCCATGATCCATAATAATTGATTTAAATTAAATTTGTGATACATGAGTACTTGAATATGATAAACATGTTTATTTGGCTAAGTTATTTGTGGAGTTGTCTATGTGCAATGATTTCATGACTTAGAACTGTTTAACTTGCTTATGTTGTGATGAATGAAAAACAAAAGAAAAAAATTAAGGAAAAAAATGAAAAATGAAAATCGGCTTCAATGTCCATTGTATGAAATAAATGGGTATCCAAGCCTTGGGAAGCATCGGTATTCACGCTGAAAAGTGTGATGGATAAAAGCAGTTTGACTAGTCGACTTTTGTGGCATTTGTTACTTGAATAAGTAAGCCCTAGAGGTGTCTCTACACCTAGTACCCTAAGATCATCTGGTTTGAGAGTCGTTGGTGGAAAGTTCACTAATGGGTAACTCTGGAAAGCCTAAGAAAAGGAGACATTGCACATGTTAAGAAAAGAAAAAAATACGAGAAAATAATGAAAATGCATTCATCTGTGCTGAAGAGAAGGTTCTATAAAAAAAAGTAAAGGTAAATGTGTTCTTGGTTGTGAGTCAATGTGCACGATTTTTGTTCCATAATAAGCAAGTTGAGTAAATATGTGGACTATAAGAAAGTTTATTTTGTCGTTACAGGTTGGTTTAATGAGGTTCGTTGGTGAAATGGTAAGGTTGTTCATTGTGAGTTAACTTATGAGATATTAATTAGATTTCTGTGAGTTTAGTGTTAAAAGTCAAGATTTGTAACTTGAAATCTTTTGACATAATGGTTGAATAGAATTTTTCTAGAAATCAAACTTTGAGTTTAGACGTGGATGTGTAAAGGCTAAGTGTGGGAAAATTTGATGAGTACATATTATTCATTTATTTTGATTTCATTATGTTTAGTTTTATTGCATGTTTCATGTGTATATAAACTTATTAAGGTGTTTAATGATTTCAGGAAGAATTGGAGCTGCAATGAGGGAAAAGAGAAAATTGCAGGGTTTTAACATTAAGTTGGATGCATGGTCTTGGCTTGGGACATGGATTTTATTATAGAGCTCTTCCTTAGCTTTCCGAAATATCTTGAATCGTCCCAATCAGAGTTCATATGAAAAAGTTATGATCCTTTTACTAGTCGGAAGTTGAACCTCAAAGTTTGGAAATTGCAATTTGCATAGCAGTCACTTGGAGCCTGATTTCGACCTTGATCCAACTGGAATATATCAATTCTCAAAGAATAAAAGTTGTATATCTCGTCAATATCTTCATTTTGATAGGTAGCAGATCCCGTAAGTCCTCCCAGATCAAAAGTTATGCTCATTTTACCAAAGGATGTCACAACAGAAAATGGAAATTCGCCCCAGCGAATTTGAGCAAGAAAATTGGAAAATCTTGGATTTATAGAAAATTCTAAGGGATGTTGAAACTTATTTATAATTAATAGTTAATTGAGTATTCATTATTTATTCATTCTCACATGAAACTCATTCTTGATAATCTGATTTAATTTCTGAATGCTATTTGGCTTAACTGATTTGATTTCTGCAGGATTGAGTTGGTTAACGAATATCATATTCTAGATCAAGGAATAATAGTACGTGTAATTGATATTGTTTCTAATCTCAAGTAGTAATTAGTAATACATAACTGTGGACAAGCTTTTGAGTATTGCTATGATTATCAGAAGACAAGTTAAACAATCTGATCTTATGTGTTTGTTGCATGGAATAGTCTAATTCCCTAGTTCTTAATGTTGTTGTTATATTAAATCTAAAGAGCTTGTTCTAGGTTATATAATGGCTAGATCGAATCTTGTGAAAAGCTTGTTTCATTTAGTGACAATCTAAGAGGAGTTTCGGATAGCAGAGCTTGTTATTACCTAGGGCTATTAGTTTCATTGAAGGGTAACTAATTTTACACTTTATTAATCTATTGTTGTAAAAAGGTGATACTGAACTGAAGAACTGAAGCTTTTTATTCATTATTTATTCTTATCAGTTTATTCTTGTTAATTTAGTTAATTAATTAAAAATCCCCTTTTTCATTAGAAATCATAGGATAAATATAAAACAAATTACTTTCTGTGGGATCGATCCTTGCTTACTACTGTGTTAATTGTTTGAATTTGTAAAGTGAAAGTGAGGTTAATTTAGGAGTGTAAACGACATCTCCCAGTATCCGATTATATTCTTATATCTAATTTAGTGACTATACAATTATAATTAGATGCAATTTTCATAGATCCAAGATTCACAGTATCACATAATAGATAACAATTCTCAGGAGAACTATTGCTGTCTTTGGATACCCTCACGTGGATGTATGAACTGTACATGTGAATAATATCTATCTATCCGAAATTCAGAGTACCAGTACTAACAAGAACTGTTCATATTACCAATACCCTCACTCAGATTTATAGTCTATATCATGCGAATTACACTATCGTATCGATAGTACCTATCTATCTGAAATTCAGAGTATCAATAACAACATAAACAGTCCATGTTGTCAATACCCTCACTCAGATAAATAGTTCCCAAGGATCTCAAACTAGATTGAAAATTCTAATTACATCGATATATGTAAAGAAAATACAATTGCGAAAATAAAAGATGTTATATATATATATATATATATATATATATATATATATATATATTAAGGCTCGATTACATGATTCTTCATAAATAATTTCTTGTTACAAAGTATCACATTCAACTAGACAGTAATATAAACTAATCTAAGCAAGGAAGCTTCCCTTTATTAACTCCAGATGTGTCAGGGTTACCATCTAATACTGCAAAGGGAATAATTTGCAAGGGTGAGCTAAGACATGCTTAGCAGGTTCTATATTTATAACAATATATGATTTGAAAAAGTATAACAGTTCAAAACTCAACTGATTGTTGCTACCATTTCTGGAACTTCTATTTCAACTATTTCTGGACTTTTTATTTCTATCAGTCACAGAGACTTAGAAAATTTGTTTACATATGAGATAGGGGATCAGCCTATTCAACATCCTAGGAGTATGCATCTCATCCTACTCGTGCTCACATGCACTAAACGTCAATATTTAATTGACCCAACATCGATCCCTTTTTGGGATACACAACTTCAGTATAGGATGTCTTACCAAAGCAATTTGGTTTTACACAACAGTTTATGCTCAATAAATAATATCATATGAATAAATAATTTATTTCTAAGTTATTCTGAAACTATAGCAATAACTTTACAACAATTGTCAATTCAAGTTTAGATTTGGTATAACATATCCAAAGCAATTTTAAGATAGGAATTTTTGTTCGACGAATAAATAGGGTTTGAGAAATTTGCATAAGTAATAATTTGGGTTTAGTAAACTTGCGTAATTAATAATTTGGGATTAGTAAACTTGTGTATACATTTACATTTACATTTAGTCCCGCCTGGAATTTACTTAACAGTCTTAAGATCACGAACTATGTCCCCGGTAATTAGGTATTAATACATCAACCTTAACAGTCATTTAGACTATACAGACCCTACCTTACGTACTTAGGTGGATCAACCCTTTGTACCATGTATTGTGCACAAACATCTAAACGCTAATGCATACAAAATCCTTTATATTAGGGTTGTTCGTCTCAGCTTGAATTTAGGATTTCCGCACTAAAGAAAGTTTAGTTTGGAACTAGCTTATCAGTGGTTCTAGATTTTTTTAGAACGCTATTCAATTATAGATAGTTCAATCAATACAAGTTTACTTGCTATTTGAATGTTCAACACAATAATATAGAATTAAACAAAGTTGTTAAAGTCAAAGATTTAATAACAACAATAGACATTTGAATAGACATGGTATATATGCAAGGTACTACATCCAAAAGAGTTATGAAAACCTCATTTGAAATAATGAATTAAAATAGTATATGATTTGAATAGCAATAACCATAAATAGAAAGTGGAACTCGCTCGATGTAATAATTAGATTACAAAAGCTTGTACAACTATGCACAAGATAGAATCAACAGGCTTGCTCAACTTTAATATAAAATTTAGGAACTTGCACATTGATAAATTAGGATTAGAAAGCTTGCTTGACATAAAAAGATAACGTAGATATGAAACTTGCATTCATTATAAAGAGAATGAAGTTAGGGAACTTTCCTCGTGTGTAAGCTACACAAGTATAATAATGTTCGCCAATTACCCTACGCATACCATTAAAATTGCAATACCAATTAGTTGTATTAACATTAGCTTTATAGGTTCAATTTCCCCATTTAAGTCATAACCTTTAACTTAATGTGTAAACATGTTGGTTCACCACACATAACCATCTGTTATTGTATCTTATATTATGATTTAACATCATGCATACCATACTAGATTAGGTCCTTGTTTTCTAGTCTACAATTAATCAGAACCCACTGCCACTGATCAGGGCACGGTGCAGCTGCGCTGCCCCAAGCTTTGGCACCGGCCCAACTACGCTGGTGCATGATCTCAGAAACCCAACAGGCGCAACTGAACCGTTTTTGCCTTTGGTACCGGCACATCTGTGCCAATACGCAGACAGAAACTGCAGCAGTTTTAGCCCTGTTTTGTACCAAGACTCCAATTTTTTCCAATTTCCACAGAAATTCACAAAACCCAACAACTAAGATTTTGTAACAACATCAATAAGCACACAATTCACAATTCTAACAACATAAACATTTTATATAATTAACTTCTAAGGATCAAAATCACATTTTTTCCAATTTCTTCATAGTTTAACACTTTTAGCAAATTCGATTACCAAAATATCGTTTCTAAACCAAATTAAGACATTCCAACTACATTGTTTTCGTTTCTTGATATACTAACACAATATATAACCAATTAAAAGATTCTAGCAAAGATTGAACATCAAATTTTGGACTTATACAACCCATCTTCATACATATATACACTGTTAGATTAACTTTCTTCTTGCAACCCAATTTCACGTATTTGATTACTAACAATTGTGACAATTAACATATTCTACAAGATTATACACACATATAACCCATATCTTACAATAAACAATTTAACAAAATCCCAATTCCAAAGAATGAAAATTACAAAACAAAAAATTAGAGTTAAGGTAGATTATACCTTAATCCTTTGATTGTATGTTAGCAAAAGATGGTGACAAGGTTTAGCAATCCTTCTCCTTCCTCTTGATAAAATTACAGAGAATGAATACTCTCTTCAAAACCACTGTATTTCTCTCACGCTCTGTGTTTTCTCTGTTATCTAGCCTTAGGGAAAAAACATGCATAATATAAACTGGCTCCCTCTTCCCCCACGTACGTCAGGTAAACAAACAATACGCCATATCAGTTATGTTAGGCTAAAAGCCATATGGCTGTGTTTGGCTGCACAGAATTCTCCCTTCTTGATTATTTTTATAACATTTATATTATATAGTTTTACTTGTCACACATTTAACTAATTTAAATAACTTACAATTATAATTATAATAATTATAATTTTTATTATAACCATACTTATGATTAATAAATTATTATATATCTAATTTAATTATTAAATTAGACTAGAACATCATTTTATTTAATTTAATTATTTTCTTAAATATTAAACAATTCATTTAATTTAATTATTTCATTTAAATTAAATCTTCAAATAATAAAATCACCATTCATGAATTTAGTTAACATACAAACTTAACTAAATTATTGCACCACAATTTCATCAATTATTTATTACTTTCAATAAATAAATTTTTTAAAATATTTATTTAATTCAATAAATATTTAGATTAATTACAAAATTTCTCGATCGTTAGAAGCACCAATTCTGGCAGAACACAAGGTGGACTAATCCTAACGCAGGAAATGACAGAGGAGACAAGAGAATTCCCAAAGGAGATTCCTCTACCAACATCAAACATCTTGTGGCCCAAAGATAGCAACCACATTCCTGATTTTATCATCTTGGATGATGAGGAGGAAATACTAATCCTTTCCAAGGAAGAAAAAGCCAAAACGGAAAGTTCCTTGCAATAAATGCCACAACAGTTCGAGGGAAATTTCATGGTCGAATCATCTCAAGCCCAGGAAAAAGGAGAAGGAACAGATGAAGGAAAAGATGGTGAGGTTGTCGAGGAAACCAACCCATCGAAGAATCAGAAGTTCATACCTTTTTGTGATGGGTCCAATTCAAGCGTCCCTGAGGAATGTATTGAATGAGAAAGCGATTAAGTTATGGCCATAAGTGAAGATATTCAGAACTAAGAGGTAACCTCTATCGCGAGCCTTGAAGGCAACATAACCACTGACAACTGGACTATCAGGCCTCAATTAGCCAAGAAGATGTAGATCCAGAGGATAAAGTGGGGGCTTCCAAGAGATATTGGGACGGTATCACTTTCTTCACAGTGTGCTTTTTATTTTCCATGCATGTAAAAAACTAAAAAAGCAAAAAAAAAAAATAAAAAGCAAAAAAACAAAAAAAACAAAAAAAAACAAAAAACAAAAAACAAAAAACAAAAAACATCTCTACACCCTTTTCACCACTTACAACTTTCAGTCTTTTCATGCTAGGCCTAAACTAAGAAAGTCTTGAGCTCCCCTCATCAATGGGAGTACGTAGGCAACCATTTATAATGCGGTCAAACTAAAAAAAAACCCAAACAAACACTTCTCAAATCGTTTATCTTCTAAAGCATGAACTACGCAGACCCGATCTTCCGCACATACAGGATTACGTAAGCAGCCATTAGTAGTACAGTCGGACCCTCAAAAGAAATATTCAAACCCAAACATCAATCCCAAGATAACCAACAATAGGGATTAAATGGCCATCATCATAAGATGCAACACGTCAACAACTCATAGCTCCTAAAGTGCGAGAATACTTGATCTCTTTTAACCTCCAACAATACATAGGCAACCGTCATTGAAAATTCTACCTCATACTTGACGACCTGTTCCCCCAGATCAAGATAACAAATCAAACATTGCAGATCAAATCAAACTCGGGAGAACTCATCACCAACCAAGCTGAGATCTTTGGGGTCAATTTAGTGGAGTCCGAAGGCCTCTCGACATCAATCATCAAAGTTGTAACAACAACACAATGATATATCAAGCATGATCAACAGCGAGAACCTTCAAAGAACCGACACCCTCAATCACAAGTCTTCATCAAATCAGAAGAAAACTATCAAGGCCGATTGGGCAAACAATTCAAGAACAATGATTGAGGGCATCAAAGCCCAAAGCGACTACCTGTTCAACATATGGTAAAGCGATAAAAGCCTCTTGCGATCTCGACATCTTATCAGTCCATCTGTCAAAGCAACAATCCTAGACAACAAGCAAATCTGTGGAAATTTTAAAATCAGCGACAACCCGATATTGGGTCCCTTATAACAAGATTGGGGAAATCTCGAAAATAGTGACAACTCAACACAGGGGCATTTATCAACCATCCTAAAGAGGAAAATGTAATAGTCAACACCATCAGCATAATACATCATCATTAGAGTTTCCCTCACATCATCTCACTGGCGATTCAGACTGGGGCATTTTTTGATTCCAAGAAAGGGAAGGAGTTTAAGGCGGGATAAGCCTCTCATCAAAAGAAAGGGGAGAACTCCTGAAAGAAATCATGGCGACATAAGCTTGCCCCTAAAAAAGAAGGGGAAGATTCTTAAGGAAGTCCTTCCCTCAAAAGCAGAAGCCTAATGACAAAAGGTCTAGCGAATGAAATCTTCATTATCAAATGTGACAACTGGTGTCGAGTCCACACAAGTTGAGGCCTCTACACCGAAGTTCAAATTTGGGCAGCAAATGAACGAGCTACACCCTCCATGGATGTCTGTGGCATTCAGGTCATCAGTTCAGCCGGGTTGCGAATCAAACGCTTAAGGAAATGGGGTACAAGCACCCAACAACGAGAGGAAACTTCAAATCATCTCAAAAAGAGTAAGGTAAAATTCTACTCTAGATAATTTAAAATGTGCATCAACCTAGGACAATAGACTCCTAAGGATAAATCTAGATCATCACATCATACATGATCTGAACATGTGCAAATGCGCTACATTAACGTACATCTCTATCAAGGTTTGGCATGCATCTCCAATAGATTTAAATATGCGTGAAAGTTAAGTGCCTAGATTAAAGAAAAATTTCGTCGTAGACATCTGGTTGTTGTCATTAATCCAGCGTAACATTAGGCATAGTCTGGTGAAGTAAACCTTGGAATATTACTTTAGCGAAAGTATCAGAAGTTCTTGTATTCTAAATCATTGGCATCAATTCAACGTAACATCAAGACAGTTCAGGGATACCACCGTTTGAGTGGGAACCGAAATTGTTTGGTGATGTCAGCATAGTCAACTACCAGTAGGGTAGGCACCGTTGTAAACTACCAGTGTATGCATCTGGAAGGTCTGGTAATTTCAGAACGTCATCCCCAGTAGAGATGTAGGAAACATCTCCACTTATCTTCATCAAACAAGCATCGACAACACCAATAAAAAGCTAAACCGTTAGAGTCAACACCAGTATAGGCATCGACAATGATCAGTAAAGGTAAAATGATTTGCGAAGTGCGACTTGCGATTTGCGAAATGCGATGCGCGAGTTGCAAAGTGCA
Source organism: Panax notoginseng (assembly GCA_016801055.1). Classification (NCBI taxonomy): domain Eukaryota; kingdom Viridiplantae; phylum Streptophyta; class Magnoliopsida; order Apiales; family Araliaceae; genus Panax; species Panax notoginseng. The sequence continues at coordinate 109,592,756 of CM029019.1, forward strand.
ATTGGCCAAATGCAAAAAGTGAAGTGCGAAGTACGTAGTACGAAATGCGATGTGCTATTTATGAACTGCGATTTACGAAAACATTTTAACATTCATCATAACATTCATTACAATAAGATTTGCATCATTAGAAATACCTTGTCATATTTCAAGTGTCTAGTAATCTTTATCATGTTCATGTTATTGCATTGCATGAACATGATAAAGAGGGGCATCTGTAGACACTCAAAATTTTGTTTTCCTGTTACTAACTATGAAGGAGGACAAAATCATCTTTTTCATACTCCAGAGATAACCCTGGAGGACCACAACATGAATTCCAACCCCAGAGATAGTCTTGTGAGATCGAGTTTCCAACCCTAGAGATAACCCTAAGAAATCAAGTTTAATGCCCGGAGTTAACCTTGGGAGGTCAAGCCAACCTCAAAGATACCCATGAGGACATTCAAAGTTAACATGACAATCTCAGAGATAACCTTGGGAAAAGTGTAACGACCCCAAAATTTATACAATTTAAATCTCGACTTCGGTCGTTAACCAAACATTCAACCTCTAATTTTACATCATTATTCGATATTAAAAATCACTAAAAATTGCAGAATATTTAAAACTTTTGTACATTTCCTTATTTATTGCCCTAAATCGCAACCTTTACATTACATCTCTTCGATTCCAATATATATCATGAATCGCTATAATAAACTGACTATACAAAGTCTTACATCATAAATAGATATCCATATACAATGGATAGCTCAATTTACAACTCAACAACATTTACATTCAAAATATTACATACATTTCTCATAAAATATAAGTAATCTTCGTGAATATAGTTCTCTATAACTCACTTAGCACATATCCTTATCTTAATTCCTTGACCTGCAAAAGTGGCTATTTGCAAGAGTGAGCTCGATAGCCCAGCGAAATCTAACAGTTTTCATGCATCACATAGCACATAATAACATGCTCGATATACATCTCATTAAAGTAACATGGCATACATGCTTTTAATTCACATAGAAAATATCAAGATTGAGTTCCTTACTCAATCATCATTCTTTAGCCAAAATAATGCAGTCATATATTGACTTTAACATTTCATTATTTCAACATATATATAACATATCATGCAATTTAAAATAGTTCATCAAGTCCACGTAGAAAATAGGAACCGAAAGACTTGCCTTGATCGTTGTTTACCAATAACAGTTTAACAACTTACAGCTATCTACACTTCACGTGCCCTACGCAATTATATAATCATACACATTAAATATTAGTCACATAATAACACACAGTAATTGTAATGTAAACTCTACTCTACGTCTCATAATCTTTCCTATTAATAAATATATAATGTTCAACTTAATTGTGTTAACTTTCAACTTATATCTCACTGTATTTCATATTCGCAGTTCATTCAAGTTCTCAAGTCTTGCTAGGACTACTCATTGGTTTTATATTAAATCCATTCCATATCTTATAATATTTATTTCAATTGAATTGAAATACTTTTTAAGTTCATTAACACTTGGCACGACGTTTCGACGATCATTCGTCACACGCCCGATTTGCCTCTCTTGTGTATGCTACCTATACTTCTATAACTTATCTAACACATTATTTATTAATGTTAAGCACCATTAAATTTACTAACATTCATGTTTAATAACTTAGGACATCATCTTTTATGGTCAGGAGCACTACACATGCATATGTGCATGCCCGACGCCCTCCGATTGCCTCTGAAAACACAATAGTCCTAACAATGACCATTTTGACCCAACCTAATGACTTCAAATTGAAACACTTAAAGAATAAAAGTTGTAGGTCTATTCATCCTCGTTCTGGATCATCTTGAATCACCTCAATCGGAGTTCGTATGAAAAAAGTTATGGCCGTTTTACTACAAGAGGTCAAAACTGTCCAATCCAGACCACTTTTCCAGCGCTGGGGCGCGAGACAGTGGCGCTGGGGAGTGAATTCTAGTGCTGGGTCGTGAATTCTAGAGCTGGGGCGCGAAGAATAGGCTAGCCAGTGGCGCCAGGGCGCGAACTTTGGCGCTGGGGCTCCATTTTTGGCACTGGGGCGCCGAAACTTGCAGAACCCAACCATCGGATAACAGAACAACTAATTTCTCTCTATTTAACACTACTAACATCTAAATTAACATGCATAACTTATATAAATAACTCATATACACATTATCCAACATGCATATACCAATTTAAACCACTAAACAACAATCACAGAAAACTTAATTCCTTGAAAACCATATTTTAAACCCAAAAAGTCCTTTTTTATACTTCTAGACACTGTGAACACGGTAATCACAGTTTATAAACCAATTTTTATTCCTTGAGACTACGATTCTCTGAATTTCAATTTCGTTCATGTTCATGTTCATGTTCATGCTAGTTATAACAATACAACCACCTACAATTATCATAATTCAGTTGTATGGCCTAATTCGGAACAAGAATTCACAGAACATATAAATTTTATGCCATAAAACTCATACATATTCATATATCTATATAACAACACAATTTCCCATTTACAGAGACTTTACAAAATTTTGAAAGCCATATAATATAAAAATTTTAACAACGTAATAATAATGGGTTGAAGAATTTACCCAAAGTGTAAAGTGTAATTAGTAGGAGATGAATTCTTTCTCAACTCTTGTTCAATCACACACTCACAATCTCCCCAAAAATTTCTCAATCTCTTTCTGTGATACTAAGCCAGACTTAGAAAAAAAAATGAAGAAGAAGAAGACGTTTATAATACTGAAAAAGAACTGACGCGTTGAGGTCAGTTACCCAATCATGGGTAACTGCTCTTAACTTTCCAAAAACCATGTTTGGCTACCATTTAATTATTACTTCTATTTATTTTAATCAATCCCCTATACTATAGTTTAATAATGTCACATCCAATTATAACATAAATCAAATATCTTATTTAATTTAATTTAAATAAAATATGATAATTTCTCATTAATTCACATAATCAAATAATTAAATTCTCATTTATTAATAATGTCAAATTATTAGATCTCTAATTAATTATTAAATTAATTAAAATAACATTAGGCTTATTAATTATTTCTTTTAATTCAATAAGCTCACATAAATACATACTTGAATAATTAATATTATCCACATTAATTTAATAAATATAACACATATAATTACATTAATCTACCGTAATATCATTAATTAATTATTTAATCTAATAATTAATTCACCGAAAAATATTTATTCAATTTAATAAATATTTAATTTAATTTACAAAAAATTCGGTTGTCACATCTTCCCCCCCTTAAAAGGATTCTATCCCCAAAATCAAGACTCAATAATTCATTCGTTACAATCTTTCCTACATACAAAGATTCTGTCCCTAGAATCGAAGATACAAATTAAACACATAACTCAGAGAAATCTTTCATCATTTTATCTAAATATAGATTTTATATTTCATACTACATTCCTTACTTTAACAAATTCTAGGTTTCGTTTCATAACTTTCACTTGAACTCAATTATTTTCTGAGTATTATATATCTTTTAACCGATTCATTTCCTTTTCTAAGGATCGCTATCAAAAACACTCGGGATATTACATTCACCATTTCTTCTAAGAATTTCGTCCTCGAAATTTTATCTATTAATCTTTATTCATCCGATCTATCAAAATAGGTTTTACGTTAATACTATATTCATTCCTTGGGTTTTATAACCACTTCTTTCCACAAAGATCTTTCTACAATTATTAAACTTTTCTATTAAAAGTTTCACAGTATTCTTTGATAACTCATATCCTTCTCACTTCAAAATCTCTTTTCTCACTTATTCAACATACTCATCATTCAGTGTCGTTCTACGACTCACTTCTTTCACTTCCATCTTGCAGAATAACAATAATCTTCCACAATTGTTCAATAATTGGGAAGTAGTATGAATAACTCAGGAATTAAAAGATTCCAAATCATGCTGAGGGGTCATAAGACCGTGAACTCTATTTTCGGTTTACTAGTACTTCAACTCAATCCTTCACACTGCAAACCAGAGTGTTTATCAATCACAAAGACTGAAAACACCCTCCTCACGTACACTAGGTGGCCAGCCTATTGTACCACTACGTTAGGTCGCAACATAGTGTTTTGTAACGACTATATGCGTTACGCTCGGTACTTAGCCCTTCGTACAATGTATTGTACACAAACATTTCAGCACAAAGTATAAAACTAAGTGCAACCCCTAATAATAGGGTTGTTCACCTCAGCTTTTCAACATCTGAATCCGCACCAAAACAATTTGGTTTGGCATAACTTTTCAATGAACGTTTGAATTTCATGAACATCTTTCAATGTTTATCTAGCTGAATCAAATACCATAGACCTCTACAACAATTCGGACATCAATCGATATATATATATATATATATATATATATATATATATATACATACATACATATGTATTCTCATATCTTAAAGAAATCTAAAAAAAAAAAATTTTTATGACATCATGATATCGCACTGTATTTACAGTCCGTTGAGGATTCCATCATTTAGTGATTTTATCATACTTCATCATACCATAGTGGGCTGACGATCCTTAGATCACATCCAACACTAGGTAATACTGCTTTGATGACTCCATCATTTTTATCATCTTTGCACCAGGTTACATGATGTATTAATGATATATAAAATACATTTTGATATATTACAAATCATTTTTGTCTAGCCGAAGCAATTAGCATAGACATACTAATAACAATATTGTTGTTAAAACTCATTGGTTCCATCAGTTGATCCAATATTTTTCAAGAAAATAAAAGTGTAAACATCAGCACGAAGTCAATAAATTTCGAAAGTCTAGCATAACTAGTAGATTTAGAATACATATGCTTCCACCATCAACTCCACTTTCTGTAATGATCCATTGCTTAATAGGTCTATCTATTCCTATCATTCTCAATACTACATTTACACTTATCTATACCCAGTTCGTCAAACTTACCACACGTTATGAGTTCAGGAACTTACCACAATCATATGAGTTTAAGAACTTATCCTAGTTAAACCATAGACGTCCATTCGCTGAGGGGTTCAAAAACATACCATATAATTATGAGTCACGAACCGACCATAAGTATGAGTTTTAAGAACTCGCACTTAACCTTATGATATTCTCTAACTAAACTCTACCTATCTGTTATACACATGAGAAAAGAATCACCTTCTCAACAGACATATAGCAAATAGCGCGACACATACGTTCCAATAATTATCAATGGGATAAACTGAGTGCAAGCACAAAACCCTCGCCCATACAAAGGTTTGTACAACTCAGCCATCACATGAGTCCTCAATTGAAACCCCACCTAACTCTATCTTGCTATTAACTTGCTCTTTGCTCGACCGCTACAAAAATACCGCTACAACTACGCCAAAGTCAGAAATAACCCCGGGAGGGGCAAAATGGTCATTTTGCAAACTCAAACTTAACTTAAATCAAATCAACTCATTTCAACTCAAACTTCCTCAATAGAAGTCCTACAAGAATCATGTCTTAACTTATGAGTGCAAACTAAGCAAAATAGCTCAACGGACAGCCTGATGGAGACCCATAAATGCTATTTCGGTCATGGACCCATCTTCTAAGGATTCAAAAATGGGCAAATCTTATGTCATTATATAGCTCTCGGAAAGAGCTTTTAAGAATGGTATGACATGCTTCCATTGGACTCTCAGAATGAAAGTTATGAAGGTTCGAACGAATAATGCATTGTCCAAGTGCACGTACTTCAAGACAGCAGGACCCACAGGCCCGGAGCACCCCGGGTAGCCGCATGTAGACCCATGGCTGTCGCAGGTACACCTGCGGCTTCCCCTCTATAAATAGAGGGCTTGGGGTGGCCATTTTGAAGAGAGAAAAGGCGAGGAAGCCATGTCCATTTTGCTCTGTACACACTATAAATTGAGTGCTTTCTCATTTCAAACACTTGTGAGCTTATATTTTGCTATATTTTACCTGTGAAAACCGAGTGTTCATTCATTGAAAGCTATTTGAAGTCTTATTTGGCAGCCCACTATAAGCCCTCTCACATTTCTTAAATCTTTTCTCCACTTTTGTTCACACACTATTCACGTTGAGAGTCGCGTGGTGTGTGTATTCCCGGACCGTCGGTCCGTGGCTTTTATATATATAAATACTTATATGTATATATTATTATCGAGTTATCTCGAATAAGCCTTAATATAATATTCGGAGCATTTATTGCTTATATATATATATATATATATATATAAGTATTTATATATATATAAAATCAGTAAACGCTCCTGAAATAAATCCAGGCTCAATCAAACAGAGTTTGATGATAACAATATATATATATATATATATATATTGTTTACAGCTTTCTTACATACTGTATCATCATGTGAGCCTAGGAATCATGTGATCACAGATTCAGTCTCCTGAATTAAGATTCGGTTCCCGTGATGGACATTTTCAGCTGTGACTAACTTGTAAATTATTCACGGTGTTTTAATTTCCTTAGACGACTCTCATGCCCACAAGGATTTCAGCACTGCTATGTATCTTATTTTCTCGAAGATGCTTCGCATCTCGAAAATAAAAGCAATTCAGTCGAACATATAATAAAATGGAAGTATCAAAGGCCACAATTACTATTGAGCATAAGGATTTGAAAAACCACTTTTACAAAATATCACTGCTATATCTTGTTAAAACTGAACTTTTATTCAAAATTCAAACCCTTTGTATATAAGTGCAAACGAGGCATAGCACTACTTCCAGATAATTGCACATAGACCTACACGCACACACATTCAGATAAATGTTTAAATATAAAAAGTAGTGATCACTGTGTTACCATGGATGTCGGGGGGTGCCTAACACCTTCCCCTCGCATAACCAAGCTCTCGGACCCTAAAGAATCTCGATTTCACAGACTAGTTACGCAGTGTCACATCATTTGGTCTATGTGCAAACCTTTTCTCGGTTGAGTTGGTGCAACCATTTAAAAATACTCACTGTCGACTCTTACAGTCAATTCGTCGATATATACATGTCGGACCTTTTCACAACTTATTTTTTCAAACAAATCTCACCTAGCATGAGAACACCAAAAGACAAGAACAGAAAAGGGACAAATAAAAATCCTAACGTCGACAACTTACATACTACAGAATATGGAATAAAATATTATTTCTTACGAATATTGAACAAAAATAATATCCTTTATGAATATTGAACGAAAATAATATTACATACGAATATTAAATGAAGACAATATCCCTTACGAATATTGAACGAAAATAATCATCCTTACTAATATTGAATGAAAATAATATTTGTACGAATACGAAAAATAATATCTCTTCTTAATATGAAATAAATAATACCACTTACCTTAAAAGGAGAGTACTTCTGACTGACATAGCGGAGATATTCTTGAAGAAAATTTGCCCTATTTGCTTCACTCAAAGTTTCCTTAAACTCAAAATAAATACGCTCAATATTATAGAAGAAGAATTCTCTGATTCTGGTGTGATTTTCATTTCTGAACTAGGCATCCTATGTATAGGAGAATGACATGATACTATTTAGAAAATAAAATCACGGACGCACAGTAAACATTCACAGGCGCCGAATTCGTTCGGCTGGAAAAAAATTTGATTTACTATGCAGCACTATGCAAACACTATGCAGTACTATGTAATAAAATATTCTAATAAAATGAAAACTTTATATAAAATATAATATGTATATATATATATATTACACACACCAGCACACACACTAGCACACACATAAATATAATATATATATATATATATATATATATATATATATATATATATATATATATATATACATATATATATCTCTGTGTGTGTGTGTGTGTATAATGCCCCCAAATCCAGGTTACCTGACCCCCAGTTGTAGTGTTCACGATCCATCATATAAATAATATCTAACTACACATTCATTTATGAATAACATCATACATATCATTAAATAATATCCTTAATACAATATCTCAGGTTTTCTAACCTTGACATAACAAACATATCCTTAGATATACAAAAAGGGTTTACACATAATAACATAACAATTAAAGTCATAAAAACTACTACTGAATTATGTATTGCCCTTGTCTCTGTCTACCCCTCCTCCTACCTCATCATTAGCTGAAATGTTATATTTAAGCAAGGGTGAGCAACGAGTTTGTTCCGCAAATTAAACATGCAATACAGATATGAATAATAGACTACTGATTCAACAGAACTTTACTAAAGTTCTGAGGACTTTGAAATAGCTGGGCAAATCATTTAGCAATAACAACATTTTATCAAATTATAAGCTAAAAATCAATTCAAGGATGAAAGAGCAAAACGCTTTCAAAGTTTCAATAATGTTCAATCAATTATCAAGAGATATTACTACGTAATAATAAAGTGGAATATTTTCCAAATTTTATGTTGAGTGATCACAGTGGGATCATGAACGTCTCGAGGCATTATCAATATTCAATACTGAATTACCCTAGAATTAAAAATTAGCTATAAAAACTAAACTATAACCCTCTAAAAGTACTTGGAGCGGCCAACCCCTTGTACCCAACATTATGCATAATACTAAAGCTCGCGCAACGGCCGTATATCCGACCATAAGGTTCCCTTTTTATATAAAGGTTGTTCATCTCAGTCTTACATCAAGAGTTCGTATCGCAATAATATAGTTTGGATTTAAAGATATGTTATGATTTCAACATCTAATCTCTATCTCAATCTAGCCAAAATAATTGGCATTGATCTTTCAATAACAATTGAGTTCAAATACTAGAACGTATCAAGTTTCAACAAATATCTGTCTCGGCAAAACAATTAGCTAAGATATAACTCAAAAAATTTTCTATAATAGGAAGAAATCAATTGCCCTTTTTATAATCAAAAATTCTATTTATAGCTATGAATAACTAACAATAGTTATTCACCAGACACGCTTTTGAAATTTAAAACTCAGTTTGAGTTAATAAACTTGCACTAATTGTGAATAATCAATAATAACCTTAGACGTGGTATAATCAACAATAATTACCCACTTAACACGATAGTAATTTGAATTTAAGTCAAAGAAATTACAATACATACGAATATTCAATAACAATCTTTGATGCGAAATAATTATCAATAATTATCCACTAACATGTTTGAAAAGTAATAACTCAAGTTTGAGTTAGGAAACTTGCCTTTGTCGCCGACTACTGCTACACAATATAATTTAGATTCTTTTGAAAAACCTATAATCAATAATATCGGTCACAACTATAAGACCGCAACTTTTATGAATAAAGAATAATTTTCTCGAAATATATTTTTGAATATTATGGTGTGGATTTGATATAATGTTATAGTTGTGGATAATATTTACAAATTTTACAAAGTAAGCATGTGAAAACCCCGAATTCGGGTCCCGAATCACCGCGGATCCAATACAATCATTCTATCACTATTTGCGAAGATATAAACATAAATTGTTTAGACAATAAACGTACACATTATTTTCCCAAAATCGAGTAAACTTAACTTATAAACAATTCATAAACTATTAGACATATAACATATTTATCAAACTATTCTATTACAAATTAGCTGCACATTTTATCCCAAGCTGAACTTGGCTTTAACCATTTTCCTGTATCCAAACGCATTCGCCTTATTTGCAATATTTATCATGATATAGCAAGGGTGAGCATGAAAGTTGCCCATCAAGTTTAAATTTATTAAGATATATCATGATTGAAAGAGTTTGAATAATAAGTTGGCTATAATTCATCAATATAATTGTGAACTAGCAGGAACAAACTTTTGACTGAACAAGTATTAAATATGAACAAATATATCTGGACCAACTGGTAATGAAGGTGATCAGCCTTTCATACCTGACTTATACATGCAATATGTACAGAGTACAATTCTACAATGGCAATTAGCAATGATTATCCATAAGCATATCTGAATGAAACAACTCTTAGTAGAGTTAAGTAAAACTTGCCTGTTTGGTTGATTATTGCTACGCAATTTATAATGTTTTATCTGAAGACCTAATATATAATATCGAAATATAAATTAGAATAATATCATCACAATGTAATATATATATATATATATATATATATATATATATATATACACACACACACACACACACATAGAATAACCTGAACATATAGCACATAACCCTATCAACATATAACACACATAAAACTCGGTATCAGGTCAAACTGTTTCAATCTGACTTGAACCCGACACAATTCTGACATCTCGATGATCTAGTCGGACCTTTACTCGAGTTTAAGTTCAATTAAACTCTGTCTTAACAGTTAACAATTATCTTAGAAAATCATATTATCAGTCTAAATAATTTTCATAAGCTCGATTTTTTTTTCCAGATTATTAATATCTTTTATCATAATTTTCAACCACTTATATTGTATTTATCTAATACAAATACCACAATATTCCTTTATCATTAATATTTATTTAATACTAAATATTACTGGAAATCATAACACAATATTATAATATAATTATAATATATTAAAGTATTTTTAATACCTTAAAATCATATTAACCCTAAGATATTTGAAATTTAATTTCTATGATTTCCAAATTTAAATTTTCAAAATAGAAAATTAATATTTCTAAATTATAATTAGGATTTTCTAATTATATTAAAATTTACCAATCACTATTCAAGCTTGGTAATTAGGATTATTATTTCCTAATTAAAATTGTTAATTTAGAAATTAGGGTCATAAATGGGTCTTTAGGGTTTATAACCCAAGAATTAGGGTTTCAAATTTTGAAATTAGGGTTTTCTAACCAATTTGTTAAGATTAACCTTAATAAATCTTATAATTATTTACACTTACACCATTAAGTTCCCAATTGAGGGTTTCTACTTCTGAATCAGGGTTTCGAATTCCCGGAACTGAAATTAAGGTTTCAGAACCGGTTTCTTATTAGTTATTAGGGTTTTCTAACTGAACGTGAACGTTCTTAATATAATAGTAGGGTTTGCCACAGATATAGTTTATCTGGTCACTCTTGACCCTTAACCACATACTGTACACATATACAACCATATACACAGAACATATTTACGTATATCCTTAATCCTGAATAATTCACCAAAAGATTTGTAAATCCAAAAATTTCTTTTCGGAAATGTCAATTCCATACACTTATTTTCTGCCTAGGTTTATAATTTAACATTTATTCAATAATTTAAGATTAAAAATAATTTTTTAAATTCTTGGGTCGTCACATTCACCCATTCTTCTAAAAATTTCGTCCCCGAAATTTACCTTACACCATACACCATTCATACACAGCATCGCATGCTACCCAATACATTCTTCACAAGAATTAAAATTTTGAAATTGTGCTGAGGGGTTTTACAGACTATTGTCTGTCATTTTCGCAAAGGTTATATGGAAATTCATCTGCAAATCGTCATAACTTAGGGACATAGTGGGTAATTAGCCCGATATGCCATGTACTTATTAAGTACTGCTGGTCGAATCTGTTTCTCGTCTCTGCCATAGGCACAATTTTTTTTACCTCAGTCTTATCGGATTCTACACCAAAATAATTTGGTTTGGGAAATTTCTTCCAATGAATAGTTAGAGTTTTTATCACATTAGTCTAGCTGAATCGAATAGCGTAGACTCATATGAATAATTCAATTCAATCGAATTATTTAGGTGTAGCCAAACCCCATTGGCAAATTAAAATTTTTGAAAATATTTTTACGAATGACGTCATGATACCGTACTATATTAACAGTCCGTTTGAGGATGTCGTCATTATATGACTTTATCATAACACATCATACAATAGTAGAACAATGATTTTTAGATCGAATTCACACTAAGTATTCTTGCATTTATAACTCCATCAACTTTTATCGTCTCTGCACCAAGTTACATGGTACATGAGTGATAATTAAAAATAAATTTTGATATTTCAAATCATCTTCGTCTAACTGAAACAAGTAGCATAGACTATATTTTAAACCGTTTCAAAAATGATTACGAGTCTACACATTTTTTTTAAAAGCACATAGTGCGTATTTAGCTTGATATCAAAATTTCGAAGTCTAGCATAGCTAGGAGTTTTGGAAAACCTATGTCTCCTCTAATAATCATTTGCTTAAATAGTCTATCTATTCCTATTATGCTTAATACTCCATTCAGACAAAATTATACTCAGTTCGTCAAACTTACCACACTTATGAGTTCAGGAACTTGCCACAATCATATGAGTTTAAGAACTTATCCTAGACAGACCTTTGGCGTCCATTCGCTTAGGGGTTCATAAACATTTCATATAATTATGAGTCACGAACATACCATAAGTATGAGTTTTAAGAACTCGTACTTAACCTTATATTCTCTACCTATAACCTATCTATCTGTTATACACATGAGAAAAGAATCACCTTCTCAACACGTATATAGCAAATAGCGCGACACAAACATTTCAATGATTATCAGTGCCAGAAACTAAGTGATTTTTACACCAAGTACAATTCCCCGCCCATAACAAGGAATCATACAACTCAGCTACTGACATGAGTCCTCAATTGACCCCCACCTAAACCTACTCCCTTCTCAATACGAATTTCATTTAATTCGTATTCATAATCCTTTCTTGAATCTGTACCAATTCATAGTACCACTGACACACAATATTCTTGCCACAGACTTATCTATCATTCGCTTAATCCATATCAGATCACAGGGTAATCTCATCATATATAATACGATCCATTTCTATTCTATGATCGTTTTATTTTTAGATCTTCTATCGCTGTACCTTTAGTCTTTTAGACTCGATCTACTCATCACTACTGTTCACTTTTATTATCAGAGTTAGGAAACTATGTATCTTATAAATCGTCGAGATTCATCTTTGAATCTTACCGACACATTAACTCTATTTGAGTTAGTACTTATCCTAATCACTGCAGTTATTAGACTAAGGTATCACTACCCTAGGTTTATAGCCAACAGCTTTGATACCAACTGTGAAAGCCCCGAACCCGGGTCCCGAATCACCGCAGATCTGGTACAATCATTCTATCACTATTTACGAAAGATATAAACATAAATTGTTTATACAATAAACGTACACATTATTTCCCCAAAATCGAGTAACCTTAACTTATACACAATTCATAAACTATCAGACATATAACATATTTATCAAACTATTCTATTACAAATTAGCTGCACATTTTATCCCAAGCTAAACTTGGCTTTAACCCTTTTCCTATATCTAAACACATTTGCCTTATCTACAATATTTATCATGATATAGCAAAGGTGAGCATGAAAGTTGCCCAACAAATTTAAATTTATTAAGATATATCATGATTGAAAGAGTCTGAATAATAAGCTGGCTATATTTCATTAATATAATTGTGAACTAGGAGGAATAAACTTTTAAGTGGACAAGTATTAAACATGAACAAATATATCTGGACCAACTGGTAATGAAGATGATCAGCCTTTCATACCTGACTTATACATGCAATATGTACAGAGCACAATTCTACAATGGCAATCAGCAATGATTATCCATAAGCATATCTGAATGAAACAACTCTTAGTAGAGTTAAGTAAAACTTGCCTGTCTGGCTGATTATTGCTACGCAATTTATAATGCTTTATCTGAAGACCTAATATATAATATCAAAATATAAATTAGAATAATATCATCACAATATAATACACACACACACACACACATATATATATATATATATATATATATATATATATATATATACACACACACACACACACATAGAATAACCTGAACACATAGCACATAACCCTATCAGCCTATAACACACACATAAAACTCGGTATCAGGTCAAACAATTTCAGTTTGACTTAAACCCGACATAATTCGGACATCCCGATGATCTAGTCGGACCTTTACTCGAGTTTAAGTTCAATTAAACTTTGTCTTAATAGTTAACAATTATCTTAGAAAATCATATTATAAGTCTAAATAATTTTCATAAGCTCGAAATTTTTTTCAGATAATTAATATCATTTATCATATTTTCAATCACTTATATCATATTTATCTAATACAAATACCATAATATTTCTTTATCATTAATATTTATTTAATACTAAATATTAATGGAAATCATAACACAATATTATAATATAATTATAATATATTAAAGTAATTTTAACACCTTAAAATCATATTTATATAATTTTTAAACACTTGAATCCATTATTTGATAATTGTTTTTAATATTAAAATATTAATATTTTCATGACAAAATATCAAAATTTATATTTTATAACTTAAAATATTTTTACAACACTTAAATAATTTTTTATATGATTTTTAAATCATTAATTTCATTTTTCCAAAATTTAGTTAACATATTTATTAAATAAAATAATTACCATTAATTTTAATTTATTAATGAATTTCATCACAAAATATCAAAAGTTATTAAAAATAACTTAAAATATTTTTTTATACCATAATATAATTTTTCATGATTTTTAAAGTATAAAAATTATTTTTAAATAATTTATTTAATATTATAATTAAATAAATAAATACCTTTTTATTTTCCAAAAATATTAAATATTTATGAAATATACTCAAAATAATTAAAAACTATTTTTCAGACTTTAAAACTATTTTCATAATTTATTATGTATTTTTAATAATTAATATCCATTTTTATCTATTTATTTAATTAAAATAAGTATTTTCCGAAAATAAGTGTCGCAATAGGTGGTTTTAGTGACACAACCGTCGCTGAAAGTGTTCTTTAGCTGTTCTTGAGCTTTCATGTCAGACACCAAGGTAGGAGGTTTGACCAGCATTTGATATAGGTTCCTAATACTTTATGGGCTTGATTAAACGTTTATGTTGCAATAGGTTTGCAACACTACCATTAACAATCAACAACACAGTCATACAACATCATGATATGAAGATCTGGTCTCCGGAACATACTGTCAGACCATGCCTGGGTTTTCTGGGTAACCCAGAAACCCAAGGCAGTTCGAGTGCCTCACTTTGATCTCAATTATCTTAGGGTTCTGGTCATTCGTTTAGTGGTTTTATGGTTTTGGTCTATAGTCCTTATATCAGTGTACCACTATATCACATAATACAAACTTAACAACATCACACATGAAAACTCCGAGTCGGTCAAATTAGTAGTCCGGACTGTTCTTGAACATTTCTGGGTTTTCCAGAAATGTTCTTGAGCAGTTCGGTCAACGATAGTTTGACCATTAATTTCTACGATTAGGCTACGAATCTGAGTGATCTAAAGGCATATATGTATAGCCTGCATGTCAGTCTACAAAATAAAACCAACAACATCACATAACAACTTAAACATAGCAAGATCTAGTGACTGCAAAAGCTTGTCAGAGATTTCTGGGAATTCTGGGCTGCCCAGAAAGCTTATCCGTGATCGGTCAACGGTCTTTGACGGGTCATATCAGAAGATCTAGGCTTGATCCGACCTTGTATTCAGTTTCAGATCAAAGCCTACATGACATAGAATATATCTAAAACATAAAACACACAAAACATCAAACACCTTAAGATCTAGAGGCCCTGACATTAGGCTGTCAGGCCTTATTTTCCCAGTTTTTCCAGATTTGAGAAATCCTCAAATTCGAGTATCTAAATGGTATGGATCTAGATTTTGGCAACCCGGATCATAAATTGACACCTTATAACACATATCTAAACAACAAAACATATCATCTAGCATAAAATCTAAAGATTTCAAAATTTGAAGGTTTATACCTTTCTAGCTCGGATTTTGATTTCTGATCCTTGATGATCTGTTCTTAGCTTGCTATGGATCATATAAGGGATTGATATACTCCATATTTTCGTGGGTCTAGAGAGAGAAAGTGTGGGTTGAGAGTTTGTAGCAATTTAGCAAAATCTATTAACTCTCTCTCTCCTCGATTATTTTTAGAATTGGTTGAATTGAAATGGCTGATATCAGGGGTTGATCTTCTGACTTTTAAGGCACATGGTGTGTGACACCCCCAAATCCGGTACTTCAATTTTCACATGATTTGGTGTTCACTATTCAAAAATCATATATCTATCTACCCATAATAAAAGTAAACCCTGCAATAGATAGAAATAAATCCTTACAACATCTGAATAATAAATACAACCACAGGTCATACTAACCTTAAATATCTATGTGGAAACATAAACAAATAATAAGTCTTAAACAACATCGAGTCTTAACAATAACATTCTTAAAATTTAATAACACGTCTTCATCACTTAATAGCTTTGCCCTTACCTTTGCTAGAAGAAGGCTCGTCGGTTCTTTCGTTCTTAACTGCAATGTTATTATTACACAAGAGTGAGCACGATTGCCCACAAGTATAAAAATGAAATAACAATATAATAACATGCGAGTGAATCGAAGAATTCTGAAATGAAGCTCAACTTTTGAACCAAAAATGATTACCAAGAATCAAAAGAATTCTGAGGGTCATAAGACCTTGAACTATGTCCTAGGTTATCAAGGATTATACTTGAAACATTTAATAGTTATAAAACTATGGACCCTTCTTCTCGTACTTAGGGGGATCAGCCCTTAGTACCATAATGTGCACAATATCTTAACGCTAACGCATAAGTAATCCCTTTACAGGGTTGTTTATCTCAGTTTGACGTTAGAGTCCGCACCAAAGGAAGTTTGGTTTGGATAAATCAATACGGGTTCTAAAATTTAGAACATTCATCAACTATGGACTAGTCGAATCAATAAGGGTTCATTAGTCTAAAAAGGTTCAACAATAAATGGTATTTAAATTGAATAACAATCTCAAGAGATATACAATAGAACAAGTATTGTATAACATATTCATACTTTGAAAAGATAATTAGTCTTTAATATAACAAATCAAACTTGTTTTAATAATGACAAGAATTACTTGAAGTAATTTACAAACTTGAATAATGATAACAAGTAGGGTTAGGATACTTGCCTCGTGCGTAGATTACACTTTAACTAAACTCGTTCTTTGATTTAACTCCTATATATCAATTACGTTCACAATACCAGTCAATTATAACTTACTAAACATCACACGATTATTCTTTGTCTAACTCGAATTCAAGACTATACTTAGTCATATTACCATACTTGTTTCCACATAATATTACACTATACGAACAACAAGCTAAGTATATAATCAACAATTCAATCAACATATAATTGTCTTCCTGACTTGGTAAAAACTCACTTTAATATCTCATTATATATCTAACAAGTTTTTATATTCATTAGACTAGGTTACTAACACATTTCTATACTTGAACATTGAAAAAAAATGCATTTTCTGGACATTCTGCTAAGTGGCACTGCGGCGCGGGATATGAACTAGGAGTTGGCGTCGCGGCGCGATACTCCAGACTCTGAATTCCCAGTTCGAAAAGAACACAAGAATTCAGCGAAATAAACACTACATAATCATTATTTCCCCAAATTAAACATACCCACACGTTAGAATTCATATATAATCGATACCCAACATTTATGGAGTGATTTTAACCCATTAAAACACATAATAACAGAATTAAATTTTGCAAATTGTACTGTTCTTGATGTTCTTGAAGTGTTGAACATAAATTCCTAAAATTCAACGCCACGGATTCGTTATAAAACCAAATCCAACCATTCAAGTTTCGTTTTGTTCGTTTTATCATGCATAATCACATATAAGTGGAAGTTTTATAGAAAAATTCATGTTTGCCATATTAAAATCACGTATAAGGCCATATGGCCATATAACATACTCTGTAACTTTTGAAGCCATAGTCATACGTTATAAAATTATGAATTGATGATATGAAAACTTTTATAATATATAATTAAATACGATACGATATATCACAACACATACACAACCCATAATCATTACTCTTTTCTCAAATATAGAGGTTTAAACAAAAACTTTGAAAGCCATTTTCATGAAATCTTAATGACGTAAAAGAGAAATTAGGTTTGGAGAAATTACCCAGAGTATAAAGTGTATATTTGTAGGCTTAAATGCTTTCTTCAATCACTGAGTTTCTCACACATTCTCTAAATTTTCTCTAAAATCTCTCTAGCTCTCAGTTTTGCTTTTCCAAACTTCGCAATAATGAAAAGGGAAAAAATTACGTATAATAATAAGGGAAAGGAACTGACGCGCATAATGGTCAGTTAACCCAATAATGGGTAACTGCTTCCAACCACTACTAGGGCCTTGTTTGGCTGGTCAAGAATAGGTTTCAAAACCATTTAATTTAATAAATCTCTTATACTATAGTTTAAATCGTGTCACACCCAATTATACAATAACTTAAATATATTATTTAATTTAATTTGAATAAAATATAATAATTTCTCATTAATTCACATAGTCATATAATTAATTTTCTCATTAATTATAAAATAATATTAGGCTTATTAAATATTTCATTTAATTTAATAAACTCACATAATTACATACTTTGAATAATAATTATTCTCCACATTAATTTAATAAATATAACACATATAATTAAATTAATCTACCACAACTTCATAAATTAATTATTTAATCTAATAATTAATTCATCGAAAAATATTTATTTAATTCAATAAATATTAAAATTAATTTACAAAATCTTGTTTGTCACATCTTTCCCCCCTTAAAAGGATTCTGTCCCCAGAATCACGACTCAATAAATTCGACCCGTTACATTCTCCCTCCCTTACAAAGATTCTGTCCCCAGGATCGAAAACACAAATTAAACACATAACTCAGAGAAATCTTTCATCATTTTATCTAAATATAGATTTTATATTTCATACTACATTCCTTACTTTAACAAATTCTAGGTTTCATTTCATAACTTTCACTTGATTTCAATTATATTCTGAGTATTATATATCTTTTAACCAATTCATTTCATTTTCTAAGGATCGCTATCAAAAATGTAAGACCCCAACTTATTAATAAATAAAATTAAATTTATTATTTTGAAATAGAAAGGGTTGATTTGATTAATGTGGTTAGTTATGGGTAAAATGCACAAATATTTCAAATAAGAAAGTGGTTATAAAATATTCATTTTTGGTTGGTGAATATTCGTTTGGTCGTGGAATATTCTTGCTGTCGGGGAATATTCATACGACGGCGCAGCCTTGTGTGGGCCCCATAACGGAAAGCGATTGGATGAAGAAAATGACAAGTATAAGTTGTTTATAAATAACGGCGTAGTTGTTACCATTAATACTGTTGGAATACCCGGTGGTTAAAATATAGTAGCACACGATATTGCACCAATTATTGATTCTTACGTAAGAAGGCATTACTCAATAATTGTTACAGTAATTACTGTTCAATATTTTATTTTATTGATTCAATAATTGCTACGTTGATATTTTATATTATTGTTGTTTCAATAATTATCGCTGCACAATATTTTTTATTATCAGATCAATAATTCATATTATTTGAATAATATTATTAGATAACATTATTGGCAATGTCTAGAAAGTTCTGTCTAATGAGATGTTTGGTCATCTAATTGCGCGCTAGTAAGGAGAAATCCTTATTGGAAAGCCCCCTCTTTTCTGGGAACGGCCTGGTTGTCATAAATGTGATTCTGTAATATTATTTGTGAATAATTAATTATTGATTCATATGATAAGGAAATATTTATTCTATGTGGATATAAATGTTGGATATATTTATTGTGGTTAAAAATGAAGGAGTTAATATTGAGGTGTTTTATCAGTATTTTTATCGGAATGGAGGTATTAAAATCAAATCAGGATTTTTGAGAAATATTGCGGGGGTTATAATTTTTAATCCGACCGTTGGATCGTGGTAATTTTTGGATATGTTATTCATATATAAGTTGAGTATATGTCTATAAATTTTGAACCGTTAAAAATGAACGTATGATTTGTTATGAATTTTACGAGATGACTGGTTCAGAAATTTTAGAAGTTGCGGAATTTGTCATTTTGGTGGAAAATTCTAGAATTGGTGGGCCCCACTTTTGGTTGGTGAAGAAATATGCTGAGATTTTTATTCAAATGTGGTGGGTGGAAATAGTAGCAGGTAAAGCCATCAGGTTGCAGGTTAAGTCTGCTTCGGCGTGCTAACATTTTCCTATAAATAGAGGGCTAAGTTAGAATTGAAAATCACACCAGAATTCATAAGTTTTCTCTCTTTCTCTCTCTAGATTATTGAGTGTATTTTGTGAGTATTTAGATACTTTAAAAGTTGCTATTCAGCACAAGTTTCATTCAGCCTCATATCCGATATTCAGTCAGAAGTACGGTAATTTTGAGGTAAGGGATATTATTTTCTTCTTAAATGATATTATTTTCTTCAATATCATTATGCTGAAATATTGATATAAACTTTTTATCAAATTTAGAACTTTTTGTGTCGGGATTACTATTCACGTATACGGCACTATTCACCGAAAAATAAATTTTCTCTTTTTGTCCAAGATATCTATTATGGTTACTATCTTTGATTGTATCCATATTTTGATCTTTATTTTTGATTTCTGCTTCACAATTGATTATTATGAAGTATTATTGATCTTGAATAAACTGTTATACAAATCCCTACTATTTGTCCTTCTGTCTCACTGGATTCGTTTTCTTTAAGGTATTTTTCATCATCCTCAGTCCTGAATGATGATATTATTGAATATCTTTGGCCTGTAGTGCAAAGATGTATGATTACCTGATGAATATCTTTGGCCTGTAGTGCAAAGATGAACAGGTGTTGAGATGAACATGACCGACTGGTGTTACAAATGAATATCTTTGGCCTGTAGTGCAAAGATGAATATTTGATTCAAGATGCATATTGATTGATGTTACAGGGATAAAATATTGACGATGGACTTTTTAATCTTAGAAGATAGTAGAATTCTTTCTCTACTTGACTCTTCTAATGGTTTGCTGTTTCCGCTGCAGTTGTTGATCTAAAACTTGTTGTCGATTATATTCTATCAGATTTTTCCCTGTTGAATACTAATGATAATTTGTTGTATATTATCTTAGTCATGATATTCTTTACTGGGCTAGTTGAGCTCACCATTTTCCTTTTTGTTCCATTTTTTTTCTCAGGAGGTGAGAACATAGCAGGATCTAGTTGGGGTATGGAGTGATGGTTCTAGAAAGATATTTTAGCTGTCCTCACTATTTCTGTAAAATAGTGTTTGAATAATTGTAATGAGGACTTACTTGAGTGTGGATATTATCTAGAAGACAATATTTGTATTTAAACTCACAGTATGTGTTGTCGTATTTTGCACGATAATTGTATTATTGAAGTTGTAGTTTGCTTTTTGTACCATGTATTTGGCGACTCAGAATGGGTGTTGTATACCTATTTTGGGTGCGTCACAAAAAACACTCGGGATATTACATTCACCCTTTCTTCTAAGAATTTCTTCCTCAAAATTTTATCTATTAATCTTTATTCATCCGATCTTTCAAAATAGATTTTACGTTAATACTATATTCATTCCTTGGGTTTTATAACCACTTCTTTCCACAAAGATCTTTCTACAATTATTAAACTTTTCTATTAAAAGTTTCACATTATTCTTTGATAACTCATATCCTTCTCACTTTAAAATCTCTTTTCTCACTTATTCAACATACTCATCATTCAGTGCCGCATTCTACGACACCTAAGGAATACTTTCCTTTTCTTTTTTTTTTCACTTCAATCTTGCAGAATAACAAGAATCTTCCACAATTGTTCAATAATTGGGAAGTAGTATGAATAACTCAAGAATTTAAAAGATTCCAAATCATGTTGAGGGGTCACAAGATCGTGAACTCTATTCTCGGTTTACTAGTGCTTCAACACAATCCTTCACACTGCAAACCAGAGTGTTTATCAATCACAAAGAATGAAAACACCCTCCTTACGTACACTAGGTGGCCAACCTATTGTACCACTACGTTGGGCCGCAACGTAGTATTTTGTAACGACTATATGCGTTACGCTCGAAACCATCGTCCCCGAAAACATGTCCCCTTATAGGGTTGTTCAACTCAGCTTTTCAACATCTGAATCCGCACCAAAACAATTTGGTTTGGCATAACTTTTCAGTGAACGTTTGAATTTCGTAAACATCTTTCAATATTTGTCTAGCTGAATCAAATAGCATAGACCTCTACAACAATTCGGACATCAACCAAAATATACATATACATACATACATATGTATTCGCATATCTTAAAGAAATCTCAAAAATCTTTTTATGACATCATGATACCGCACTATATTTACAGTCCGTTGAGGATTTAGTCATTTCGTGATTTTATCATACTACATCATACCATAGTGGGCTAACGATCCTTAGATCACATCCAACACTAAGTAATATTGCATTGATGACTCCATCATTTTTATCATCTCTACACCAGGTTACATGATGCATTAATGATATATAAAATACATTTTGATATATTGCAAATCATTTTTGTCTAGCCGAAGCGATTAGCATAGACATACAAATAACAGTATTGTTGTTAAAACTCATTGGTTCCATCATTTGATCCAATGTTTTTCAAGAAAATAGAAGTGTAAACAACAGCACGAAGTCAATAAATTTCGAAAGTCTAGCATAGCTAGTAGATTTAGAATATCCAGGTATCCATCAACTTCAATCTTTACTTCATTACTTCATTACTTAACCATTCTATCAATCTACAACTTCATCAATGCTCTCTATACTATGACCGTTTTCTACCCAAAATAGTTCATCAAACTTACTGCACATTGAAAGTTCAGGAACTTACCATAATAATATGAGTTTAAGAACTTATCATAGTCAGACCATAGGCGTCCATTCGCTGAGGGGTTCAAAACATACCATATTATTATGAGTCACGAACTTACCATATGTATTAGTTTTAAGAACCGTACCTAATCCTAATAATATCTTACTAATGTTAATAGTTTCTATCTATCAAATATACACATGAGAAAAGAATCACCTTTTCACCACACATATATTGATAGCGCATCACCAACATTCCAATGATTATCAATATAATAAACTGAGTGCAAGCACAAAACTCTCGCCCATACAAAGGTTTGTACAACTCAGCCATCACATGAGTCTTCAGTTGAAAATCCACCTAACTCTATCTTACTCTTAACAACTTACTCTTAACTTGCTCAATACGAATTTCTCATATCACATTATCTATAACTCCCCGTGAGTTATCTTGTACTATATCATAGTACATTATCTTCATAGCATCAAGCTATAATCATTCAAACATTACAGACCATCTTTCTTTTTATAACTTAAACAGATCACGTCGTGATCTTGATCTTATTCTATAATCATCTCCCTTAAAATTCTTTTCTTAACTCGTGATCGATCCTCTTTCTTTTCCTCTTTCATCATTTACGACATTATTCGTTATCTTGGCTATTGGAGTTAAGAAACTCCCATTTCTTATCTTTATATCTCTTCAAGATTCTTCTTTGAATCTTCTTGTTTATATAGCAATTCTTCCTTTAAGAATTTCTAACTTCATTTGCATTGCTCAACATTTCATTCGAGTTACACAATTTCATCATACGTATCCATTTTCTACACTTGGTACACATCGAGTCTCTAACAGTTTCAATATGGTACGTTGAGTGATTTTCCACAAACAACCAACAAACTAGGTTCTGAGTTGCTAGTTTGTATATACCTCCGCTCTATGAAGGAATCATTTAGCCCAGATACCATACATCAACTACTAAAGAGTACAATTGTACTATACTTAAATATACCTCTCTATTCGTTACTTCTTTATCACTCTTCTTATAGACACTGTCTATTTATTATCACCTTACATCCTTATTATTGGAGTTGGGTAACCCCACATTCATATTCCTTATAACTCTGCGAGATTCATCTTTGAATCCTGTCACGTAAATTTTAATCCCTTCTATAAAAATTTCTGAAATTACTTCTTATTGTTCAAACTCTATATGAGCTTATTCATTCATTATCTTCACCTTTTCTTCTCTAAGGTTATAGCCTAAGGTACCCCTACCTAAGGTTTATAACCTACAGCTCTGATACTAACTTGTGACACCCCCAAATCCGGTACTTCAATTTCCACATGATTTGGTGTTCACTATTCAGAAATTATATATCTATCAACCCATAATAAAAGTAAACCATGCAATAGATAGAAATAAATGCTTACAACATCTGAATAATAAATACAATCCAAGGTCATACTAACCTTAAATATCTGTGCGAAAACATAAACATATAATAAGTCTTCAACAATATCGAGTCTTAACAATAACATTCTTAAAATTTAATAACACGTCTTCATCACTTAATAGCTTTGCCCTTGCCTTTGCTAGAAGAAGGCTCGTCGGTTCTTTCGTTCTTAACTGCAATGTTATTATTACGCAAGAGTGAGCACGATTGCCTACAAGTATAAAAATGAAATAACAATATAATAACATGCGAGTGAATCGAAGAATTCTGAAATGAAACTCAACTTTTGAACCAAAAATGATTACCAAGAATCAAAAGAATTCTGAGGGTCATAAGACCTTTAACTATGTCCTAGGTTATCAAGGATTATACTTGAAACATTTAACAGTTATAAAACTATGGACTCTTCTTCTCGTACTTAGGGGGATCATCCCTTAGTACCATACTATGCACAATATCTTAACGCTAACGCATAAGTAATCCCTTTACAGGGTTGTTCATCTCAGTTTGACGTTAGAGTCCGCACCAAAGAAAGTTTTGTTTGGATAAATCAATAAGGGTTCTGAAATTTAGAACGTTCATCAACTATGGACTAGTCGAATCAATAAGGGTTCATTAGTCTAACAAGGTTCAACAATAAATGGTATTTAAATTGAATAACAATCTCAAGAGATATACAATAGAACAAGTATTGTATAACAGATTCATACTTTGAAAAGATAATTAATCTTTAATATAACAAATCAAACTTGATTTAATAATGACAAGAATTGCTTGAAGTAATTTACAAACTTGAATAATGATAACAAGTAGGGTTAGGATACTTGCCTCGTGCGTAGATTACACTTTAACTAAACTCGTTCTTTGATTTAACTCCTACATATCAATTACGTTCACAATACCTGTCAATTATAACTTACTAAACATCACACGATTATTCTTTGTCTAACTCGAATTCAGGACTATACTTAGTCATATTACCATACTTGTTTCCACATAATATTACACTATACGAACAACAAGCTAAGTATATAATCAACAATTCAATCAACATGTAATTGTCTTCTTGACTTGGTAAAAACTCACTTTAGTATCTCATTATATATCTAACAAGTTTTTATATTCATTAGACTAGGTTACTAACACATTTCTATACTTGAACATTGAAAAAAAATGCATTTTCTGGACATTCTGCTAAGTGGCGCTGCGGCGCCACTTTTGTACTGGGTCTTGGCGCTGCGGCACCGTGGCGCTGCGGATTGGTACTTGGCGCTACGACGCGGTGGCGCTGCGGGGCGGGATATGAACTAGGAGTTGGCGCTGCGGCGTGACACTCCAGACTTTGAATTCCCAGTTCGCGAAGAACACAGAATTCAGCGAAATAAACACTACATAATCATTATTTCCCCAAATTAAACATACCCACATGTTAGAATTCATATATAATCGATACACAACATTTATAGAGTGATTTTAACCCATTAAAACACATAATCACAGAATTATATTATGCAAATTGTACTGTTCTTGATGTTCTTGAAGTGTTGAACATAAATTCCTAAAATTCAACGCCACGGATTCGTTATAAAACCAAATCCAACCATTCAAGTTTCGTTTTGTTCGCTTTATCATGCATAATCACATATAAGTGGAAATTTTGTAGAAAAATTCATGTTTGACATATTAAAATCACGTATAAGGCCATATGGCCATATAACATACTTTATAACTTTTGAAGCCATAATCATACGTTATAAAATTATGAATTGATGATATGGAAACCTGTATAATATATAAAATAATAATTAGGCTTATTAAATATTTCATTTAATTTAATAAACTCACATAATTACATACTTTGAATAATAATTATTTTCCACATTAATTTAATAAATATAACACATATAATTAAATTAATATACCACAACTTCATGAATTAATTATTTAATATCCATATTAATTGTCACATGGTGTATCTTAGCTAGTCTCCAACTACATATTGGACAATAATTGAAAGCTACCTACAATAATGCACCAAGGGCATTTTAGATATTTTGATTTTTTTTTATTTTAATGGCATACTAGTAAATTATCCAAACCTTTAGGGTTTAGGGTTTAACCCTTATATATGGTTTAGGATTTAACCTTTAGGGTTTAGGGTTTAACCCTAAAATATTTGAAATTTTATTTCTAGGATTTCCAAATTTAAATTTTCAAAATAGAAAATTAATATTTCTAAATTATAATTAGAATTTTCTAATTATAAGAAAATTTAATAATCATTATTCAAGCATGCTAATTAGGATTATTATTTTCTGATTAAAATTGCTAATTTAGAAATTAGGGTCATAATTGGTCATTAGGGTTTATAACCCAAGAATTAGAGTTTCAAATTTTGAAATTAGGATTTTCTAACCAATTTGTTAAGATTAACCCTAATAAATCTTATAATTATTTACACTTATGCCATTAAGTTCCTAATTTAGGGTTTCTACTTCCGAATCAGGGTTTCGGATTCCCAGAACTGAAATTAAGGTTTCAGAACCGATTTCTAGGGTTTTTTTATTAGTCATTAGTGTTTTCTAACTGAACATGGACGTTCTTAATATAATTGTAGAGTTTGCCATAGATATAGCTTATCTGCTTACTCTTGACCCTTAATCACATACTGTACACATATACAACCATATACACAGAACATATTTTTGTATATCCTTAATCCTGAATAATTCACCAAATGATTTATAAATCCAAAAAATTCTTTTCGGAAATGTCAATTCCATACACTTATTTTCTGTCAAGGTTTATTATTTAACCTTTATTCAATAATTTAAGATTAAAAATATTTTTCTAAATTCTTCGGTCGTCATAAAGCAAGTGGTTGTATAATATTCGATTGGTCTGGAAATATTCGTTTTAACAGAGAATATTCATACGACGGAAAAATCATTGGTGGACCCCCCAATGGAAGTATTATCGTAGTTAGAAAACGACAGAATTATCTTTTTATAAAAATAACGGCGGAGGTGTTACCGTTAAAACTGTTGAACTACCCGGTAGTAAAAGTACAGTAATATGTGTCGTTGCATAGTAGCACACGGTATTGATTATTGATGCTTACGTGAGAAGTCACTGAGTTATACTCAATTATTGCTACAATAATTGCTGCATCATATCTCTCATATTATTGATTCAATTATTGTCACAATATCATTTGCATAATATAATATATTATTAAATCAATAATTGAGACGACAAAGTTATTCATATTATTATTTGCAATATTGACAATGTCTAGAAGTTATGTCAAGGAGAGATTTGGTCACCTAATTGCGTGCTAATAAGGAGAAATCCTTATCGGAAAGCCCCCTCTTTTTTGGAACGACCTGGTTGTTAAACATTGTGAATTATAATATTAATGATGAATAAGTTCGTGTTGATTAAAGATGAAATTGATAGTTCCATTGTGTAGAAATTGTTAGTGTTAGTAGAAATCGATATTTATTTCGATAATAATTGATGTCTGGAGGTTATATTGACCAATTGGGTATTCGGGGCACTTTTCGTGTCAGAGTACTACTCACGAGTTACTATTCACCCGATTACTATTCACTCTAGTATTGTTCACTCAAGTATTTGGGACACTTTTCGTGTTGGGGGTACTATTCACAGGGTACTATTCTCGAAGTACTATTCACGGGGTACTATTCACCCGAAAAATATATTTCTTTTCGGTCCAAATCATTTTTGAGTACAATATTATTTCAAGAGAAGATGTGATAATTTTTCAGACAGTTGGTTGAAATTATAATAGTAAATCAATATGGATCGTTGGTTTAAAGTTTTAATAGTAACTTGTCCCTTCGATTTTCCAAGAGTTACTTGTCTCTTGGGTGTTTCAAGATTTAATTTCCCCTTCGCGAATAGTAGTTGTCTCTTCATTATTACCAAGAGTCATTTTGACCCTTCGTTAAGACCAAGAGCTACTTTCAGTTCTTCTATAAATAGAAGCTCATTCCTTCATTATTTCTTACGAATTCACTGAAACTCTAGAGAGAGAAACTATAAAGAGAAAGAAGAAAAGTATTCTACTACTACACTACTCCAGTATTCAGTTTTTCTAAGGTAAGGATATTATTTGTTGTACTTGTAAAGGATATTATTTCTTTCGTATTCATGAAGAGAGCTTCTGTTATTCCATTCTTTATTATTATGTTGGAATAACTTGTTTATGCGAAGTACCGCATACATGGTGAAATTCTTCTGTTATTCCATTCTTTATTATTCTGTTGGAATAACCTGTCTGTGTGGTCTATGGCATGCCTGGTGAATTTTGTTGATATTTCATTCTTTATTATTCTGTTGGAATATCATGTCAGTGCGAATTACGCATGAACTGGTTCCATTATTTATTATTCTGTTGGAATATCCTTTCTGTGCGGATTACGCATGACCTGGTTCCATTCTTTATTATTCTGTTGGAATATCTGTCTGTACAGATTACGCATGACCTGGTTCCATTCTTTATTATTCTGTTGGAATAACCTATCTATGCGGTGTATCGCATGCATGGTGAATTATTCTGTTATTCCATTCTTTATTATTCTGTTGGAATAACTTGTCTATGTGGATTACCACATGCATGGTGAATGATGATTCGTATTCATTCCTTATTAAATTGTGGAAATAATCTATCTACGTGGATTACCGCATGGCGGGCGAAAAACCATTTGCTGTTTCATATATTCTATTATATTCAGCTGGTTAAAGCTTTGGCTTCTATACTCCATGAAATTAGTGGAATATCCTTGATATTTGCGCTTCATCCAGTATCTTTTAATGGAAATATTCTTCTGAGCATTCTTGAATTTTACTCTACAAAGCAGTATCATGTTGACAATTTGGACGTTATTGGTTCCTGGCAAAATTAATTTATAAATCTTTAAAATTTATTCTTGAACTTGTTTTATTGAATTATTATGTCATTGTCATCATCCTCATGCTTATATTGTGATGAAAGTTATCTTTGGCTTACGCACATAGATGGACTTGGTATGATTATGACCAGGGATTATTCGGTATAATCATGATCGTAATGTGTCGAATGATGTGATAAAAGTCCTTATTGGCCTGTAGTTCATTGGTGGATAGTTGTTGGTATGATTATGACCATGGATTATTCGGTATAGTCATGACCATTGATGATTGCATGAATATCCTTGGCCGAGGAGTAGGGATGATTCGATTTTATTTATTAAGCCGAGTCTCAGCGATAAAGTTGATGAAAAACTTTTTAAATCATAGAATATAGTAGATTTTATACTTTACTTGACTCTTCTAATGGATTGCTTATTCTGCTGCAATTTTTGATCTAAAACTAGTTGTCTATTATATTCTATCAGTTGTTATACTATTGAAGGCTAATGATAACTTATTCTGCATTATCTTAGTCATAATATTTCTTACTGGGATAGTTGAGCTCACCCTTTTGCTTTCATTATTCTCTTCAAGAAATGAGAACGTAGCTGGGACTAGTCGGGGAACAGAGTGATGGTCCTAGATGGTGCATTAGTAGTCCTCACTATTCTGTGAAATAGTGTGATAATAAATGTAATAAGGACTCCATTGAGTGTGGATATTGTCTAGATGACAATATTTGTATTAAAACTCACAGCCTATATTTTGTCGTATTTTACACGACTGTTGTATAATTAGTTTGTATTTGTATTCAGTACCTTGTATCTGGCGGCCCAAGATGGGTGATGTATACTTATTTTGGGGGCATCACAGTTGGTATCAAATCTTAGGGATATGATCCCTGGCTGAGATGTGAGACAAGAACTAGGAGGGGAGAGACGGGGAATTCCTTCGGTAGTATGACCTACTTAAGTTTATTTGGTATTTAATTGGTCGGTCAAAGTATAGGGATACTATGTGATATGATAATTAACCCTTGTTTTGTGGCAGTGTTTAAAAACGGCAGCTGAAAATGTTAACAATGGAGTGAATGAAACCGTTGAGACACCTTTAATCACTAACCAGGTTAATATGGTGTCAGACGAAGAAGAAATTAGAGATATCTACGTGGTGAGTGAAGAACTAATAGCTGCACATGAGCTAGTTGCAGAGGTAGCAGCTGAGAGTGAGGAAGAAGAGGAAAAAGAGGAACCTGAGGAGAATTTATTAGAAGAATCGACCTATAGCTACGGTCGGCGACCGTCGCTATAGGCCGACCGTCGCTATAGGCTATAGCGACGGTCGCCGATCGTCGCTGTAGAAGCCGTTGCTAAAACCTATAGCGACGGTCTTTTGGCCTATAGCGACGATCGGCGACCGTCGCTATACGTCATGCCAAAATCGTGTATTTGTTCTTTACCTACGGTCGATGACCGTCGCTATATCCTTTTTAAATTTAAAAAAAAATAAAAATTAATAATGCACATTTATTCAACAAACCCAAATATAATATAAAATAAAACATAAAAATATATTATATACATCATTCATATTTCAACATTACAATATAATAGTTGAATAATTCATCCCCTACAATTTTCTTGGCTTGTGCAGCAACAACCTCCAAAATAGATCTTGATTCCCGTTGCTCTAAAGTCTCCCCAAAATAAATCCTGATGTTTTCAACAGGTCCTTTTCCTTTGCCACCTTTCATTCTATCACATTTTGTGAACACCACCGTCATTACGATCTGAAAGGTGTGGCAAAAATATAAAACATCATGAGAGTATATCAAACTTTTACCTCAAAGGTCTAGTGATGAATTAATGGGTATTTGAAGATAACAAAAGCAACAAGTAACATACATTGTTTCAGCCAAGCCAATTAGCACAGTCGAGGTCAATCCTTTGGTGAATGAAGACCAATCCAGACTAAAAGCACAAACAATTATGATATTTCTTTCTCACAAGCAAAAGAAATAGAGCACTAAATCTAGACTAACTTGCACTTGTGCGAAGCTTCAAATATGTTTCATCTGAACTCTTGCTTAAAACTTTACTAAGTTTATCTTGTAAAGAATGTTTAAGGGCATCTATAATAAACCAAAAGAGCATAATATAACAAATCAGGGTGTCACAAGAGGATCAATACATCAACGATTTATAGAAAAAAAAATCATGGTGGAGTCTGTTTGTTGTAAACAAATGGTTTGCTCGCAAGTATAAGGCCTCACTTGCAAAAAATTGTTGAGAATTACTATGAATCTGCAAAACAATTGAACTTCAACTTGAGAAAAAGAAAAAGGAATGGTCTCAAAACCATATTGTCTTCTTAGATAATCCAGAGAGTGCAAATATTTTAATAATGTTAGACTGAATTGAAAACCAGCAAAAATAAACATTTTTCTAATGTTGGACTCAAAGCAGCAAAAATGAATAATTGAATAATGTTAGACTCTCAATGATTTTTTTCAGTCACCCTTTTCTTGTATATCCACAGTATACATCAACAAAATCTAATTACCAGGTTTGGGTTACAAAGCTCATCAATGTCAGCTCTATTCATACTATAAAAGGGCATCATAACTTTTGGAATTACTAAATTTTAAACTCACAGTGACTTTAGTAGAAGGATAATTGTCTGCAAGATATCTTGTGCTCACTCCAACAGAGCATCCAACATCAAGAATGTCTCTGATCATGATATTTCCTGAATACTGCTTATGATGTTGTTCAATTGCCTGAAGCCAATTTCCATGAGCTATTTGATTTGCTTCATCTAATGAAAAAGCATCAAGTATTGCTCATCTCGCCAGTGACATAGTTGCAGCCTCATTTTTTGCTGCAGCCTACAGTGAGTACAATATTGAAAAGATTATATTGCTTTTCAAAATTGTAATGTATAATTTACACCACAGTAGAGCAGTAAGTAAAGAAAAATATGTCAGCAGTGTTCGAGTTCTTCAACCCAAAACTTCCTGAAATGCATTTAGTTGATTGGTAAAACAAAGACGAAAATGAAGCGTTGCGTTTCTGCAGGTAACAAAATTTTATTCTCGAAGCCAAAACTTAGGACTGAGAAGAACCTTATAATACTTGATAACAATCACAAGATGGCAAGACTAACATAAAGATAACAAAGTAATCTAGCTTACCTAAACAACAAAAAAAATAAGAAAATATAAACTGTTATATATTTAAATTACAAGTTAAAATAAGCAGGTTTCCCCTTGCCACAAAGCAATGTGAAAACACAAATCACCTTAGTAGTATAAATTTAACTAGTCACATGTCAACACCTTTAACACTATTATCTATTTTTTTCTCTTTATATATAATTCAATGTGTACATTAACACTATGGAGTATTCTTTACCTATCATCTTCAATCTCAGGAAATTTTTATGAACTGTATCAGTTACTTGGAGAATAGGATGAATGCTAGAGAATTGTCACAAAGAATAGATTTATTTATCTGTAATCTTTTAAAAACTTTAATCCATTTCTAGTCTTTCTCTCTCAGTTCGCAAATGATGTGGTGGACAAAGGTAGGATTATTCTTGCTAACTGACATGTATGAAAATTTTCTAATAGACAAAACTAAAAATTGATTAGGAAAATCAAGCTCCAAGTAGTTATTGTTGTTCGTAACTTTTGTAGAAAGTGAAATTTGAATCTTTGAAGTACTATTTATTATTTTACTGTTGACAATTGAATGGGTTTTTAAGGTATTTTTAATCCATTTTTTAAAACTAAAAATGAATTTTTAAAACTAAAAATGGATTTTTAAGGTATTTTTAATCCATTTTCAAGCTTGCACTGCAAATCAATTGAATGATTTTAATAAATCATTGATAAATTATATTATAATAAAAATTAATTGAATTTAAAAAAATTAATTGAATTAAAAAAAGAAAGAAAGAAGAAAATACAACTAATTCCTATAATTTTGAGACAACTTCATGCAGTCAAATTCCCTGTTAGATGCACACCAAATATCATAGAACAAATTACTCAGACCATAATCTCAGCAGAACCGACAACATTTAGCTAATATAAACATGTAAAAATTGGACAAGAAAATAGTTCTCAAAATAAATTGCCAAGAAGATATGGATATAATTCATGTTTACATGTGCAGGTAGTGTCCATTCAAAAATATCATGATGTAGAGGATAGGATGATACAGAAACTAGTTTTACCTCTTCTACTCACCTTCACTATAATAAAGAAGCATTTTCAATAGAAACTGGCCATCACCCTGTCAAAACCATGTTTTTCCCATCTCTAATTTCCTGTTTCTCAGTATCAAATTGTAAAATGCTTGCTGGACTCAATAGACTAACACTCTTAACATATACCAAATATTATAGATTACCTTAGGTGTAAGAAACACCACAACTAATGCATATATCAGCTACGATAGAGTGTCATGAACCAAAATTATATATGAAGTTTTTATCTCAGGTGTAAGAAACACAACCACAACTAATGCATATATCAACTGCGAACCGAACCTTTCTGTTCTTTTTCTTTTTTTCTTCAATGACAAGTGCCCCATCTTTCAAAATGTTCATAATACAGACCAAAATTTACACCATGTATAGCAACGAAACGTAAAATTAATATTACAACGACCAATATTGAGATGGCATGTGCTCACCAATCTACACCATCACAATACAGACCAAAATTTATATTGCAACGAAACGTAAAATCATACACTGTATTATAGGGAATAGCAAAATCAACCAAATTCAAGCAGCAAATTATTTTAAGATGGACGCACATATAAATTATAATCATAAAATTTCACCAAATTTCAAATTTAGAATTATACCGTAAACACCTGGCGTCTACCACAAGCCAGTGCGCCAGACGCCACCCAATTCGAAACCCTAGCTACGAACTCACCGTATATCGACTCCTCACTTGAGCCACAGAGCTGAATTATGAGATCAATCACCTATTTTGCAATGGGCTCGTCGTCAAAAGACGACATGACGACGACGAGAGGAGAGATGAGGAAATGAGGGTGGAAAGTGAGGAGTGAGTGGAGGAATTAGGGCTGAGAAAGCGCCTGAGAGAGCTGAGAGAAAAGTACCTTGATTAAGCTTCAATAGCTCAAAATTTATGTTCAATTTTGCACTAAAACCCTAAGTACTACTGCACCGTTCATCTGTAACGAGAGAGAAAGAGTGAACTAAAATGATTTGGGGGAAAGTGGGAGGGTTTTATTTTTTAAAAAACGTCTATACCGACGATTTCGTGCCGACCGTCGCTATAGATACCCTATAGCGACGGTTCCGTGCCGACTGAAGCTATAGCTCGTCGCTATATGTCAAATTTCTAGTAGTGACAATTGGGAGAATCCAACATCGAATTCGAAATTACCTTGTGCAGAGCGGTCAACCCCAATTCGATATGGATCGGAGAGTAATGATTCAAATCATGGATCAGGAATGCGACGAAGCAATTCATGGTGGAATGTCCTTTATAGCAAAGTCAAGTCCAGTTGGGATGGTGACGCCAAAAGATGTCCCAAACAATTTAAAATCGGTAGTTTAAGAGAGCGTTTTTCGTGAGGAAAAACCTGAACGAAGTTATCACGGGTAAGCTAATCATAAACTCTTGCGAAGTCTATACCTTATTTTATACCGGTTCTACCCATTCTTTTAATTCTCCTACTTGCGCTCAATGTTTAAATTTGACTTCGGAAAAATTAGACTTCGATTTATCTTTTGAAACTCCGTTGGGAGAAACCTTCGTTACCTCTACTATTTATAAATCTAGTTTGATTCAAATCAACACTTTCACGTTACCTGTCGATCTTATCTCTTTGAAAATACTTACATTTGATGTGATTTTATGGATTGATTGGTTAACTACTCATCATGCTAAAATCGATTGTTTTCGTAAGGTTGTTAGCTTTCATATTCCTAACCAACCTATTATGTGAATTCAAGTAACCAAACCATTAAAATTAGTCACTGTCATATCAGGCCATAAAGCTATTCATTTATTAAAAAACGGATGTCAAGCATTTTTAGCCCATGTCACGAATTTAAATAAAAATACGTCAGATTTGAATGATATTTCTATTGTTAATAAATTTCCTGACGTATCTCTGAAGACTTCCTAGTCTACTTTGAGCGTGAAATCGAATTTTGTATTGACCCCAGTACAAAACCCATTTCTAAAACCCTTAAATATTTCTTCACCTAGAACGAACGTATTATGTGCCAAAGACGTTGGCTCGAGCTGTTGAAGATTACGATCGTACCATTCAATATCATTGTGGAAGAGCAAACGTGGTAGCTGACGCGTTAAATAGAAGATCGTATGAGTTTATGAGTGCGATGTTATTAACACAAAAACCCATTTCGTATAACTTACAAATGATGAAGATAGAGTGAAAGACTCTAGGGACCCACGTGAAGATAACAAATATACGAGTAGAATCGACTTTAATCGATAAAATTAAAGCCATGCAAGCTACATACTCAGAGCTGATGAATGTGAAGAATAAGGTTCAAGAGAGCATTATTCCGGAAGCAAGAATCGATGAAGAAGGAATACTTCGAGTCAACTCTAAACTTTGTGTTCCTAACGATTCTGACTTGAAGTATAAAATCATGATGGAGGCGCACAACACACTGTTTGCAATCCATCTTGGGAGTACCAAAATGTATCGTGATCTTCGACATATATTTTGGTGGAGCAATATGAAGAGAGAGATAGCGAGATTTATCTCAAGGTGTCTAACTTGTCAATGAGTTAAGGCGGAGCATCAAGTGCCAAAAGGTCCATTGCAACCACTTGAAATTCTAGAATGGAAGTGGGAGCACATTACCATGGATTTCGTTACTGGTCTTCCCAAGGTTTCTCAAGGCATAGATGTGATTTGGGTCATTGTTGATAGATTGACCAAGTCTGCTCATTTCTTACCGATACGAGAAACTTATACGCTTGAACGTCTTGCTAGTATGTACATAAACGAGATTGTAACATTGCATGGTATGCCCATATCCATACTTTCTAATCGAGACCCAAGATTCACTTCAAGATTTTGGGTTAGTTTGCAAAAAGCTATGGGCACAGATTTAAGATTTAGTTCAGCATATCATCATCAAACGGACGGACAGTCGGGAAGGACTATTCAAACTCTTGAAGATTTATTAAGACTCTATGTCCTTGACTTCAAGGGAAGTTGGGACAAGTTCTTACCATTGATGGAGTTTTCCTACAACAATAGTTATCAAGCAAGTATTGGCATGGCTCCATTTGAGGCATTGTATGGAAGAAAGTGTCGTTCTCCAGTATACTGGGATGAGGTGGGTAAAGCAATGTTGTTGGGACCGGAGTTGGTACGTATACAGAAAAGATTCAAATGATCCGATAACGTATAAAAATCTCACAATATTAACAAAAGAGTTATGCTGATCTTCATCGAAAGGACGTGGAATTCAATATTGGAGATCATGTGTTGTTACGTGTTGCTCCATAGAAAGGAGTTACGAGATTTGGAATGAGAGAAAAGCTCAATCCTCGATTCATTGACCCATTTTTAATCCTCGAACAAGTAGTAATTGTGGCCTATAGACTCGCCTTACCGCCAAGTATGTCTCGTGTTCATAACGTTTTTCACATATCTATGTTACGTAAATATGTGAAAGACCCAAACCACATTATTGAGTAAGAACCAGACGAGATAGAGGAAGATTTAACGTATGAAGAGTTACCTGTTAAAATCTTGGATAAGAAGGATCATGTTCTACGCTCCAAGGTTATACCTCAAGTCAAAGTTTTGTGGAGAAATCACGATGTGGAGGAAATGACTTGGGAGTTAGAATCTGAGATGAAGTCAAGGTATCCTCATCTCTTCGACATACCAGGTATGTACCCTAATTTTGAGGATGAAATTTCATAAGAAGGGGAGGTTGTAAGACCCCGACTTTTATGAATAAAGAATAATTTTCTAGAAATATATTTTTGAATATTATGGTGTGGATTTGATATAATGTTATAGTTGTGGGTAATATTTATAAATTTTACAAAGTAAGCAAGTCGTTATATAATATTCGATTGGTCGGGGAATATTCGTTTTAACAGGGAATATTCGTAATACGGTATAATCATTGGTGGACCACACAACGGAAGTATTATCGTAGTTAAAAAATGACAGAATTATATTTTTATAAAAATAACGGCAGAGGTGTTACCGTTAAAACTATTGAACTACCCGGTAGTAAAAGTACAGTAATATGCGTCGTTGTATAGTAGTACACGGTATTTCTTATTGATGCTTACGTGAGAAGTCACTGAGTTATACTCAATTATTGCTACAATAATTGATGCATCGTATCTCTCATATTAATGATTCAATTATTGTCACAGTATCATTTGCATAATATGATATATTATTAAATCAATAATTGAGATGATAAAGTTATTCATATTATTATTTGCAATATTGACAATGTCTAGAAGTTCTGTCAAGGAGAGGTTTGGTCACCTAATTACGCGCCAATAAGGAGAAATCCTTATCGGAAAGCCTCATCTTTCCTGGGAACGACCTGATTGTTAAATATTGTGAATTATAATATTAATGATGAATAAGTTCGTGTTGATTAAAGATGAAATTGATAGTTCTATTGTGTAAAAATTTTTAGTGTTACTAGAAATCGATATTTATTTCGATAATAATTGATGTCTGGAGGTTTTATTGACCAATTGGGTATTCGGGGCACTTTTCGTGTCAGAGTACTATTCACGAGTTACTATTCACCCGATTACTATTCACTCTAGTATTGTTCACTCGGGTATTTGGGACACTTTTTGTGTTGGGGTACTATTCACGGGGTACTATTCTCGAAGTACTATTCACGGGGTACTATTCACCCGAAAAATATATTTCTTTTCGGTTCAAATCATTTTTGAGTACAATATTATTCCATGAGAAGATGTGATAATTTTTCAGACAGTTGGTTGAAATTATAATAGTAAATCAATATGGATCGTTGGTTTAAAGTTTTAATAGTAACTTGTCCCTTCGATTTTTCAAGAGTTAATTGTCCCTTCGGTTTTCCAAGAGTTACTTGTCTCTTCGGTGTTCCAAGAGTTAATTGCCCCTTTGCGAATAATAGTTGTCTCTTCAATATTCCCAAAAGTCATTTTGACCCTTCGTTAAGACCAAGAGCTACTTTCAGTTCTTCTATAAATAGAAGCTCATTCCTTCACTATTTCTTACGAATTCACTGAAACTCTAGAGAGAGAAACTATAAAGAGAAAGAAAAAAAGTATTCAGCTACTTCACTACTCCAGTATTCAGTTTTTATAAGGTAAGGGATATTATTTGTTGTACTTGTAAGGGGTATTATTTCTTTCGTATTCACGAAGAGAGCTTCTGTTATTCCATTCTTTATTATTATGTTGGAATAACCTGTTTATGGGAAGTACCGCATACATGGTGAAATTCTTCTGTTATTCCATTCTTTATTATTCTGTTGGAATAATCTGTCTGTGCGGTCTATCGCATACCTGGTGAATTCTGTTGATATTACATTCTTTATTATTTTGTTAGAATATCCTCTCAGTGCGGATTATGCATGACTTGGTTCCATTCTTTATTATTCTATTGGAATATCATGTCTGTGCGGATTACGCATGACCTGGTTCCATTCTTTATTATTTTGTTGGAATAACCTGTCTGTGCGGTCTATCGCATACATGGTGAATTCTTTTGTTATTCCATTCTTTATTATTCTGTTGGAATAACCTGTCTATGTGAATTATCATGTGCATGGTGAATGATCCTTCGTATTCATTCCTTATTAAATTGTGGAAATGATCTGTCTACGTGGATTACCGCATGGCGGGCGAAAATCCATTTGCAGTTTCATATATTCTATTATACTAAGTTGGTTAAAGCTTTGACTTCTATACTTCATGAAATTAGTGGAATATCCTTGATATTTGCTCTTCATTCAGTATCTTTTCATGGAAATATTCTTCTAAGCATTCTTGAATTTTACTCTACAAAGCAGTATCATGTTGACAATTTGGACGTTATTGGTTCTTGGATAAATTAATTTATAAATCTTTAAAATTTATTCTTGAACTTGTTTTATTGAATTATTATGTCATTGTCATCATCCTCATGCTTATATTGTGATGAAAGTCATCTTTGGCTTACGTGCATAGATGGACTTGGTATGGTTATGACCAGAGATTATTCGGTATAATCATGACCGTAATGTGACGAATGATGTGGTAAAAGTCCTCATTGGCTTGTAGTTCATTGGTGGACAGTTGTTGGCATGATTATGACCAGGGATTATTCGATATAGTCATAACCATTGATGATTACATGAATATCCTTGACCAAGGAGCAGTAATGATTTGATTTTATTTATTAAGCTGAGTCTCAGCGATAAAGTTGATGAAAAACTTTTTAAATCATAAAATATAGTAGATTTTATACTTTACTTGACTCTTCTAATGGATTGCTTATTCCACTGCAGTTTTTGATCTAAAACTTGTTGTCTATTATATTCTATCAGTTGTTATACTGTTGAAGGCTAATGATAACTTATTCTGCATTATCTTAGTCATAATATTTTTTATTGGGCTAGTTGAACTCACCCTTCTGCTTTCATTGTTCTCTTCAGAAAATGAGAACGTAGCTGGGACTAGTCGGGGAACAGAGTGATGGTCCTAGATGGTGCATTAGTAGTCCTCATTATTCTGTGAAATAGTGTGATAATAAATGTAATAAGGACTCCATTGAGTGTGGATATTGTCAAGATGACAATATTTGTATTAAAACTCACAGCCTATATTTTGTCGTATTTTACACGACTGTAGTATAATTAGTTTGTATTTATATTCAGTACCTTGTATCTGGTGACCCAAGATGGGTGATGTATACTTATTTTGGGGGCGTCACAACAACATATAATATTGTCATTTAAAGTCACTATATCACTTAATCACGTAATCATGTAATTACAACATGGTTTAGAACCTATACTAACACTTATCAGGTCTAACTATGTCAATCTAGTTGGACCTTGGTATCACTTCAGTATCCCGGTCACCCTATCAGATAACTTAATGAGCTTATTTTTAATAAAAATCTATTTTGTAGCTTCAATATTACTTTAGATTATTTAAATATCATTCATAATATTTTCAAAAGCTTATAATAATTTTCAAATAATTATTATCTTTTATAATAATTTTTCACACACCGATATCATTTTTAAATGATTAAAATACTGAATAATTCTATTATAATTAATATTTAAATAATATTAAAATATTAATGAAATCCTTGTCAAAATATTAAAGTTATTTATAATAACTCAAAATATTTTTAAAACACTAATATTACCCTGAAATGATTTTCAAAATATTTAAAATCATTTTTAAATAATTAATATTAATATTCAAATACTAATGTATTTTCCATCAAAATATTAAAAGTCATTTATTATAACTTAAAATACTTTTAAATCACTTATATTATTTTTAAATGATTTTTAAATCATAAAAACCACTTGTAAACCATTTATTTAATATAATTATTAAATAAATCCCTTATCATTAATATTAACTTATTAATGAAATTTATCTCAAAATATTAAAAGTCATCTTACATAAATTAAAATATTTTTTAACACTTTATTATCATTTAAAATGATTTTTAATATAATAAAATCATTTTTATCCAATTTATTTAATACATTTATTAAATAAATTTAATATCATTAATATTCAAATAAATAAAAATATTAATGAAAAATATGTCAAATTATCAAAAGTTAATATTTATAACTTAAAATAATTTTTAAAACTCATTTTTGAATTTTTAGTAATTAATTTCTATTTTTAATGATTTTTGGAAATTAATATAATTAATTTTAATAAAATCGTCGCTAAAAGCTTTAGCGACAGAAACTGTCACTATAAGTGTCCTTGATCCTCAAGAACACTCAAAGTCAGTCTTCAAGGTGCCTACTTTGACCAATCCTAATTCTCAGTTCAAGAGGTTTTTAGGCATGCAAATGTAATGATCATGTATTATTGATGTAATACTACATATAACAACAACAACCATGGTCAAACTACATCACACAAATGAGATCTAAGCCTCTAAAATGCCTGTCAGACTTGTTCTGGGTTTTCTGGGTTGCACAGAAACCCAGACAGTTCTTAGTAAGTACTTTGCAACTCGATTATCTTGGTTTCTGGACATTGATTTGGTGTTTAAGTAATTCAATCACTACTACAAAATAATAAATAGATAACGCGTAAAAAACGTTGTGGTTTATGTCAGAAAAACGTTGTGGTTAAGGGTGTTATCTATTTGATACCCTTATACACCGTTTTTAAAACGTTGTAGTTAGATATATTATACAACGTTTTTTAAGAAAAAACGTTGTAGATTTGTTTTCCATAAATTATTAAATTCTTGAAAATGTTGTAGAATGTATGATTCCACAACGATTTTCAGCTTAAAATGTTGTAGTTTAATATATCAAATACCGTTTCGGCACATTTACACAACATTTTTAAAATATTGTAAATTGACTTGGAAAAAAAAGAAAAAAAAATTGTGGTTCACCTATATTACCAGTGCACCTGCAATCTGCTAATGCCATGATATATAGCTAAAAGGTCTAAATTCTCATTTAAATTTAAAGCTAAAATGTATCAACCATTCAAAATACATCCCAATAATACCATTCGTTTACAATTTCAAATTACTACATCCACAAAATATATACCAAACTATCCAATATCTGGAAGGCAGGTTGGTAAGTAGAGTCCCATTAGCTTTTCGCACGACAAATGGCGAAATATTTCTACCTCTCCTGATACTCCAATTCTGCTTCCAGACTTATCTCCATCACATGGGATGCAGGACTACAATTCCAATATAATATAAGAGCATAGGGTAGGGTAGCAGAACTAAGAAGCAAATTTGAATGCAAATATAGGAAGACAAATGGGGCTACTGAAAAATCCAATTCAAACAATGGTATACAACACCTGGAACCAAAAATCTTGCAGACTCCAGAGCTAGTAATAGAAGTACAATCCTGATAGCCTAATAAGAAAAAATATTTAAATAATTGCCGGTAGACAAAAGTGAAAATACATGAAACTTTAAATATTATGACACCTGTGTACTTGCAGAAAATGAATGCCATGTGAAGAGTAAACATTAGAGATGGGTCGGGAATACAGAAATGCATACAATTGCCGTAATCTGACACTGAACCTCCTCATGTAGCTCAAAATAGAATTCAAAAAACAAGAAAAAAGCCCAAAGCTGCTACTACCATAAGATGAAGTGTCAAGAATAGTAACAAG
This sequence comes from Panax notoginseng, assembly GCA_016801055.1. Lineage (NCBI taxonomy): Eukaryota > Viridiplantae > Streptophyta > Magnoliopsida > Apiales > Araliaceae > Panax > Panax notoginseng. Next base: position 109,635,498 of record CM029019.1, read on the forward strand.
CACTCGACATTTCTCACCTTACAAAACATCTTGCTGAACAAATATGATTTACCTGACTTTTAGAGTTTTACTTGGCCTCCGAGTATTAGGTTATCTACATAAGTCTTGTAATTCCTACAAGTTTATTCAATGAATTGATTATATTGATTTCAGCTGATGAGGCATACAAGTAAAGTGGAATCAGATGCATTCCCTACATAGAGTAATGTCTCAACTACTATTGCTAACACAAGAATTGGTTAAACTCAGATATCCAAAAGAAATCATTACTAATTAACTTCAGCAACAAACTGTAACTTAGCTGCAGATAATTGGATGCATTTTTCACTTACGTACAAAAGATCGATGTAGTATGCAACCAAAACATAAATGTACATGAAATTCCTAATAATGAATAATGCATTGTCATTCAAAATAAATGATTTAGCATCAAAAGTAAAGCAACCATTTTTTCATACTCTAATATTCAATTTTAGCCATTTTCATGCTACTAGAATTACTTGACAGGAAAGAACCTGGGAGAAATATTCTAGTATTTGAGGTAGATAATTTAGGAAAGTTGTAGAAAAGAAAATTTCCCAACCAAAAAATGCTGCTTACATAAAATTAAAAAATGAAATAATATCAATGATTCAAAGCAGCACCTACCTCATCCAATTTCTTCTCACGATCTCTTAGGGAAGATTTTGCCTGAATAAATTTTTCATTCCAGCTTTCACAAACATCCGGACTTAAATCTTTGTAGGCCACGCAAAGGGTCCGCAATCCTGTAGATCCATATTGTACCATGTGGTCCCTGGTCGTTTTCTTTATAGCATCATTTCCACCATCTAACCGTTCATAGATTACTGTATCAGCACCCTGTGAAAGACATTGCCTCAGATCACAACCATTTTCAGTACAATACAAGTTTGCCATCCGGGTAACGGCATATAACTGACTGACGATTTCTCGTACTGAAACACAAAAGAAATTTCTAATTAATTTAAGAATCAAGCAAGAACATGCATGCAACAAACTGAGTCAAATGAAAATACCAACCTATAGAACTTGAGGACATTCAGAATTTCATATGAAATATCTTTAATCTTTTCCATTTTTTCAACATGTGATTCGCGAACAAAGATCTTAGTGGGTGTATGCTTGAGAAACCTAATCATATAGAAACCTCATGTTTATTGTATAAAGGCCCACATATTTAAAAGAAAATTTTATAAGTGAATGAAATTGTACCATCGATAGACTGCCACAAAAGGACTACTTCTTCCAAGAGATAATGGTAGTAAAGTATATCCAAAACCCCACCTCACCCGGTCCAGCCTCCCCACCTCACCTGGTCCAGCCTCCCACAACCGCCTCCCTGACCGCAAAACCCTTGTCCTGAAAACCTGTGTACTTCTTCTCATTCCCACAGTAGGCATCTGTTTGCGGTTTTGTTGAGGCAAAATTGCCCCTTTAAATTAACTAATTTTCTGCCCCAACTGCCCAACACAAATTCACACAACTCAAACTAAAACTAGGCCCTGATTATTCAAACTCATCTAAACTCGAGTGTAATCAACTCGGACTCGGTCAAAAACCCTGACATTCAAACTTCATATTCACATTCAATTCCCACTTCCCTCAAAATCCAAATCTCAAAATCACATCCACAAACGCAGTACCCAATAAATGATTCCAATCAAAATTAACTCAGTCCGACTCGGATAATTCAATTGGGTCTTCAAATACACCCAACATAAAAGGATAATGAAAATACCCATTTGAAAAATGAATCAGCATTAACTCCATCATCCATCAATAAATATCTCATATTTCTCTCTTAAAACAAAAAGTACAATAAAAGCACAATCAATCGTCCACCCAAATACTACTATTAATAGTTATGTATGTACCAGACGATCTGATCATCTTCATCTTCTCTTATCGATCGGAATTTTGAATTTTGTTTTGTGATTTTTCTATTACTACAATTATCTGAAAAAGGTCAGAAATTTTACAGAACTCAGGGGAGGAAGAAGCATAGAGGTTAGGGTTTATGGCGATGGGATAAAGAACCCGCTGAGATGTACAATGATGACTCAGTAAATATTGAGGGACGCTGGATGCAGATTTATACGGCTAAGATTAAGCAAACTAGGGTTCACTGTTAGCTACGAGAAGTTTAATAACAAGAAAATATATGAAAAAAAGCAGTTAGAACAAACCCTAATTACAACTAAAACAAATGCGTGAAACTCGTGGATACATTCGGAATCAGCGTTCATTTGGTTAAGAGCATCGAGAGCTGACTCAAATGGACTAAAAGCCACAAGTTTTACAACTTTCCCGAATCGATTGAGATCGATTACTGAGTTCTGAACTGCTTCTGTGTTCTATCCAATTTCATCAAGTCCATTGCCATGAAATAGAGAATTCCCTGAGTCTTACTTATCTTATGTATAGAAGGTAACCTTGGACATCTGTATATTAGTGGGCTGAATGGAATGATGGGTGAAGGAGATGGAAGAACATGCTAGCCGGATGAGAGCCCAACAAATTTCATACCCTCCACAGTACATCTAAAAAAATTTTGGTCTGTTTTAATTTCAAAATTTCAGTCCCGCCATTTAATTTTTGGCTCCGTTTTTTTTACAAACATAATGTTTTTTTTTAAAAACGTTATCTATTTAAAACCAAAAATTGCCCTTATAAATACATAACATTTTTTCATATGTATCTACAACATTTTGTTAAAAAACATTGTAAAAAAATACCACAACGTTTTTTATAAAAACGTCACCTTTTAAGTGTTGTCTTTTTATGGTTTTGTACTAGTGAATCTTATAGTCCTCATGTCAAAGAACAAATATACTACACTTGGATAGCCTAACTACATCAGAATCACCATATCTGAGTTGGTCAAACCTTGTCAAAAACTGTGCTCATACATTTTCTGGAACTTCTAAAAAACCAACATCATGCTCGGTCAACCTAGTTTGACTGCCTACTACTTTGAATCTGTTGTTTGTTTACATGACTGGTCAACCCACTTTGACCATTAATATGTTGTTATCTGGACATGATATGACCACGATTCCACTTCCAGATCACTCCCCTCATAGCATATTATAAGTCTATTACATCTATCAAGGCTAAACATTAACAGATCTAGATCTATGGCCTCTGACATTCGGTTGTCAGGCCATAAATCTAGGGTTCTGGATAGTTTTAAAAACTTGATTTTTGAGTATTTTGATGTTATGAATCTATGATATAACATCATAGATCACTAAATAACATCTAATAACACATAAATAAACACATAAACACAACATCTATCTTAGCATACAAGATTAAATAAATTTAGGTTTTATACATATCTTTGAACAAACTTTGATCTTGGTTTTCTTAAGTTATCTTGAAGTGTTAGGGACTTTACTAGCGACTAAATTACTTAGGAATTTTGTGGCCTTAAAGAGTGAGAAAATTTGGCTAAGTGTTTAGGCACAAATGAAGATAACTTTGGTTTTCTCTCTCTTTAATCTCTTATAATCTGATTCAATGAATCTAAGTTATGCAAGGTGGCACTTAAAGATCATATTTGGTGTAGATTTTCAGCACATGGTATTATCCAAAATGGTGGCTCACTAGATTTGTAAAATCTCTTAGCTTATAACTTAAGTAAAGGGTATTTTAGTCATTTCACTTCCAAAAAGGTATTTTGGTAATTTCCCACATAATTTTAAGGATATATTAGTCATTTAACATTATTCCCCTTAATCTTAACCCTTAAGGTTTGATAATCACAATTAGGGTTTGATAACTAGGGTTTAGGGTTCCTGAATTAGAAATTAGGGTTCCTAAAAATGTAATTAGAGTTACTAACTGTTCGTTATGATTTACTAAATGTAGATTAGGGTTTCTAATCTATCATTAAGGTGTTCTAAGGTTATAGCTTATCTGATCAAGCTTTGATCATTAAGCCTATACAGTACAAACACATACTCACTGAAACAATTATAATAATTGTATTATCTATCGAATCTCTATCCAGAATTAGGGTTAGGGTTTTCCTTAACTGTTTAACATAACTGCACTCGTATTACTCAGTCAATAAATAGTTTGACCAACTTGCTAAGCTCATATCACAGATACTCAATATAATATTGATAATCAATACCAATATTAATTATAAAAAAAATTATTCGTAAAAATTCTATTGTTTAAAATTTTGGGTCCTCACATTCTCCCCTCCTTATAAGGATTCTGTCCCTAGAATCACTGCTTTCTTATATTCTACTATCTTTTAAAATTGTATCATCAATTCCTTCTTATAAACACAATACTAATTTATGATTCATATATTAACCTATGACTTGGATCCGTAAAAGGAAACAACTCACATCGATATCTACCCACTAATACTCACGTAATTATATTACTATGCAAAATCTTTACTTGCTGTGACGCCCCCAAAATAGGTATACATCACCCATATTGGGTTGCCAGATACAAGGTACTGAATACAAATACAAACTAATTATACAACAGTCGTATAAAATATGACAAAACATAGGCTGCGAGTTTTAATACAAATATTGTCAGCTAGACAATATCCACACTCAATGGAGTCCTTATTACATTTATTATCACACTATTTTACAGAATAGTGAGGACTACTAATGCACCATCTAGGACCATCACTCTGTTCCCCGACTAGTCCCAGCTACGTTCTCATTTCTTGAAGAGAACAATGAAAGCAAAAGGGTGAGCTCAACTAGCCCAGTAAGAAATATTATGACTAAGATAATGCAGAATAAGTTATCATTAGCCATTAACAGTACAACAACTGATGGAATATAATAGACAACAACTTTTAGATCAAAAACTGCAGCGGAATAAGCAATCCATTAGACGAGTCAGGTAAAGTATAAAATCTACTATCTTCTATGATTTAAAAAGTTTTTCATCAACTTTATCGCTGAGACTCAGCTTAATAAATAAAATTGAATCATCCCTGCTCTTCGGCTAAGGATATTCATGTAATCATCAATGGTCATAACTATACCAAATAATCCCTGGTCATAATCATACCAACAACTATCCACCAATGAGCTACATGCCAATGAGGACTTTTACCAGATCATTTGTCATATTACGGTCATGATTATACCGAATAATTCCTGGTCATAATCATACCAAGTCCATCTATGCATGTAAGCCAAAGATGACTTTCATCACAATATAAGCATGAGGATGATGACAATGACATAATAATTCAAAAAAACAAGTTCAAGAATAAATTTTAAGATTTATAAATTAATTTATCCAGAAACCAATAACGTCCAAATTCTTAACATGATACTGCTTTGTAGAGTAAAATTCAAGAATGCTAAGAAGAATATTTCCATGAAAACATACTGGATGAAGCGCAAATATCAAGAATATTCCACTAATTTCATAGAGTATAGAAGCCAAAGCTTTAACCAACTAAGTATAATAGAATATATGAAACTGCAAATAGATTTTTGCCCGCCATGCGGTAATCCACGTATACAGATCATTTCCACAATTTAATAAGGAATGAATACGAATGATCATTCACCATGCATGTGGTAATCCACATAGACAGGTTATTCCAATAGAATAATAAAGAATGAAATAATAGAAGAATTCACCATGCATGAGATAGACCGCACAGACAGGTTATTCTAACAGAATAATAAAGAATGGAACCAGGTCATGCGTAATCCACACAGACAAGATATTCCAACAGAATAATAAAGAATGGAACCAGGTCATGCATAATTCGTACTGACAGGATATTCCAACAGAATAATAAAGAATGGAATATTAACAGAATTCACCAGGCATGTGATTGACCGCACAGACAGGTTATTCCAACAAAATAATAAAGAATGGAATAACAAAAGAATTTCACCATGTATGCGGTACTTCGTATAAACAGGTTATTCCAACATAATAATAAAGAATGGAATAACAGAAGCTCTCTTCATGTTTACGAAAGAAATAATACCCCTTATGAGTACAATAAATAATATTCCTTACCTTAGAAAAAACTGAATACTGGAGTAGTGAAGTAGCAGAATACTTTTTTTCTTTCTCTCTATAGTTTCTCTCTCTAGAGTTTCAGTGAATTCGTAAGAAATAATAAAGAAATGAGCTTCTATTTATAGAAGAACCGAAAGTAGCTCCTGGTCTTAATGAAGGGTCAAAATGACTCTTGGTAATATTGAAGAGACAACTACTATTCGTGAAGGGGCAATTAACTCTTGGAACACCGAAGAGACAAATAACTCTTGGAAAATCGAAGGGACAAGTAACTCTTAGAAAACCGAAGGGACAAGTTACTATTAAAACTTTAAACCAACGATCCATATTGATTTAATATTATAATTTCAACCAACTGTCTGAAAAATTATCACATCTTCTCATGGATTAATATTGTACTCAAAAATGATTTAGACCAAAAAGAAATATATTTTTTAGGTGAATAGTATCCCGTGAATAGTATTTCAGGAATAGTACCCCGTGAATAGTATCCCAACACGAAAAGTGTCCTAAATATCCGAGTGAACAATACTAGAGTGAATAGTAATCGGGTGAATAGTAACTCATGAATAGTACTCTGACACGAAAAGTGTCCCGAATACCCGATTGGTCAATATAACCTCCAGACATCAATTATTATCAAAATAAATATCGATTTCTACTAACACTAATAATTCCCACACAATGGAACTAACAATTTCATCTTTAATCAACACGAACTTATTTATCATTAATATTATAATTCACAATATTTAACAACCAGATCGTTACCAAGAAAGAGGGGACTTTCCGATAAGGATTTCTCCTTATTGGCGAGTTAGGTGACCAAACCTCTCATTGACAAAATTTCTAGACATTGTCAATATTGCAAATAATAATATGAATAACTTTGTCGTCTCAATTATTGATTTAATAATATATCATATTATGCAGATGATATTGTGACAATAATTGAATCAATAATATGAGAGATATGATGCAGCAATTACTATAGCAATAATTGAGTATAACTTAGTGACTTCTCACGTAAGCATTAATAATCAATACTGTGTGCTACTATGCAACCACGCGTATTACTATACTTTTACTACCGGGTAGTTTAACAGTTTTAACTATAACACCTCCGCCGTTATTTTTATAAAAAGATAATTATGTCATTTTCTAACTACGACAATACTTCCGTTGTAGGGTCCACCAATGATTGTGCCGTCGTACGAATATTCCCTGTTAAAATGAATATTTCCCGACCAATTGAATATTATATAACCACTTGCTTACTTTGCAAATTTTGCAAATATTACCCACAACTATAACATTATATCAAATCCATACCATAATATTCAAAAATATATTTCGAGAAAATTATTCATTATTCATAAAAGTTTGGGTCTTACAACTGCCACCACCTCTTGTGCAGCCACTGCGTCTGGAACTGTCATGCTAAAAGTGAATGCCTTTGGTCTTCCCTGCTGAGCTGATTCTTTGATCCATATTGTTCCACTGCTAGTTCCCTTATTGTTGTTTCCCTTATTTGCTTTCTTATTTGGGCAATTACAAACCAGATAATCTGATGATCCACACGAAAAACAACCTTGTATCTTCTTTGGATTGGAACAATTAGGAATAACATGTCCCTTTTGACCACAATTAAAACATACTCATTTTCCCTTTAAACGAACTCCTTGATGACTCTTTCCATAAACTGGACATGACGCACCTTTCTTCCTACTCTCTTCTGGATTATTTCTCGAGTTAACATTGTCATTCCCCTTCCGTTTGTTAAAATTACTGCCTCCACTACCACCTACCCTATTATCTTCTACAGTCTCTTTTCTTTGTTCTTGACTATTCTTCGATGCGACTTCAATTTCTCCCTCAGCGATAATTGCTTTCTCCAACAAAGTCAAAAATGAATCGATTTGCAGCACATCTAACTTACTGAGTATCAGTGGTTTCAATCTGTTCCTAAAACGTAGCGTTTATAGTTCCTTAGTGTCCACTCGATGTGGAGATAATTTAGCTAACTCGTTAAACTTAACGAAATATTCTGTCACTATCATATTCTTCTACTTTAGATTCAAAAATTATTCTTCCATATTTTCCTTTATACATCCCTTCCTTGACGGCATTATCTGTTTAAATAAAATCTTACATTAATCATTTATCTCTATACTAATTCTTATTAGTAGCATAATAAGAATTTAACATAAATTTCTCATATTATTGCATATTTATTCAAATAGCACATATTACTTTTAGTATATAACACGTACTACTTTAATCAGTTACTATCCCTTTTTGACAAAAGTCGGGATTAACTATCACAACTTTACACAAAAAGTTAAAATTCACCAAAATTTAACTTAATATTCATACTTAAATAAGGATTACATTCATACAGATATACATAAATATATACATATACCTACTCATCGTTCATGATATTACAATCTTTAATATTGCATCTCACTACCAAAAGGTACTACTGCTAATACTTAATCTGTTTACAATCCACTCCCTTCACCTGCCTTTTTCTTAGGACACTTGTTAAATCCGTGACCCATTCCACCACATGAAAAATATCTTCTCTTATTTGGCTTAGGACAATTTAACGAAATATGTCCTTTCTATCCACAATTGAAACACACATTCTTCCCCATCATACACTCTTCCAAATGAGTCTTTCCACACTTGCCACATGCTTGCTTCTTCTTTCGATTTGAATTTCCTGAATTACTATCACTGTTATTGTTCCTTTTCCTTTTATTATTACCCTTATTCTGCTTGACTGTACCTTCCGATGATCCACCACCTTCAGTCCTCATTCTATCCACTTGTGCCTTCAGATCGTTCCTTTCTTCTGTCATCTCGCGTAATTCCCTCTCCATCTTCCACAACTCCTCCAAGAGAAATACATTATTCCTTAGCTCTTGAACTTTTGCAGATACTTGTCCTTTTTCTCCTACTTTAGTATTAATTTCTGACTCCACCTTAACTTCTTCGGACTTTACCTCTTCATCTTCATTCAGATCCATTTCGGGATACTTCTCATGATTGCTTCCCAGATTCATCATAGGTTCGTCTCTTACCACTTCTTGAACTGACTCACTCTGAGCTGGCACCTCGGCTAATGGAATTGATGCAACAACCGCTAACATCCCCGTAACTATTTTATCATCTTTAGACATCCTACTGTCAGTTTTAAATAATCTTAATTTGTACATCACCAGTACACCATCCATAAACACTAGGTGTCTACATATCTTACTATTGATTCTTCTCGTCAATTTCTCACTTAGAACTCTAAATGAGTTTTCTCTATCTTGCTTATGGTTATAATCCTAGGGTTTCTCCCCCCCCCAACTTAAGGTTTATAATCTACTGCTCTGATACCAACCTATGACGCCCCCAAATCTGGGTTACCTGACCCCGAGGTGTGGTGCTCACGATCCATCATATAAATAACATCTAACTATCCATTCATTTATGAATAACATCATACATATCATTAAATAATATCTTTAATACAATATCCCAGGTTTTATAACCTTGACATAACAAACATACCCTTAGATATACAAAAAGGGTTTACACATAATAACATAACAATTAAAGTTATAAAAACTACTACTGAATTATGTAATTGCCCTTGTCTTTGTCTGCCCCTCCTGCTACCTCATCATTAGCTAAAATGTTATATTTAAGCAAGGGTGAGCAACGAGTTTGCTCCGCAAGTTAAATATACAATAAATATATGAATAATAGACTACTAATTCAACAGAACTTTGCTAAAGTTCCAAGGACTTTGAAATAGCTGAACAAATCATTTAGCAATAATAAGATTTTATCGAATTATAAGCTAAACAACAATTCAAGGATTAAAGAGTAAAACGCTTTCAAAGTTTCAATAATGTTCAATCGATTATCAAGATATATTACTACGCAATAACAAAGTAGAATATTTTCCAGATTTTATGCTAAGTGATCACAGTGGGATCATGAACGTCTCGAGGTATTATCAATATTCAATACAAAATTATCCCAAAATTATAAATTAGTTATAAAAACTAAACTATAACCCTCTGCAAGTACTTGGAGCGGCTAACCCCTTGTACCCAATATTATGCATAATACTCAAGCTCGCGCAACGGTCGTATATCTGACCACAAGGTTCCCTTTTTATATAAAGGTTGTTCATCTCAGTCTTACATCAAGAGTTCGTATCACAACAATATAGTTTGGATTTAAAGAAATGCTATGATTTCAATATCTAATCTTTATCTCGATCTAGCCAAAATAATAGGCATTGATCTTTCAATAATAATTGAGTTCAAATACTAGAACGTATCAAGTTTCAACAAATATCTATCTCGCCAAAACAATTAGTTAAGATATAACTCAAAAACTGTTCTATAATATGCAGAAATCAGTTGCCCTTTTTGCAATCAACGATTTTATTCATAGATATGAATAACCAACAATAGTTATTCACCAGACACACTTTTGAAATTTAAAAGTCAGTTTGAGTTAATGAACTTGCACTAATTACGAATAATCAATAATAATCTTAGACGTGGTATAATAAGCAATAATTACCCACTTAACATGATAATAATTTGAATTTAAGTCAAAGAAATTACAATACATACGAATATTCAATAACAATATTAGATGCGGAATAATTATCAATAATTATCCACTGACATGTTTAAAAAGTATTAACTCAAGTTTGAGTTAGGAAACGTGTCTTTGTCGTTGACTACTGCTACACAATATATTCTAGATGCGTTTGAAAAACCTATAATCAATAATATCGGTCTTGTAATTAGCGTAACACATCACAACATATAATATTGTCATTTAAAGTCATTATATCACTTAATCACGTAATCATGTAATCACAACAAGGTTTAGAATCTATACTAACACTTATCAGGTCTAACTATGTCGATCTGGTTGGACCTTGGTTACAATTCAGTATCTCGGTCACCCTACCAGATAACTTAACGAGTTTATTTTTAATAAAACTCTATTCTGTAGCTTCAATATTATTTTAGATAATTTAAATATCATTCATAATATTTTTCAGAAGTTTATAATAATGTTCAAATAATTATTATCTTTTATAATAATTTTCCAAACACCGATATCATTTTTAAATGATTAAAATACTGAATAATTCCATTATCATTAATATTTAAAAAATATTAAAATATTACTGAAATCCTTGTCAAAATATTAAAGTTATTTATCATAACTCAAAATATTCTTAAAACATTAATATTACCCTTAAATGATATTTAAAACATTTAAAATCATTTTAAATAATTACTATTATTATTCAAATATTAATATATTTTCCATCAAAATATAAAATGTCATTTATTATAACTTAAAATACTTTTAAATCACTTATATCATTTTTAAATCATAAAAACCATTTATTTAATAAAATTATTAAATAAATCCATTATCATTAATATTAAATTATTGATAAAATTTATCTCAAAATATTAAAAGTCATCTTTTATAACTTAAAATATTTTAAAATACTTTATTATCATTTAAAATAATTTTTAATATAATAAAATTATTTTTAACCAATTTATTTAATATATTTATTAAATAAATTTAATATCATTAATATTCAAATAAATAAAAAAATTAATAAAAAATATGTCAAATTATCAAAAGTTAATTTTTATAACTTCAAATAATTTTTAAAACTCATTTTCGAATTTTTAGTAATTAATTTATATTTTTAATAATTTTTTGGAAATTAATATAATTAATTTTAATAAAATTGTGGCTAAAGGCTTTAGCGACAGAAATTATCACTATAGGTGTTCTTGAGCCTCAAGAACACTCAAAGTCAGTCTTCAAGGTGCCTACTTTGACTAATCTTAATTCTCAGTTCAAGAGGTTTATGGGCATTTAAGTGTAATGATCATGGAGTATTGATGTAATACTACATATAACAACAACAATCATGGTCAAACTACATCAGACAAAGGAGATCTAAGCCTCTAAAATATCTATCAGACTTGTTCTAGGTTTTCTGGGTTACCTAGAAACCCAGACAGTTCTTAGTAGGTACTTTGCAACTCGATTATCTTGGTTTCTAGACATTGATTTGGTGTTTAAGTGATTCAATCTTATAGTCCTCATGTCAAAGAACAAATATACTACACTTGGGTAGCCTAACTACAACACAATCACCAGATCTGAGCCGGTCAAACCTTGTCAGAAACCGTGTTCATATGTTTTCTGGAATTTCCAGAAAACCAACATCATGCTCGGTCAACCTATCCTGACTGCCTACTACTTTGAATCTGTTGTTTGTTTCAGTGATCTAAAGCCATGATTCTATAGTCCACATACCAGAGTATAACATTAATACATCAACATAATCTAAACATGTAAGACCCCGAATTTTATGAAATAAAATTATTCAATTTTTCTATTTAGTAAATGGTTAAATTGATAAAAGTTTAAAGTTATGGGTGAAATATGAATTTTTTTTTAAAATAAGCAAGTGGTTATAAAATAATCATTGTTGTCGGGGAATATTCGTTTGGTCGTGGAATATTCTTTCTGTCGGGGAATATTCGTACGACGGCGCAGCCATTTGTGGGCCCCATAACAGAATAACTGTCGGATGAAGAAAATGACAAATTTGAGTTTTTACAAATAGTGGCGTAGTTGTTACTGTTAACACTGTTGGAATACCTGGTGGTTAAAATACAGTAATACGCGTTATTGCACAGTAGCACAGGTATTGCATAGTATTTTTGAAATTATTGATTCTTACGTAAGAAGGCACTACTCAATAATTGTTACAGTAATTACTGTTCAATATTTTATTTTATTGATTCAATAATTGCTACGTTGAAATTTTGTATTATTGTTGTTCAATAATTGTTGCTGCACAGTATTTCCTATTATCAGATCAATAATTCATATTATTTGAATAATATTATTAGATAACATTATTGGCAATGTCTAGAAAGTTCTGTCTAAGGAGAGGTTTGGTCATCTAATTGCGCGCCAGTAAGGAGAAATTTTTATTGGAAAGCCCCCTCTTTCCTGGGAACGGTCTGGTTGTCGTAAATGCGATTCTGTAATATTATTTGTGAATAATTAATTATTGATTCATATGATAACGAAATATTTATTTTATGTGGATATAAATGAGGGATATATTTTTGTGGTTAAAAATGAAGGAGTTAATGTTGAGGTGTTTTATCTGTATTTTTGTCGGAACGGAGGTATTGAAAATCAAATTAGAGTTTTTGAGATATTTTGCGAGGGTTATAATTTTTAATCCGACCGTTGGATCGTGGTAATTTTTGGATATGTTATACATATATAAGTTGAGTATATGCCCACAAATTTTGAACCGTTAAAAATGAACGTATAATTTATTATGAATTTTATAAGATGACTGGTTCAGAAATTGTGGAATTTTCGGAGTTAATCATTTTGGTGGAAAATTCTAGAATTGGTGGGCTCCACTTGTGGTTGGTGAAGAAATGTGCTGAATTATATTTCAAATGTGGTGGGTGAGAATAGTAGCAGGTAAAGCCATCAGGTTGCAGGTCAAACCTACCAAAATTTTCCTATAAATAGAGGGCTAAGTTAGAATTGAAAATCACACCAGAAACATAAGCTTTCTCTCTTTCTCTCTCTATATTATGAAGCATATTTTGTGAGTTTTTAGATACTTGGTGAGTTACTATTCATCAGTGCAAGTTTTCTTCAGCATCATATCCGATATCCAGTCAGAAGTACTGCTCTTTTGAGGTAAGGGATTGTAAGGGATAGTAAGGGATAGTAAGGGATTTTAAGGGTTGTTATATTTTCTATTTTCGTAATTTTTCTGATCTTCAAAAATTATGGAAAAATTTGAAATGATATTTTGATGAGTTTTATTGATTGTGTCCAAAAATGGTGATTTTTGGATGTATAGATTAAGAGTTATGAATCTTACGGGAAAAGACTATTTTAAAAGTAACCGCTTATAATTCCTTGTGGTTAACTCCAAAATTGATGAAATTTTTATTGGGAGTACATGTATATGATAGAAGTATACTCTGTAAATTTCAGAATTTTTAGACAAAAGTACAATTTTTGATAAATGTCTAAATATTCGGCTATTTTGGCCATATGAAAAATAGTAAATGACTTTTAAAAATTCTGAGAAAAATATATGTTCACTATGGGACTATATTATGCTAAATCTCAGAAAAGAAATATTTTTGGAACTGATTTGGTATTTTTCATGAAAATGGACTAGTTATGAGTAAATGAATTAAATATGTTTTGTGAAGAAAGAAAATTGGAAAGTAGGATTTTATGGCTTGAGAATCCTATATGAGGTATATGCAGATTTTTGATGAGGGTTTTGGTTATTGATGATGAAATTGTAAGAGTTGGCATTTTATGATGATTAAATACATTAATTAGTAAAGTGTAAACAATTAAAATAAATTGTTTATAAATTTAAGTAATGTTATTCTTTCAATATCATTATACCGAAATATTGGTATAGATTTTATTGTGGAATTTCTATCTTTTGTGTCGGGGTTACTATTCATGAGTTACTATTCACGATTTACTATTCATGAGTTACGAATATTACTCTTGAGATTAAAACTATATGTTGATCATATTATTTTTATCATCATATATAACATTTTTATAACCCTGATGTTAAAATTCTCTTTCACTGGAGTGTAAAGATGGGTAGATTATTGGTATGATCATGACTAGGGTTCTCTTTGGCCTGTAGTGCAAAGTTGAATTGTGACTGGTATGATCATGACCATTGAATTTATAATTGAATATCTTAAGCTTAAGTGCAAAGGTGAATTGATCAACATGGTTATAATTATTGTTTATATGAATTCTGAAATGATTATATATTTCTTTGAGATATGAATATATTTGGCCTGTAGTGCAAATATGAATTGTTGATGAATATCTTTGGCATGTAGTGCAAAGATGGCCTGTTGATGAATATCTTTGGCCTGTACTGCAAAGATGAACTGTTGTTGAATATCTTTGGCTCGTAGTGCAAAGATGGTTTGTTGATGAATATCTTTGGCCCGTAGTGCAAAGATGGATTTGTTAGTATGATTATAAACAGGAATTGTGATTTGGTATAACCATGATCTTTGATATTTCAGGTAAAGACAGGTGATGAAAATATTCTTCGTCCAGGGTGCGAAGAAAAATTTATAGTCACAATTATGATTATGAGTTATTCATATGATTGTGGACCAGAACTGTTGATTGATGTTACAGGGATAAAACATTGTTGATGGATTTTTAACATGGAGAAGATAATAGACTTTATAGTCTATTTGACTCTTCTAATGGATTGCATGTTCCGCTGCAACTATGGTTGAAATTTTTTTATCATCTACCATATGTTCTAAATCTCTGATTTATTATTGATGAAGACTATTGATAATTTATTTATCTTTAGTCATGATATTCTTTACTGGGCTAGTTGTGCTCACCCTTTTGCTTCACAATTCCTTTCAGGTAATAAGAGTGTAGCTGGGTCGAGCGAGGGTAACGGGGAAATAGAACGGTGGTCTCTAGCTGTGGATGTTCTCCCGAAGCAGTATAGGAAAGTTCATTTAGTAGTTATATTTGGTGAAGAAAATAGGGTGAGGCGAACCCAACGTTGGAAGGGTATTTTGTCACTGTCATACAAGATGTCTAATGACATACAACCTCGTGTCATCATAGGACAGGGTTGTACTCATCCACTTGCTGAGTATATCTATGGGTACTACCTATATAATCTTGGTGTTTGTTTGAAGTATAATTCTCAATTAGAGACAGTGGAGATAATGATAAGTCAAGAGAAGACTCACCATTGGGAAGAATATGATAGTAATCTTCTCATTTTTCTTTGGGGTCTATTGGGTCAACCAAGGATAATTCTGTGGCCATATGATATCTATCATAAGCTAGACGCGTGGCCTCCCATGTACGAAGGTTTCCTTGAGCACTTCCCAAAGATTCTAATTTCTAAAACAGTTTTTGACTATACCTTTTTGTAAGGTGTCATTGTGAGGTGATGTTCACAGTTGGAACGTGAGTCACATTTGGTATATATTTGTATCCAAACTCACAGCATATGTGTTGTTGTATTTTGCACGACAATTGTTGTAATAAAGTTGTAGTTGTTTTATGTACCATGTATTTGGCGACTCAGAATAGGTTGGATGGAATGGACCTATTTTGGGGTCGTTACAAAACACATAACATCTGACAGATTTAAGCTCAGGAAAATCTTGTCAGATCTACTTGGGGATTTTCTGGGTTACCCAGAAAACGAAAACCATGACTGGTCAACCCATTTTGACCATTAATATCTTGGAATCTGGACATGATATGACCATGATTCCACTTCCAGATCACTCCCCTCATAGCATACTATAAGTCTATTACATCTATCAAGGCTAAACATTAACAAATCTAGATCTATGGCCTCTAACATTTGGTTGTCAGGACATAAATCTAGGGTTCTATACAGTTTTATAAACTTGATATTTGAGCACTTTGATGTTATGGATCTATGATATAACATCATAGATCACTAAATAACATCTAATAACACTTAAATAAACACATAAACATAACATCTATCTTAGTATACAAGATTAAATCAAATTAGGGTTTATACCTATCTTTGAACAAGCTTTGATCTTGGCTTTCTTAACTGATCTTGAAGTGTTAGGGACTTTACTAGGGACTGAATTACTTGGGAATTTCGTGGCCTTCGGGAGTGAGAGAGTTTGGCTAAGTGTTTAGACACAAATGAAAATAACTTTGGTTTTCTCTCTCTTTAATCTCTTATATTTTGATTCAATGAATCTAAGTTATGCAAGGTGGCTCTTAACGATCAGATTTGGTGTAGATTTTCAGCACATGGTATTATCCAAAATGGCGACTCACTAGATTTGTAAAATGTCTTAGCTTATAACTTAAGTAAAGGGTATTTTAGTTATTTCACCTCCAAAAGGGTATTTTGGCAATTTCCCAAATAATTGTAAGGGTATATTAGTCATTTGACATTATTCCCCTTAATCTTAACCCTTAGGGATTGATAATCACGATTACGGTTTAATAACTAGGGTTCAGGGTTCCCAAATCAGAAATTAGGGTTCCCAAAAATGTAATTAGGGTTCCTAACTATTCGTTAGGGTTTACTAACTATAGATTAGGGTTTCTAATCTAACATTAGGGTTTACTAAGATTATACATTATCTGGTCAACCTTTAATCATTAAGCTTATACAGTACAAACACATAATTGATGAGTTTGTTTTATACCAATAATTGAGTGCGTTTGAGCTTAATCTTTTGGATGTTTTTATGTGTTTTTGTCTTTTCATGCATATTTTACGTTATTTTATAGGATTTTGGACAAAAGCTACTTGGATCGACGTTTGGGGTTGCTAGATTCGCATTTTCGGCTTGCCATTTACATAGCACCCACTTTAGAGCCAATTTTAGCATTGCTCTATCCCTTACTTTGAAAAACTCAAAGAACGAAAGTTGTAGATCTACGTCTCCTCTTTTCGGAACATCTTGAATCACCGCCATACGGTACCAGTTCAAAACTGGTGGTGCATTGATGACTCGAATGATTTTCAGCACAATAATCACAAGTAACCGCCACACTTTGACCACGTTGTGCTGCAAAAGCGTCTAACCTCCTCGAAATTGTCTCAATCTGTGCTGACAATGCAGAAAGTGTCGCGAGTCCATCAATCTTCGCTCCCCTTGGCTGAGTTATTCTCGTATACAGTCATTGATAATTAAATTCCGCCATGGTACCTGAAAAGAAAGAAAAAATAGAAAGAGAATTAAAGAAAATAATAAAAAAAACGTTTAAATTAAAACTAATTTGATAAAAATTAATATTGGCAAAATTATTAAACTAATTCTCTGACAGCGGCTCCAAAAAGTTGTTGATCGATTTCACAATCAAAACATACGTGCAAGTATACACGGTCAACAAGTAATAAAGTGATAAGAAAAAGTATCGTTCCCGCGAGGAATTATTTAATAAAAATCACCAAGTATTAGTTCTTAACCAAACTAATTTTATTTAAACAATCAATTTAATGTTGTGAATTAAAATATATAAATAAACTACTACTATTACCACCACTAGTTGAATATCAGGTTATGGAGATTTAATATCACAACTTCACTTATTGCTTCACTTATAATTAAACACTTCTTTTAATTATGCTCACTATTCTAGATTGTTAATCAGGAACTTCTTAATATTTATAACCACCTTCCGATGCATCACAAACATATTAATCCAAATCAACAGTTGATAGAATTGAATCAAACAACCTAATAAACTAATTCACTATATTCCTATGTGAATTACAATTAAAAAGATTTTAAAGCACATGTTCCCTTATCAGATTACATGTGGCGTAAAGGCATATCCTTATCCTAAACACAAATCATGAATTTCAACACCATGCAGAAAGCACAATCACATGTTATTATGATCATATCTAAATCTATAATTCATCTCCCAAATCCATGTAAATTATCATGGTAATTGTTAGCTAGACAATTAAACAATTATACGCAATCATAATAGACAATCCATAGAATAGATCACAGTAATTAACAGAGAAGCATACTAAAACAAGCAACATAATAAGATCCGTTGCAACCTTAAACAAGAATTTAGCTCATAATCATTGAATTAAAATCAAGAATCCACAACTGAATAGACATTAAAAGATAAAAGTAAGATAAGATAAGGGAATAGAATAGAATCTGTTGTCAACAGTCTTGAGACTCCTTTTCCGCTCCTAGTTTAAATTTTCAGTATTCTTCAAGTTGCTTCAATCTCCAATGGTTAATTAAGAACTAGGGTTTATAAATGAATTCCTAATCTAAGAGAGTGTATCTCTAATCTAATCTCTGTAATCCCCCTATATTTTATGCCTCACATCATGTATTTATAGGCTACAAGTCCAATTTCTAGCTCAGGAGGAAACCCAATTCAATTTGGAGTCAAAAAGTATCAAAATTCGCCTCAAAATGTGTCCCAGCTTGACCAGGCCCATCCCCAACGTTGTTCACGGCACTGGGAGACTAGCCCATAGCACCCCGGTCCTAGAAATAGGCAAGGAATGGGCGCCCCCGCACTGGGGCTTTTTCGAGAATTTTCTACTCCGACGTCCTTTGGAAAAATTGCCATAACATATTCGTCCGAACTCCAATTTTGATGATTAAAGATATTCCGAAAAGAGGAGACGTAGATCTACAACTTTGTTCTTTGAGTTTTTCGAAATAAGGGCTGGAGAAATGCTGAAATTGGCTCTGAAGTGGGTGCTATGTAAATGACAAGCCGAAAATGCGAATCTAGCAACCCCAAACATGGATCAAAGTAACTTTTGTCCCAAATCCTACAAAACAATGTAAAACATGCACGAATAGACACAAATACTTAAAAATATTCAAAAGATTAAGCTCAAATGCACTCAATTATGGGTATAAAACTCACTCATCAAATACCCCCAAACTTAAACCTTTGCTTGTCCTCAAGCAAAAATACAAAAGAACTAAAAATAAAAAACTTAACTCACTTACATGAATGCATATGCATGATCTACTTCTTAATATATCTACGAACCCAGTAATAAATCAGTATGATATATAGCAATAGGCCTCAAAGATATAAATGATACTCAAACAATATATCCAATCAATTCAAAGTCCATAACTCTAACCAGTCAGTCAATTCAAACATGTCATCACCCATGTTGTGTGTGTGTGCTTGTTAACCATTCTAACCAACCAAAGATCAAGATAATCACATAACAAATTTCTTAGAAGGAAAATTTCAGTCCCAATTCAATTACTTTTGTGAACATGACAACTCTGATTAAAACTAAACAATTACCAAGTCTAAGGGTAAATACAAGATTTATTTATACTTTTATTTAACCACGAGGGCATTTTTGCTCTTTCTCATGTTTTATCTATTTTTATTTTACTCATGGTTGTGCAATGTCTTATTTCCTTAGGCTTTCCAATACTATCTTAACGAGCTTTCGACCAACGACTCCCAAACTATTAAGACCTTAGGGTGCTAGGTGTAAATACAATCCCATCGGGCTTACTTACTCAAGTAACAAAGGCCACAAAACTAGACAAGCATGCCACGGTGTTTATTCATTTATTTCTTTTTCTGGATTTTCTATTTTTTTCTTTCATCATTTCTTTTTTATCTTTTTTTTCATTTTGTATATATATACCCCATAGATTTCTCCAAACTCAAGCTTTTACGTAATTACAACCTTTACCGCCAGTTCACTAGTTTCCTTAAATTTTAACCAAGATTTTCCATCAGAAACAAATTATGAAACCCTTGAACCAAGTGGATTAAAACAATTACACTTTAAGTGCTAACCGGTTACACAAGTTTCATACAGGCTCAAATTATCATCATGATTAAAATTAGAACTCATCATCAATTATCAACACTGTTCAAGTTAACATGCAAAACCAATCTTATCATAGGCCGAGCTAAGACCACACTAATCGATCGCACAGATTCATGCAAAAAAATGTAATTATACTACATGAACACATACTAATGCAACATATATATGTATATGCAATTAACTACCATGTATTATATGCAACCTAAAAAAACACATAATGCTAACACATAAAAATAACCAACTACAATGCAAATAACTAACTATATGCAATATGACACTAAAATGCCCCCAAACTTAAACTAGACATTGTCCTCAATGGCTGAAATAGGAAAAAGTAAAGCAAAGGACTTCCCTGAAAATATAACAATCTTCCTCCTTGTCCACTAAGTTTGGAGAATATGCTAGGTACATGGAACAAATTGGGCACTTCACTTGAATTTAACTTGAATAACCTGTAAACCATGATAGAAATAATTTTATTAAATCCTAAATAAATGCCAATTCAAAGCTACTAATATAAAACCTAATAAAAATAAAAACTAAAAATTAAACTTGGGTTGCCTCCCAATAAGTGTTTGTTTTATAGTCTGAGCCTGACTTCTTCAATTCTCTATCAAATTCTCCTACGAAAATTGAGGAACCCTCCATCCCTTATAAGCAATGTCTCTTTGGGGAGCTTCCCATTACCAAAGGCCCTTGAATTAAAGTTACCTAACATGATCTTTTTAAATAGGATCCCCATTAAGTACGGGAAACCACTAGGCACTTTCCCCATTATGTCTGTGATTAAATTGTGGCATGGAAGCTTGTCAAACACAACAGGGTCTTCTTCTATCTTCCCTTTCTAATCCCACCATGGTTCTAAATTTGGGCTAGCTCTCATATCACATATAGCCTTGCTTATGACATGACTACCAATTGGACACAGTCTTGCAAAATTGCCTGGATCCTTGAACATTGCTGGGGAAGGTACACGGGTCACTATCAAAATTAACTCATCTTCGTTGGTACTCAAAGTTAGATCTTCGCCGATCTCATTTTCTTGATCCCCAATTGATTCCTCTCTTCCAACATCTTTTGGCACATCCAGTTGCAGATTTTGTTCGGGCTCTCCATCAGTCTTGGAATCCATTTCATAGAGCCAAGTGTATTGAGGACAAATGTTCGAGGCATTGACTAGTTGTTCCGCAAAATTTTGACTCGATATCTCTTGACAAATCCTCCTCTCCTCATATGAAGCTATGAACTTTGACAGAATTTCCTCCAAATTTAAATTTTCTTACTGTTGTAGTGGAGGTGGACATGAGAACTCCGGTGAGTATGTTGGATTTGGATTATAAAATTGATCATGATACGTATGGCTCCATGAAAAATTCGGGTGATACCTCCAATCCTGATAATAGTTGTTGGGATAAGCATAATTGTTGGGGTAATCACCGCCATACGGTACCGGCTCGAAACTGGTGGTGCATTGATGACTCGGATGATTTCCAGCACAATAATCACAAGTAACTGCCATACTTTGACGACTTTGTGCTGCAAAAGTGTCCAACCTCCTCAAAAGTGTCTCAATCTGTGCTGACAATGCAGAAAGTGTCGCGAGTCCATCAATCTCCTCTCCCCTTAGCTGAGTTATTCTCGTATATGGCTATTAATAATTAAATTTCGCCATGGTACCTAAAAAGAAAGAAAAAATAGAAAGAGAATTAATGAAAATAAGAAAAATGTTTAAATTAAAACTAATTTGATAAAAATTAATATTGACAAAATTATTAAACTAATTCCCCGGCAACGATGCCAAAAACTTGTTGATCAATTTCACAATCAAAATATACGTGCAAGTATACACGGTCAACAAGTAATAAAGTGATAAGAAAAGTATCGTTCCCACGAGGAATTATTTAATAAACATCACAATGTATTAGTTCTTAACCAAACTAATTTTATTTAAACAATGAGTTTAATGTTGTGAATTAAAATATATAATTAAACTACTACTACTATCACCACTAGTTGAAAATCAGGTTATGGAGATTTAATATCACAACTTCACTTATATTAAAACACTTTTTATTAATTATGCTCACTATTCTAGATTGTTAATCAGGAACTTATTAATATTTATAACCACCTTCCGATGCATCACAAACATATTAATCCAAATCAACAATAGATAGAATTGAATCAAACAACCTAATTTACTAATTTACTATATTAAATATTAATATCTTATTAAGATCACGTATGTTTTAATTAAATAGAATCTGTTGTCTGAATAGACATTTTAGTGTCGTATTGCATATAATTAGTTATTTGCATTGTAGTTCGTTATTTTTATGTGTTAGCATTATGTGTTTTTTTTAGGTTGCATATAATACATGGTAGTTAATTGCATATACATATATATGTTGCATTAGTATGTGTTCATGTAGTATACTTGGGCAACGTTTTGATGGAATTTAAATTTGACCAAAGATAAGTGGGTGGTTGATATTGTTAACTATTGGAGAATTAATGAGCATGCTTAATCTATATTTTAACTCATTAGTTGGTTTTCACACTACTTGCAAATTTTTTGAAAAATTTTACACATCCATTTGTTTAGCCAGTTGGGATTGACATTTTTTGGCTAAATGCTTATGAAAGATACCATTGCAACTTGAGAAATCTTATTTGAGCATCATTCGAAGTGAAAATTAGGCACTCACATAAGTTTGGGGGAAATCTTGGGGTATTTTTGAAAAAAAAATATTGGAACCTTCCCGAGTTGAATAATTAAAGCATGTGGTGAGTCGAGATGGAGCGTAAAACGCACTCGTTCAATGAAAAGTGGAAAACGAGATGGAGCGTAAAACGCACTCGTTCATGAAAAGTAAAAAGTAAGATGGAGTGTAAAACGCACTCACTAAATAGAGAAAAAAATATGTATGTTTGAAATACTTGGGAAGGGTTCATATGTGTTTAAAAGTTGAATATCTGGTTGATCCTCAAGAAAAAAAATTTGTGCTTTGTCTATTTTAGTGGTGATTGATGTGATAAGAAGTTTTGAGAGTTATTTTGAAAATCTATTATGAGTGTTGGTTGATCTTAGCTAAATCATGACTAGTTTGAACATATGGATGCACACACGCACTTAAAGGATCATGAGTAGATGTGAAGCTAATGAAAGTTGTTGAAATTTTAGACATGACAATATTTTGAAAATTTCTGCGGGTTAACATTTGTTGTAACCTTTGAGGCCATTATGCGAATTCATATTGATTCATTGTTTGGGTGGATCATTGCTAGAGGATGAATTTTTCTAAATTGTGTTTTTCCTTTAAAACAAGCAAATGTTTAAGTTTGGATGTATTTGATGAGTGAGTTTTATACCCATAATTGAGTACGTTTGAGCTTAATCTTTTAGATGTTTTTAACTGTTTGTGTCTATTCATGCATGTTTTGCATTGTTTTGTAGGATTTAGGACAAAAGTTACTTGGATCGACGTTTGGGGTTGCTAGATTCGCATTTTCGGCTTGCCATTTACATAACACCTACTTTAGAGTCAATTTCAGCATTGCTCCAACCCTTATTTCGAAAAACTCAAAGAACGAAAGTTGTAGATCTATGTCTCCTCTTTCCGGAACATCTTGAATCACCGCCATACGGTACCGGCTCGAAACTGGTGGTGCATTGATGACTCGGATAATTTCCAGTACAATAATCACAAGTAACCGCTACACTTTGACGACGTTGTGCTGCAAAAGAGTCCAACCTCCTTGAAAGTGTCTCAATATGTGCTGACAATGTAAAAAGTGTCGCGAGTCCATCAATCTTCGCTCCCCTTGGTTGAGTTATTCTCGTATACGGCCATTGATAATTAAATTCCACCATGGTACCTGAAAAGAAAGAAAAAATAGAAAGAGAATTAAAGAAAATAATAAAAAAAATGTTTAAATTAAAACTAATTTGATAAAAATTAATATTGGCAAAATTATTAAACTAATTCCCCGGCAGCGGCGCCTAAACCTTGTTGATCGATTTTACAATTAAAATATACATGCAAGTATACATGATCAACAAGTAATAAAGTGATAAGAAAAATATCGTTCCCACGAGGAATTATTTAATAAAAATCACCAAGTATTAGTTCTTAATCAAACTAATTTTATTTAAACAATCAATTTAATGTTGCGAATTAAAATATATAACTAAATTACTACTATTACCACCACTAGTTTAAAATCAGGTTATGGAGATTTAAGATCACAACATCACTTATTACTTCACTTATATTAAAACATTTTTTAATAATTATGCTCACTATTCTAGATTGTTAATCAGGAAATTATTAATATTTATAACCACCTTCCGATGCATCACAAACATATTAATCCAAATCAACAGTTGATAGAACTGAATCAAAGAACCTAACAAGCTAATTCACTATATTCCTATGTGAATTACAATTAAAAAGGTTTTAAAGCACATGTTCCCTTATCAGATTACATGCGGCGTAAAGGCATATCCTTATCCTAAACACAAATCATGAATTCCAACACCATGCAGAAAATACAATCACATGCTATTATGATCATATCTAAATCTATACTTCGTCTCCCAAATCCATATATATTATCATGGTAATTATTAGCTAGACAATTAAACAATTATACGCAATCATAATAGACAATCCACATAATAGATCACAGTAATTAACAGAGAAGCATACTAAAATAAGCAACATAATAAGATCCGTTGCAACCTTAAACAAGAATTTAGCTTATAATCATTGAATTAAAATCAAGAATCCACAACTGAATAGACATTAAAAGATAAAAGTAAGATAAGATAAGGGAATAGAATAGAATATGTTGTCAACAGTCTTGAGACTCCTTTTCCGCTCCTAGTTTAAATATTCAGTATTCTTCAAGTTGCTTCAATCTCCAATGGTTAATTAAGAACTAGGGTTTATAAATGAATTTCTAATCTAAGAGAGTGTATCTCTAATCTAATCTATGTAATCCCCCTATATTTTATGCCTCACATCATGTATTTATAGGCTACAAGTCCAATTTCTAGCTTAAGGAGAAACCGAATCCAATTTGGAGTCAAAAAAGTATCAAAATTCGCCCTAAAACGTGTCCCAACTTGATTAGGCCCGTTCCCAGTGCCCCAGCACTGTTAACGGTGCTGGGAGACTACCACCTAGTGCATCGGCACTGGAAATAGGCAAGGAATGGATACCCCCACACTAAGGCTTTTTTGAGAATTTTCTACTCCGACGTCCTTTGGAAAAATGACCATAACTTATTCGTCCGAACTCTGATTTCGATGATTCAAGATGTTCTAGAAAGAAGAAACGTATATCTACAACATTCGTTCTTTGAGTTTTTTGAAATAAGGGATGGAGCAATGTTGAAATTGGCTCTGAAGTGGGTGCTATGTAAACGGCAAGCCGAAAATGCGAATCTAGCAACCCCAAACGTCGATCCAAGTAACTTTTGTCCCAAATCCTACAAAACAACGTAAAACATGCATGAATAGACACAAACACTTAAAAACATCTAAAATATTAAGCTCAAATACACTCAATTATGGGTATAAAACTCACTCATCAATAATCACTGATACAATTATAATAATTGTATTATCTATTGAATCTCAATCCGAAATTAGGGTTAGGGTTTTTCTCAGCTGTTTAACATAACTGCACTCGTATTACTCAATCAATAAATAGTTTGACCAACTTGTTAAGCTCATATCACAGATACACAATATAATTTTGATAATCAATACCAATATTAATTAAAAAAAAATTATTCCTAAAAATTCTATTATTTAAAATCATGGGTCCTCGCAATATATATTACACACACCAACACACACACACACACATACATATATATATATATATATATATATATATATATATATATATATATATTATATATATATATATATATATATATATATATAAGCAATAAAACAAAATTGAGATAACTTTCTAGCGATGGTTTTGAAAAATGAGTAAGTGGAGGTCCATGTAATAAACCAAATTTCAACAAATACTTCATAAAAAAACCCTTTATTTATCTCAATTCAATTGGCTTCACTAAACACATTTTTAATAATATTTATTCATCATAAATATTATAACTCACGATATTAACAACCAGATCATTCCTAGGAAAGAGGGGGCTTTCCGATAAGGACTTCTCCTTATTAGCGCATAATTAGGTGACCAAACCCCTTTCCTCAATAGAACTTTCTAGACATTGTCAATAATACAAATAATTATATGAATAACGGTGTCGTCTCATTTATTTATTAATAATATAAAATATTATGTATGTGATACTGTGACATTAATTGTATTAATAATATAAGATACTATGCAGCAACTACTGTGACAATTATTGAATAAAATTGAGTGACTTCTCACGTAAGCATCAATAATCAAATATACTGTACAATATCATGTGCTACTGTGCAACCACGCGTATTACTGTACTTTTATCATCGGGTGTTCTAACAGTTAACGGTAAAAGTTTTGTCATTATTTTATAAAAAGGTTATTTTTGTCACTTTCTAAATCCGACAATAATTTCATTGTGGGGTCTACCAATGATTGTGTCGTCGTACGAATATTCCCTGATAAAAAGAATATTTCCCGACTAAACAAATATTTTATAACAACTTGCTTACTTTATAAAATTTATAAATATTACCCACAACTATAACATTATATCAAATTCACACCTTATTATTCAAAATGACATTTAAAGAAAAATAAATCTTTATTCATAAAAAGTTAGGGTCTTTCATTTTGTGTAATTTGATTGCACGTTCGCGCTATATACAAACTCAACAGTGGTATCAGAGCCAAACTTTGTGCTAATTATCGATCTTGATGATTCCATGTATGTATGGAATGCTATTTGATCGAATTTTCTGGGCAAAATATTTTTCCTGTTCTGTATGTGACGCGGCGCAACTGTGCCGTCTCCAGTTCATTCTGGAGCGCAGCTGCGCCATAACTAGAAAATGTTTTCTGGGCTAGCAGCGCAGCTGCACTCTATCCCAATGTATTCTGGACACAACTTTTCCCGACACCATAGTATGAAATTTTTTATTTTTAGTATTTATTTTAATTAAGATAAAATATTTATTTTGAATTGGAATATGATTAAAATAAAAGTTTTATATTAACTTGGAATTGGATTCCACGTTTGTTTGAATAAAAGAGTTTATTCAAAAGTTGTATATTAACTTAGAATTATATTCCTCATTTGTTTGAATAAAAGAGTTTATTCAAGAGTTTTATATTAATTTGGAATTGGATTCCACGTTTGATTGAATAAAAGATTTTATTCATATATAGAATAGGATTTTATGTTTCCTAGAATAAAGGAGTTTATTCATATATGAAATATGATTATATGTTTCCTAAAATTAAAGATGCTTAATTTTGATAAGGAATTCGATTCAACATATTTTATTTTTCCAGTAATTTTAAGTTAAAATAAAAGAGTTTATTTTGTACTTAAAATGGAATTCCTTATTAATTAAAATAAATGAGTTTATTTTGATTTGGAATTTTATTAAAAATAATGGAGTTTATTTTTATTCAAAAAATTGGATAAAATAAAATAAAGAAATTTATTATGATTTAAATTTTTATTAAAATAAAAGAGTTTATTTTATTTCAAAAATTGGATTTTAATAAATTTGAAATTGCCCATTAAATTGATATTCATGCATATATGGAATTCATTTATTATTCATGAGATAAATTTATTTATTGATGCATATGTTGATGTGTATGATAATAAATGGGATATAATAGAGCATGAGTTTAAATGTAATATTTATATTTAAATTTAATTTTTGCACCCTAGGTTTGACCTCTTGGTTCACTTGGTGGATCTAGTGAACCAAACTAGAACAAAGTCCATAATCAATCCGGATAGAATATAGTAGTATTCTATATGTGCATGCTTATACTATATATATATATATATATATATATATATATATATATATATATATATACGGAGAGTCTCTAAAGCGAACCTTAAAGAGCGAACCAAAGACGAACCGTTGTCTTTGGTGTCTATGGCGACGGTTCGACCCGTCGCCAAAGACTACATGGCTGTGGCGACGGATCGAGTCGTCGCCATAGACACCAAAGACAATGGTTCGTCTTTGGTTCGCTCTTTAAGGTTCGCTTGGCGACGGGTCGAACCGTCACCATAGACACCAAAGATGACGGTTCGTCTTTGGTTCGCTCTTTAAGGCTCACTTTAGAGACTCTCCGTATATATATATATGTATATATATATATATATATATATATATATATATATATATATATATATTATGCAAACAGGCTTTGTAATGACCGTGAAATTTAAACACCTTATTTAATTAAATATGTGATTTAATTTTTTAAAGAGATAATTTTGTAAGTTTATTTAAACCTTATGTGGTTATGTGAAATTATGAGATGATTAAAGGAAGTCACTAATAGTTTATTTAAATTAGTGGACTAACCCTAAGACTTTTAATATCAAAGAATTGATAGGATTATTAATATTTAAATATTCAATTTATTTGAATATAGTGACAGGATGTGAACATATTGGTTAATTGCAGTTATGGGTAATTAATTTATAATATGTTGATTAATAATTATTGTGAATAAATAATATTTAATGAGTAAGAGATTAATAAATATAATATAATTTTATTTAGTTGATTAATTTTTGTAAGCATACAATAATTTAAACCTATATTATATGGTAGTTAACTATATATTTTATATAGTACAAGGTATCACATTAATATGTCTATATATTATATATATAGACCATGTAGTAAGAGTTATTGCATTCATGTGAGTACATAAATAATCCTCAACTTTTCATTGTGTAGTAGCATTAACATATTAAAATTTCATTTTGGCAATTATAGTAACCAACCCAAGCAAGTTGCTGAGATTTTTCTCTAGTCCCAAATTGAGTGACACAAAAGTACATGAACAGTAACATGGAGCTAGTTTACATAACTTTTAGTGGCTAGTGATTGTTAGGCCAATGGCTATGGAGATGGTTGGTAGTTGGTTGTTGAACCACTCCTTATTAACCAATGTTTCCTGCTAATACTCCATGAATTCAACCTCAGTGCAATGTGAATACCCAGTCCAAGTTCCTTCAATAAATGGCAGACCAAATTCTCAGTTACGTTGTTTTGTTCTTGGCTTTTGGAAACACTGATAACTTGAGAGTGAGTGAGTTGTTGTCAAATAAGAAGTCTAGCAATCTCAAAAGGGAAAAATTAAGCAAACTAAGCTTCAAAGTGGTATAAATTCTAACTTATGTCCATGAATTGGGTTTTGGCGAATTCATGAAATCCTCATGAATTCTTTGTTATTTGGTATGAATTGGCTTACAAGTGTGTTGTTTTAGTTAGTATGCATGCTTAGAAGTACTAGAGGTAGTTTAAGTTGCAACAAAAGATGTTGGAAAATATTTGGAGTTGAGCCTCTGCAGAAGCAGAGGCCATATTTTTGTCTCTGGGCGAAGTGGCACGGCCGCGCCACTTCAATAGTCTTTTATCGCGTGGTCGCGCTGGTAGTAGATCATAGTTGCACATGTTAGCTCCTTAAGATATTCTGAGCATGTTACTTTGGAATGAATATGCATATAAATGACCAGAACATGTGGACTAAGGTAGTTATGTATATAAGGGTCATGCTAGCTTGTTTTGGTTAGAATATTAAAAAAAACTTGAAGAGTTGGAAAATAGTTTTGATAAACTTTTTGCAAAACATGTTCTAACCTTGGATGCGAGTGTGTTACGTTCTGATATGTCTTGACTTATGTCAATATGTTTGTTATATGGTTAAAGGTAATATAAGATATTCAAGTATGATTAAAGAGAAAAATTTCAAGAAAAAGGACTATATTGGCTATGTATGTAAGACCCCAACTTATTAATGAATAAAATCAAATTTTCTCTAAATATTATTGTTAATAATAAGGGGTTAATTTGATATAATACTTTGGTTATGGGTGAAATGTACAAATTTTGCAAAATAAGCAAGTGGTTATAAAATATTCATTTTGTCGGGGAATATTCGTTTGGTCGTGGAATATTCTTGCTGTCGGAGAATATTCGTACGACGGCGCAGCCTTGTGTGGGCCCCATAACGGAAAGCGATTGGATGAAGAAAACGACAAGTATAAGTTGTTTATAAATAACGGCGTAGTTGTTCCCGTTAATACTGTTGGAATACCCGGTGGTTAAAATACAGTAGCACACGGTATTGCACCAATTATTAATTCTTACGTAATAAGGCACTACTCAATAATTGTTACAGTAGTTATTGTTCAATATTTTATTTTATTGATTCAATAATTGTTGCGTTGATATTTTATATTATTGTTGTTTCAATAATTGTTGCTGCACAGTATTTTCCATTATCAGATCAATAATTCATATTATTTGAATAATATTATTAGATAACATTATTGGCAATGTCTAGAAAGTTCTGTCTAAGGAGAGGTTTGGTCATCTAATTGCGCGCCAGTAAGGAGAAATCCTTATTGGAAAGCCCCCTCTTTCTGGGAACGATTTGGTTGTCATAAATGTGATTCTGTAATATTATTTGTGAATAATTAATTATTGATTCATATGATAAGGAAATATTTATTTTATGTGGATATAAATGAGAGATATATTTTTGTGGTTAAAAATGAAGGAGTTAATATTGAGGTTTTTATCAGTATTTTTATCGGAATGGAGGTATTAAAAATCAGGATTTTTGAGATATTTTGCGGGGGTTATAATTTTTAATCCGACCGTTGGATGGTGGTAATTTTTGGATATGTTATACTTATATAAGTTGAGTATATGTCCACAAATTTTGAACCGTTAAAAATGAACGTATGATTTATTATGAATTTTACGAGATGACTGGTTCAGAAATTGTTAAATTTTTGGAGTTTATCATTTTGATGGAAAATTCTAGAATTGGTGGGCCCCAATTGTGGTTGGTGAAGAAATGTGCTGAATTATATTTCAAATGTGGTGGGTGAGAATAGTAGCAGGTAAAGCCATCAGGTTGCAGGTCAAACCTACTAAAATTTTCCTATAAATAGAGGGCTAAGTTAGAAAAAAAGCACACCAGAAATAAGTTTTCTCTCTTTCTCTCTCTAGATTATTGAGTGTATTTTGTGAGTATTTAGATACTTTGAGAGTTTCTATTCATCAGAGCAATTTTCTTTCAGCCTTATACCGGTATTCCGACCAGAAGTACTGATATCTTGAGGTAAGGGATATTATTTTCTTCTTAAATGATATTATTTTCTTCAATATCATTATGCTGAAATATTAACATGAGTTTTTATCAAATTTGGAACTTTTTGTGTCGGAGTTACTATTCACGTGTACGTTACTATTCACGTATACGGCACTATTCACGAATACGGCACTATTCACCGAAAAATAAAATTTTCTCTTTTTGTCCAAGATGTCTATTATGGTTACTATCTTTTATTGTATCCATGTTTTGATCTTTATTTTTGAATTCTGCTTCACAATTGATTATTAGGAAGTATTATTGATCTTGGATAAACTGTTATACGAATCCTTAATATTTGTCCTTCTGTCTCACTGGATTCGTTCTCTTTAAGATATTTTTCATCATCCTCAGTCCTAAATGATGATATTACTGAATATCTTTGGCCTGTAGTGCAAAGATGTATGATTACTTGATGAATATCTTTGGCCTGTAGTGCAAAGATGAACAGGTGTTGAGATGAACATGACCGACTGGTAATACAAATGAATTTCTTTGGCCTGTAGTGCAAAGATGAATATTTGGTTAAAGAAGATTATTAATTGATGTTACAGGGATAAAATATTGTGATGGACTTTTAAATCTTAGAAGATAGTAGAATTCTTTCTCTACTTGACTCTTCTAATGGTTTGCTGTTTCCTGCTGCAATTGTTGATCTAAAACTTGTTGTCGATTATATTCTATCAGATTTTTCCCTGTTGAAGACTAACGATAATTTGTTGTATATTATCTTAGTCATAATATTCTTTACTGGGCTAGTTGAGCTCACCCTTTTCCTTTTTGTTCTATTTTTCTTCTCAAGAGGTGAGAACATAGCAGGATCTAGTCGGGGTATGGAGTGATGGTTCTAGAAAGATGTTTTAGCAGTCCTCACTATTTCTGTAAAATAGTGTTTGAATAATTGTAATGAGGATTTATTTGAGTGTGGATATTGTCCAGAAGACAATATTTGTATTTAAACTCACAGTATGTGTTGTCGTATTTTGCACGACAATTGTATTAATGAAGTTGTAGTTTGCTTTCTGTACCATGTATTTGGCGACTCAGAATGGGTGTTGTATACCTATTTTGGGGGCGTCACAATGTATAAAAGAATTATGTATACACTAAGTTTTTAACTTAAAAATATGCTCATGTGATCTATTATCTGATTATGAAAGCATGATTTAGACTATGCAAACTCACATTGTATGCTTGAAGAAGTTTTACTGATAGAGACTTAAATTTTTGAAAATGAACTTGATAAACTATACATACATTAAGTTGAGAACTTGTAAGTATGTTTTTGATGCCTAACATGCATGTATATGAAAGCATGAGGTGTGGTAGGTAAAGTGGATTGCATGATTGTTAGCTTAACATGTGAAGTCTTGATTAAATAAAAACAAATAGTGACCTATGATATGTTTCGATGAAGGGTTAAATTTAGTTATTCACATCATAACATGTGTGTTGTGCATGATTATTCATATTTGTGCAAGACGGAGAGAACACTGACTTTCTGCATAGTAGACATGTCTTGGTTTGCATCAGGAGCAGCGCGACCGCGCCACTCCCTAGTACAAACCAAGCGAGGCCGCACAGTCCTGCAGTGAGATTTGAGTTCTATTATTAAATTGAGATCTGATGCATGCTTATATGGTTACTCTAATCTGTAATACATGTCCAGTATAGTAGTCGTGTGTTAATAAGCATGTTATTGAAAGAATTCTATGATGAATTAGTGTTTACAACTATAAAGTCAATAGTGATTTCAACTATGACATAGTGTGTTAGAAACTAATCGGGTAATGTAATGACACGTATATAGAAGAATGCTATGTGGTGATTTGATTCTTGTAAGTGTAGACTCATATTAGTTTACACATACTAATTGGAACGACCGACTTGTTAATGCTAGGTCGTTTCAGTGCAAGTTAATTAAAGATATAATTATATTGTAGCTGAGCAAACAGGTAAGTTCCTAAACTCTTATTCGTTTACTTAAGCAGGTATCCAAACCATACTTTTATTGTCCAAGTTCCTTGAACTTCACTATTTGATTGTGCAAGTTCCATAATTCTTACTCTTTTATTTGATCAAGTTTCCTAACTTACACAACTTTGAGTTTTGTGAAAGTTTCCTATCCTTCTCATTGCATTGAGCATGTTATTTTTGAATTGAAAGTTATTCATTTAAGTTTGAAATTTATTTCCAAGAATGCTATTAAGTTGTTTAATTACCTTACAATTATTCCACATCGATATTATTGATATTCGCACTTAGTGCACTTGAGTTCGTACAGCCTTGTACTTGTACATTATTTAAAGTTCTATAATTTTTGATCTGTGTCATATAGAGTCTAAACCTTTATTCGGTCAGACAAGTGTATGAAGTTTTATAAAAGCTATCCAAACCAATTGATGGTAAGGATTCTTAGACTGAAAGAACACCCTTTTTGATAGGGGAGTACCCAAAGTATCTAATATAAGATACAAAGAGCAGATTTAAATGTTATGCATATACATGGTGTACGCGAGGCTGATCGCCTCAAGTACTTATTATGTAGCCAGTAACCAAAGGGTCAGTTAGCTATTGATTCCATTGGAGTGTTATAATTCAAAGTCTACTTGACTAGCAGTTATTCTAAAAGCAATCATTATCTTTGCTTCTAATATTTATATTGTTGAATCCTTCAGATATTCATATTATTGAATTCATTGTCAGATATTTTTCCATTCATCATGATATACCTTTATTGTTATATTTAAACTTGTTGAGCAAACTCGTTGCTCATCCTTGCTATATCATGAATTATATTGCAGCTAAGCCTTAGACCTCAGGAAAGGACAAGGGTAAAGGAAAGATGTAGAATATTCGCCAAGAGCAGACTTTAATATATGCCTAGTTTAAATTACTGTTATGTAATAAGAACCCTAATTATTATTTTAGGATATGTTTGTAAGATGATATTAAGGTTATCGAATCTTGGGACTACTAACACCTTTTGAATGAACAGCGTATGTTTATTATATTCTGCATTTTAGTTATTATGTTGTTTAGAGGTGGATGCTTGTATTTTATTGTGATGACCGAACAGGGGTCAGAGGACCCGATTTCAGGGGCGTCACATGCTTCGCATGTTTATTAATATGACGTGTATATATATATATATATATATATATATATATATATATATATATATATATATATATATATATATATATATATATATATATGCATGCGCGATAAACAAGATGAGACAAATTGATATCAAACCCCTCAAATATTTTATATTTATATATATATATATATATATATATATATATATATATGTGTGTGTGTGTGTGTGTGTGTGTGTGTGTGTGTGTGTGTGTGTGTGTGTGTGTGTGTGTGTGCATACGCGCTAAACAAAAATGAGATAAATTAATAACAAACCCCTCAAATATTTTATATTAAGTCCAAAGCGTTCAAAGATATTTGGAATATCGAACGTTGCCTTCTAGCATAATAAAATTAATAGAGTATTAAATATTTAATATGAGTTTGTTGTGTCACCACAAGGCAAGTATTAAGTATTTAAGATGTTAATTTATCACATTTGATACTTATAAAGAAAATTAAACAATATTATTTTATTGTGTCACCACAAGGACAATACTTTTCTTTTTTTGAATATATGGAAGTGCTAGGTTGGACTTAACTTAGATAATTTTGATTCGGATGTGCCACCATTTGATCAAAATAATCTAAGAGGCAAAATAAAAGGAGTTACACGGTGATATAATTGACAAAAGTTGTCTACCTATTTATTTATATATAGTTTGTTGTGTCACCATAAGGCTATATACATTTGAAATGTGATCCTTATTCTCACTAGCAAATCTTTAATTAGATTTTGCCGAACTATATACGTGAGGGTAATATAGTTTGATGAAAATAGTGGGAGATACCAATTTAAAACAAGATCTAAATTATTTTGATAATTAATAAAAGAATGTATGCTAAAATATTGTTAATTACAAATTCATTTACAGAATTTTACAATGTCTAAATTACTACCACCGCGAAGCATATTAGATATTATTTAACCGAATCAAATTAAACGGATTGGTTAAAGAATTTGAGAATAGTTCTCATGACTGAAAAGTTATCTTATGCCCTTAATACACTATCCCCGCAATGGTTGCAGACAATGTCTCTGAGGAAGAGATTTCTTCTTTGAAAAGTGAAAAATGATGCACAGTTGGCTCAATGCATCATGCTCGCATCCATGAGTAACGAGCTTCAGCGTCAGCATGAAACTATGGATACTCCTACTATATTCCTGCACATCAAGTAGTTGATGGTGATGAAAGTAGGACTCATAGATATCATATATCTAAGGAGCTCTTTCGATCTAGAATGATCGATGACACTATATTAAAGACAAAAGTCCTTAACATAATCAATTTAATTGATCAATTAGGACAACGAGTTTTGTCATAGATGGAGAGTTGAGCCAAAATTTGATCTTACACTCACTCCTGAACTCCTTTCATAATTGTTGTGAATTTTTCATATAAACAAGCTAGATATCAGCCTCGCTGATTTTCTTAACATGTTAAAAAACAATTGAGAGTCACTTTCCATCCAAGAAACACCAAGTCTTACTGGTAGGGGCCAAAGTATCTTCGGAAAAGAAGAACGATTCAAAGAAGGGAAATAGAAAGGAAAAAACAAAGGATAATAAGAACAAAACTAATACAGATAGTAAAGAAGTTTGGTTCCACATCAATAAGCCTGGACATTGAAAAGGAAACTACGAGAAGCATCTTGTAGAGGCTAACCAGAAGAAGCTTAATGAAGCTTCAATTACAAAAATAGTTTTATTCATGAATGAAATAAATTTTTCTTTAAGTTAAGGTTCTACTTAGGTATTGGATACCAGCTATGGTTCTCATAAATATAGATTTATGAAGGGACCAAGAAAAAGTAGAAAGCTAAACAACGAATAAGTAATCATATGTGTGGATACAAAAAATTGTTATTGTATTCCAGTTCTCGTTATACAAAATTTTTGGTATTATATTTCAGAACAATTTTTGTTCTATTTATAATAATAATGTTTTGTATAGAACTAGAATATTACTTAATGGATTTCGTATACTTGACTTACGTTAAAAATTATTTTGTAAATTGAACAAACTAGTATAAGAAAATGAGATGATCATTCAAAGAATAGAATATTTGTATTTGATGAAATATAAGTCTGAATTATTTGAAAGGTTCAAAGAATTCAAAAGTAAAACTAATTGAAAAGTATTAGAATTATTTAATCGGATTGAAGAGGGAATACTTGTGCAATAAGTTTCTAGATCATCTCAAATAGTTTTCTCACAATGGACGCCTCCTGATACACAATAATTGATTGATGTATCTGAAAAGAAAAATCGTACCTTATTGGACATGGTGTGGTCCATAATAATTTTACCTGCAACTCCCCAAAATAGGTCCAATCCACCCAACCTATTTTGATTCGCCAAATACATGGTACAGAAAATAACTACA
This sequence comes from Panax notoginseng, assembly GCA_016801055.1. Lineage (NCBI taxonomy): Eukaryota > Viridiplantae > Streptophyta > Magnoliopsida > Apiales > Araliaceae > Panax > Panax notoginseng. The sequence goes on from CM029019.1 coordinate 109,672,932, forward strand.
ACTACATTATTACAATTGTCGTGCAAAATACAATGACACATATGTTGTGAGTTTTGATACAAATATATACCAACTGTAACTCTCATCCTAACTTTGGATAGCACGTCACAATGACACCTTACATAAAGGTACAGTCAATAACTGTTTTAGAAATTAAAAATTTGGAAAATGTTTTAGGAAACCTTCGTACATGAGAGGCCATGCATCTAAGTTATAATAGATATCATATGACTGGAGAATTATCCTTGGTTGACCCAATAGATCCCAAAGAAAAACGAGAAGAAAGATTACTATCATGTTCTTTCAATAGTGAGTCTTCTCTTGACATATAACTATCTCCACTGTCTGCAATTGAGAATTATATTTCAACCAAACTCCAAGATTATATAGGTAGTGCTCGTAGATATACTCAGCAAGCGGATGTGCACAATCCTGCCTTATGATAACACGAAGTCGCATGTCATTAGACATCTTATATGATAGTAGTAAAACACACTTCCAACATTGGATTCGCCTCACCCTATTGGATTCACCAAATATAACTACTAAATGATGTATAAAATACAACCCACTTTTCTAAAGTTCTCAATAAAATTATTTCCATAGTGTTTAGGGAGAACCTCCACAGCTAAAGACCACCATTCTATTCTCCTGTTACCCCCGGTCGACCCAGTTGCACTCTTATTATCTGAAAGGAATTGTGAAGCAAAAGGGTGAGCACAACTAGCCCAGTAAAGAATATCATGACTAAAGATAATTAAATTATCAATAGCATTCATTAGTAATAAATCAGAGATTTAGAACATATAGTAGATGATAAAATTTTCAACCATAGTTGCAGCAGAATGAGCAATCCATTAGAAGAGTCAAATAGACCATAAAGTCTATTATCTTCTCCATGTTAAAAGTCCACCAACAATGTTTTATCCCTGTAACATCAATCAACAGTTCCGATTCACAATCATGTGAATAACTCATAATCATAATTGTAGTTCTAAATTCCTCTTCTCATCTAGGACGAAGATAATTTTCATCACCTGTCTTTACCTGAAACATCAAAGATCATGGTTATACCAAATCACAGTTCTTGTTCATAATCATACTAATAAATTCATCTTTGCACTACGGGCCAAAGATATTCGTTAACAGTTCATCTTTCCACTACTGGCCAAAGATATTCAACAACATGTCATCTTTGCACTACATGCCAAAGATATTCAACAACATATCATCTTTGCACTACAGGCCAAAGATATTCAACAACAGGTTATCTTTACACTATAGGCCAAAGATATCAATCAACATTCTTCTTTGCACTACAGGCCAAAGGCATTCAACTGTAAAACCAATAAACAACAGTCCATCTATGCACTACGTGCCAAAGATGACTTTCATCACAATATAAGCATGAGGATCATGACAAGGATATAAAGAATCAATCAGATGAGATAAAGGATAAATTTTAAAGACTTTAACAATTTAATTTATCCAGAATTCAATAATATCCAAATTGTCAACATGATACTGCTTTGTGGAGTAAAATTCAAGAATAATATTATATCAAAAATAATTTAACAAAAAATAATATTTCAACGAATATTTAACGAAGGTAATAACATTATTCATTATATTATAAACTCCATTTTATTATTCATTATATAATAACATTAATTTCATTTACTAATATTATTAAGCATTAAATAATGTTTTAAATCAATGATTTCCTAACACCTTAATTCAAATGTTATAAATCACTTAATAATCTCATAATCTAATATTATTAATATTACAAAAATATTTTAATCATTTCTTAAACTTATAAATAATTTATTTTAACTGTTTACACTTTACTAATTAATGTATTTAATCATCATAAAATGTCAAACTCATAAGATTTCATCACCAATAACCAAAACCCTCATCAAAAATCTTCATATACCTTATATAGGGTTCTCAAGCCATAAAATTTTATTTTCTAATTTTCTTACTTCATATAACATATTTAATTCATTTACTCATAACTAGCCCATTTTCATGAAAATTACCAAATCAGTCCCAGAAAATTTTCTTTTCTGGGATTTAGCAGAATATAGTCTCATATTGAATATATATTTTTCTCAGAATTTTTAAAATTCATTTACTATTTTTCATATGGGCAAAACAGCTGAATATTTAGACATTTGTCATAAACTATATTTTTGTCCAAATTCTGAAATTTTCAGAGTATACAACTGTTATATACATGTACTCCCAATAAAAATTTTACCAATTTTGGAGTTAACCATAAGGAGTTATAAGGGTTTACTTTTAAAATAGTCTTTTCCCATAAAATTCATAACTCATAATCTATACATCCAAAAATCACCATATTTAGATACAATCTAGAAAACTCATCAAATTATCATTTCAAATTTTTTCAGAATTTTTGAAGATCGAAAAAATTACTAAACTAAAAAACATAATAACCCTTACATTCTCTTACTTCAAAAGAGCAGTATTTCTGACAGGAATATCGGATGTAATGCCGAAGAAAACTTGCACTGAATAGCAACTCTCAAAATATCTAAATACTCACAATAATACGCTCGATAATATATATAGAGAGAGAAAACTTGTTTCTGGTGTGATTTTCAATTCTAACTAAGCACCCTATTTATAGGAAAATGCTAGAACGCCAAAGGAGACTAAATTAATAAAATATTATATAAAATTTTCTACGCATGCCAAGTTGCCAACCAAGACCAAATTCTCAGCCATCACAAGTGGGGCCCACCAGAAATTAGCCAATTTTCCCAACAACCAAAAGTGGGTCCCACATTCTAGAAATCTCCACCAAAATAAAACAATTTCTGAATCAGTCACCTCTTAAAATTCATAACAAACCATACGTTAATTTTTAACGGTTCAAAATTTGTGGGCATATACTCAACTTATATATGTATAACATATCTAAAAATCACAACGATCCAACAGTCGGATTAAAATTTATAACTCACGCAATATAGCTTAAGAACACTAATTTTTTGGACTATGAGTCCTTTGGACTAGTTTCATTCAAACAGTCACCACGAAAAATTCACAAAGAATTTTTGGGTGATTCCAATTTCTACGGTTAACTTACTTCCAAAGCTATCTTTTGATATATGGCTCATCTCCTAACTCATTATACACAAAGAGTTATGGATTTTATAAAATCAAGTAATAAACTAAATTTTTTAAAAATCCCATATTTCGTTCTTCATTTCGACAACATACTAATAAAACACCTCAGCATTAATTCCTTCAATTATACCCACACAAAATAAATATTTTTCTATCAATCATTTATGTCCACATAAAATATATATTTCCTTATCATATAAATTAATAATTAATTATTCACAAGTAATATTACAGAATCACAATTATGACAACCAGGTTGTTCCCAAGAAAGAGGGGGCTTTTCGATAAAGATTTTTTTTACTGGCGCACAATTAGGTGACCAAACCTCTCCTTAGACAGAACATCATTAGACATTGCCAATAATATTATCTAACAATATTATTTAAATAATATGAATTATTGATCTGATAATGGAGATACTGTGTTGTGACAATTATTGAAACAACAATAATATAAAATATCAATGTAGTAGTTATTGAATCAAAAAAATAAACTATTGAATAGTAATTACTGTAACAATTATTGAGTAGTGTCTTCTTACGTAAGAATCAATAATTCAAAAATACTGTGCAATACCATGTACTACTGTGCAACCATGCGTATTACTGTATTTTAACCACCAAGTAATCCAACAGTGTTAATAGTAACGATTACGCCGTTATTTATAAAAACTCAAATTTATCGTTTTCTTCATCCTACAGTTATTCTATTATGGGGCCCACAAATAGTTACGCCGTCGTACAAATATTCTCCGATAGTAAGAATATTCCACGACCAAACGAATATTCGCAGATAACAATGAGTATTTTATAACCACTTGCTCATTTTGAAAGAAATTCATATATCACCCTTGACTTTAAATTTTTTTTATCAATTTAACCATTTACTGAATAGAAAAATTGAATACTTTTATTTCATAAATTTGGGGTCTTACATTACCGACATTCTAGTATCCTTCTGGGGTCATGCCCTAAAAATGGCTACATATCTACCAAAAGGTAATCTCAAAATTTGACGCCTAGATTTCATAAAATTTATGGACATAGAGGATTCCCAATGTTAAGTATGTTAAGATAAGGGGTTATTCAGCTTATGTGAAAAAGGTTTCAAAGGGATAAGTTTGGGACAAGATTTGACTAGTGCAGATTTGTGGGACTTCCTAAAGTAAATTTAGGGTATATGTTCTATACTCCTACTTAGCAAAATGTGTTTGTTGCGACACAAGCTACCTTCTAAGATAAATGTGTTTATCATTGAAAGGGCAAGTGAGAGGATAATAGAACTTGAAGAGTTCAAGAACCACAAAACACTATAAGTTAAATAATGGGAACCTGTAGATAAACCTATTGTGCCACAATCGAATCGTAAATCTAGAATAGTACTGAAGATACCTGGGAGGTATGGATGCATCATAGATGATGATGATGAGGTACGCATCATAGAAGATGATGATCCAGTTACACATAATGAGGTAAGAGTTGTAGACACTCAGAGAAATAGATTGAAGTAATCTTCTCAAAAATGGAACATTCGTTTTGATGATATAGTTAAAAGAGTTTGATTTTATCAAAATAAGAATGAGCCCAGTGTATACAAAAGGGTCAGTGGGAGCGACGTGATATTCATAGTATTAGATGTTGATATAGTACGGATAAGGAATGACATATCAATGCTACAATCAGTAAAGATAAAGTTATCTAAATATTTCTCCATGAATGATTTAGGAAGAATATCTTAATTGGGGATACAAATCTATATAGATAGATTTAAAAGGATGCTCGGCTCAACCCAAAGAACGTATATTCATTTGATGCTAAAGTCATTTAGCATGGAAAACTCCAAGAGATGTCTCGTGTTAATGAGCCTTAGAGTGTATCTCTCTTAATAAGTCCCCATAGACTCTTGAAAAGAGAGATCATGAATAAATATTATGTATGCAATGAAATGTAGGAGATCTGACGTTGATCGATCATATTCTGGAGAAGATCACTATAAAATAGTGAAAACATCTCAAAATACTTAACCGACACTAAGGATGTGATCATATTCATGATGGGTCTGAATTAAAACTAGAAGGCTTAACAGACTCAAGTTTTTCAGACTGGCCAAGACAACAACAAATCCACTTTAGGGTAAGGTGTTACCTTAAGCGGTTGTGCAGTGAATTAGAAAGGTTCCAAATAGCAAAGAGTTGCTGATTTAGTTATAAAGAAAAAGTATATAGCTGTAAATATAGCTGCAAGTTGATTGTTTGGATGAAAAGTTCATTACAGAACTAGGAATAATTTCTAAGTGTCATCTTGGATCTAAACATGTGTTGCTGCATTTTATTTGATTATAAAAATCATTGAAAGATGAAAAATCACTATAGAGATAGTGGACTCTCAAGAACAACATTACATATCCACATACTGAAGCTTATCCAGCAGCATGATGATCGCCACTTAGAGAATAAGGGTATAAGATAACATGACGATTGGCTTTAGTGCAAGTGGAGATTGAAAGTAGTATACACACAAGCCAATCATGTTGATGATAAAATATATACTTTGTAACAATCTTATTCGTTTATTAATAAAAGTATTTATTTACTATAGGCTTTAATTTATCGACATGGTGTTGTTTTAATAATATGTGATAAACCCATAATTTTAAGCAATGCTTTAAGAATGATGATGAGATCATGCTTATCGACGTTGGGATTTTTATTTGTCCCTTTTTGTTCTTGTCTTTTGGTGTCTCATGTTAGGTGAGATTTGTTTGAAAAAACAAGTTATGAAAAGGTCTGACCTATATATGTTGTTAAATGGTTGCACCAACTCAACCGAGAAAAAGTTTACACATTAACCTAGTGATGTGACACTGTTTAACTGCTCTGTGAAACTGAGATTCATTAGGGTCCGGGGGCTTGATTAAGCGGAGGGAAGGTGTTAGGTACCCCCCCCCGACTTTCGTGGTGACACGGTTACTGCCACTTTTCAATTTAAACTTTTATCTGAATGTGTGTGTGTAGGTCTATGTGTAGTTATCTGGAAGTAGTGTTATTCCTCGTTTGCACCTATATACAAAGGGTTTGAATTTTGTATAAAAGTTAAATTTTAACGAGATATGGAAGTGATGTTTTGTAAAACAGGTTTTTCACACCCTTATGCTCAATAGTAATTGAGGCATTTGATACTTCCATTTTTATTATGTGTTCAACTTGATTGCTTTTCATTTTTGAGATGCGAGGCATCTTCGAGAAAATAAGGTACATAGCAGCGCCGAACTCCTTGTGGGCATGAGAGCCATCAAAGCAAATTCAGACACCATAAATAATTTACAAGCTGGCTACAGCTGAAAATATCCATCACGGGAATCGAATATAGATTCAGGAACTGAATCTGTGATCACATGATTCGTAGGCTCACATGATGATGTAGTATGTACAAAATTTGTAAACAATTATATATATATATATATATATATATATATATATATATATATATATATATATATATACAGTCTGGATCTTAAGCTCACCAATTATCCAACTCACCCGAGCTCACCCCCTTTAGCGACAGACCCAGCGATGGTTCAGTCATACAACTGTCGTTAAAAGTATAGACGATGGTTGTACGACCGAACCGTCGTCGGGTCGCCGCTAAAGGGTGGTGAGCTCGGGTGAGTTGGATAAGGGGTGAGCTTAAGATCCGGACTCTCTCTCTGTCTCTCTATATATATATATATATAAACTGTAAATATATATATATATATATATATATATATATATATATATATATATATATATATATATATATATATATATATGAACAATCACATGCCACGAAGTGAACTCCAAGCAGGACGTGAAATGTATATAATATATATATATATATATATATATATATAAGTAGTAAACGCTCTGAATATTATATTTTGGGCTCAATCGAAGCATAGTTCGATAAGAATAAGTATGTGTGATGGAAGTGGAGAAAGGCTAAAAGAAATCTCGAATGTCTTACAGTGGGTTGCCAAGAAGACTTCAGATAGCTTTAAATGAAAGAATACTAGGTTTCCACCAGTAAAATATAGCTAAGCACAAGCTCACAAGTGTTTGTAAAAAAGAAAGCACTCAATTTAAAGTGTGTATGGAGTAAATTCAACAGGGTTCCTCGCCTTTTTTCTTCTTAAAATGCCCACCCAAGCCCTCTATTTATAGAGAGGGGGAGCCATATATCTACCTGTGGCTACTCGGGGTGTCCCGGGCTCCGTGGGCCCCTCCATCTCGAAGTACATACACATATGCAACACGTTGTCTATTTGAACGTTCATAACTTTCAATCTGAGCATCCGATTGAGGAGTATAATACCTTTCTAGAATGTTGTTATCGAAAGCTACACAATGACATGTGATAAGAGGTTGTATGAAGCCGGGAAGATGGGCCCATGACCAGATCTTCAAGTCTTCAAATTTTATCTGGTGTACTGTCGGGATTTGAGTTATGGTTCTTGTGGGACACTTCTGTGTAGAATGTGGTATGAAATGATGTTTGAGACGACGTGAATGTGGGATCGAGGTGGCAAAATGAGGATTTTGCCCCTCACTAGGGTTATCTCTAGCTCTGGGCTAATTTAGCAGTCGTTGCTCAGGGTCATCTTTGAGATTTGGCTGCTGTAGGTACTGAATGTCCTTAGGGTTATCTCTGACATATGCTTGACCTCCCGGGGTTATATCTGGGTTTGGAACTGAGTGCCTCAGGGTTGTCTCTGAGGTTGAAGCTGACTTCTTGGGATTTAGAGCGGACTTCTGGGTTATCTCTGGAACTGAAACTGCATCCCTCGGGGTTATCTCCGAGGTTAGAACTAAATCTCCTGGGGTTGTCTCTGGGACAGAAACTCAATATCTCGGGTTTTCTCCGAGATGGAAAACTGAGTATACTAGGGTTATCTTCGAAATTAAGCTGTTTTGACTTCCGAGGTTATCTCTGGAAGACGATCCTGCCCTCCTGCAAGGTTAGTAACAGGAACGCAAAATTTTGAGTGTTTACAGATGCCCCTATTTATCATATTCATGCAATGCAATGGCATGGATAGGATAAAGAATACTAGACACTTAAAATGTGACAGGATAATAATGATGCAATGTAATGCAACATGATGCCAATGTATGCTGAATGCATTAAATGGAGGCTGCTCCATGATGAATGAGACAAGAGGATATTGACATTAGGGTTATCACCAAGGTCCGTAACCCTCAGTGCAGACCTTCTACCATATATGTTCTTAATGTACAACCGACTGTGGGGAATGATTGTTTATCTGATGATGATTTGTATAACAGATTCCATCATTGGTCCCCCTCGATGAGGATGATTTTCCTTGGTTTGTATCGTCAGGTATTTTCAGCGTGTGTTGGAGTTATTGCCAACAACTTTGTATTGTCAAGGCTGCCTAACCTTTGTTGAAATGTCCTTTGACAAGTACAATCATCGGGCCATCTCTAATGCTTTATTGGGTTTAATTGCCAATGACCGAGGATGTCACGGTTGCCAGATCTTCGCTGAAATGTGCTTCAATAGATGAGATCATCGGACCACCGATGCTTCGCTGAATTTATTTACCAACGGTTTGAAGAATGTCAAAGCTGTTTGACCTTCATTGAGATGTGCTTCAACGGATGAGATCATTGGACCACCTCCGATGCTTTGCTGGATTTACTTGCTAACGGCTGTAAAATTTTGTTGAAATGTGCTTCAACGGCTGATGTTGTATGAAGTTTCCGCTAGGGAGAAGTCGTAATTGGAATCACAACCCCAAGTTGATGGCATTGGACCTTTGTGAGGTATTATCAAGTGTAGTTTGCAATAGTTGTGATCATCGGTGTTATAAACCCTATGTCTGGGTGAATACCAATGAGTGATATGTAGACCAGCAGTTTGGTCTTTGAAAATCAGGATTTCAGGCTTTTTCGCTTAATCGCGTAGCATCTTTTTTCCTGATTTGACTTTTTAACTTGTGAGACCTCCTTTGCAACTCAAACTGGACCATGTCGGAGGGGTGGGACCCACCTGGGACAGCAGCAGGTACACCTGCGGCTATTTGTGGTGTACTTGTAGGCCATTTTTCTTTCACAAGTCATTTTCAAGTTGTGCCACACAGAGAATCCGAGAGTTTTTTAAATCTGCTGAGTCTGGGCTATTTTTTGCAACATCTGTCACCGTACAAGTGTCCTGCACTATCCTGGTAACGTATGCATGTCTTCTTTTACTATTTTTATCCGTTGGAAAATGAGTTATCATATGAAATACTTCTAAACACATAGTAGTGATTATGCATGCTCATATGACTAGATAAAAAATATTCAACATAGTAAATGTTAGTATTTAACCATGTTGAACATAATGATGTGAAAATTTTGACTTTTGAAACAGTCAAATTAGCACATTTCTTCTGTTATTTCTTATCCTATTTGAGGACAAATGAGCAAAGGTTATAAATCAAAGTAATCCTGATAATTAGGCTACTCTTATGGATTACGACTTTGATATTTTTATGCATATAAGATGTTTATGACTATAGGTTGGTGTGCTATTGAATGGCCACCTAGTCATGCCTACGTGCATGTTGATTGTCCTTTTTACAAAGGAGACTCTGGCAAAAATTTTCCATGAACCTAGGAATTGAGTAGACATACATTTTTAACTCTACTGTAGGCGTATGTTAAGGTAATGTATGCATGCATATAGTCATAAAATGCATTTGAAAAGCTCCAGGTTTGAGGGGCATGACCACGTATCACCCACTGGTTGTGATGGCACAGTTTGACTAGTGTCAGGATGTTCATCCTTTTGAGGGAACATTGGGTCAGCATTTGTCTTCTCGGCATTTATTAGTAGAGGATAGATCCAGGGTGTATTCCTGTTAGGCTCAGTGTGAGATGGCTATGTTTTTCGTTAGCCATCCGAGTCGTTCTATAGAGTATTCTACATGGATGGAGGTAGAGATTACATCGGTTGGGGTTGTATCCACCAAGCCGGGGATTGATTCTGATAGTGGGGAGCCCATGGAGGATGCAGATTCTCCCAGTGAGGATAAGCTATTTGTTGAGTTGACAGCAGCTCTGATTGATTCTCCTAGTATGACTGTTATTGTGACCATGCGTTCGGTAAAGTATTTAGAGTAGAGTCTGTAACTAATGACATTTGAGAGAGATCAGGCTAGAGCCTTGATGTTGACAGCTGTTGCTAGGAGAGATGTCGCTCTAGTCGAGAGAGATGATGCCTTAGCTCATAGAGATACCGGTGTTGCTAAGCGGGATGAGGCTAGATCATCTAGAGATGCAGTGGTTATTGAGCGGGATGACGCTATATCTGTTAGAGATGCCGCTATTATAGATAGTATTGCAATGAGGTCCCATACTATTGATATAATTGCAGAGATGAGCACGTTAATTGATGAGTATAGTGTCACCATGGAGATGGTTGTGGATCTCTTGGCTCGTGTTGATACTAGGGCAGGAGCTTACCGCGTTACCCCTTTTTCTGAGAGGGATGCCATGTTGGATTTGATAGCATGCATATACACTTATTTATAAATGGACTTGGATTTTCCTTTACAAACTAGCTTAGCCATTTTTGTCATGTACAGTACATATTATATATATCAAACAATATTATATATGGCAGGAAAATATTTATTGATTCACTTCCCTTTTAGTTATGCTTGTTACTTGCTTGATATCTGCCTGTTTCTCTAAGGCTTGTGATCTTGATGTATTCTGAATTCCCCTTGATGGATAGACATTGAGATGTCTTAGGATCTTTCATAATGGATCCTTAATTTGTGTGTATTCCATACCCTCTTTGGTGTCTTGGGTTGGTGTATGGAGATGAGTGTGGCTTTCCACTCTAAGGTTGACTGCACCACAGATGGTCGTCAGTACTCCTTTGTATGGGGGAGCCAGGTAGTTCCATCTCTTATGGATGGGTGTTTCTCTTTGAGGACTCAACCGCAGCTTAAATGGTTGCCGATTCTCCCATTTGTGTGGGGAGACCAGGTAGTTCCATCTCTTTGGTCTAAGTCGATGAAGTGTGGTTTGAAAGATGATCCTAGTACCATTTGACAAGTTTTTGTGTTTTGGTAGGGGGTGAGATCGAACATGAATGGTTGCCTACGTACTCCCATTAAAGAGGGGAGATCAGCTCTGCGTAGTTCGAACCTGGTGTAAATGTTCAAAGTTATATGTGGTAAAGTGGGTGTAAAGATGTATTTATTTTTGTTTGATTTTTTTCTGTGGTGAGATCGGACCATAAAAATGGCTGCCTACGTACTCCCGTGTATTGGGGAGATTAAGTTTGTGTAGTTCACCCCATGTATAGGACAGACTGCAGATGAAAGTTTGATCCTTGGTGGGACAAACTGAGAGTGTGAAAAGTTATGTCCCTGGTGGGACAAAACTGAAAGTGTTAAAGGTTTTGAAAAACTTGAGTTGAGTGATGGATCTGATGATCCGAAACCAGGCTGCTGGTTAGAAGGTGTGTATGTCCATGAGGGGCAAACGGATGTGAAGAAAGGTTGTATGTAGTGAGAGGTTTAGAAAACCTGAATTGACTGGGGATCTGGTGATCCAAACTAAGGATGTTGGTTTGATGGTAACTTCAAACATAGTACCGTTTCACAGTGTCTGAGTTGATGAGCTGTGAAAATTCATCGCCATCCATTTCTTGTAACCTGAGGGCACCTCCTGTCAATAATTCCTTGACAACAAACGGGCCTTCCCAATTTGGGGTGATTTTCATTTAGATTGATCTTGGTTGTCCATAACCTTCTTTAAGACAAAGTCATGTTATTTGAACTGCCGTAGCCGAACTTTCTTGTTATAGGATCTGCGACCCTTTGTTGATATAACTGACCATGGAAGATAGATGTGGCCCGCCTTTTATCTATTAGAGATAATTGTTGGTATATATCTTATAACTAGTAGTCTTCATCTAGCTGAGCGTCTATCAACACTCTAAGGGATTCCATTTCCACTTCTATGGGAGCACTACTTCCATCCCATAGGTTAATGAGTAAGGGGTTGCCCCAGCGGAAGTGCGCATTGACGTTCTATAGGCCAATAGAGTCAGAGGCAATAAGTCAGGCCATCCTTTGTGATTGGTGGACATCTTTTGCATGATCTTTTTGATATTCTTATTAACCGCTTCAACATCATCATTCATCTTTAGACGATATATGATGGAGTTGAGGTGTCTGATGTGGAATTTATTGCATAACTCCTCCATCATTTGGTTGTTGAGGTTTTTGGCATTGTCTGACATAATCACCTCTGGTTGTCCATATCGAAAAATGACATTGTTTCTGATAAAACCAATGAATAACTTCTTTAGTAACCCTGGGGGAGGAGGCTTCTTCTACCCACTTGGTGAAGTAGTCGATCATGGTGAAGATGAATCGAGGACCATTACTGGCTTTGGCTCGATGGGCCGATCACGTCCATTCCCACATTGAGAAGGGCCAGGGTGAACTCATATTGTGGAGTTCCTTTGGAGAGGCGTGGATAGCATTCTAATGAATTTGGCATTGGTAACATCTCTTGACGTGATCGTCACACTCAGCTTTGAGAGAGAGAGCCAGTAATACCTTGTTCTTAGGATTTTCTTGACAAGTAGAGGGTCGCTCATATGTGGGCCGCATACTCTACCATGGATTTCATCCATGAGACTCTGAGCTTGGTCTTTGTCTAGACATCTGAGGAGACTTAGTCCCGTATCTCTTTTGTAGATTGTGTCTCCGCTCAAGTAAAATTTCATAACCATTCGATGGATCTGCTTTCCTTCAGCCTGACTCGCCTCAGCGGGTGTAGATCCATCTCGTAGATAATCCTTGATATGTTAATACCAAGGGTGTTAGATGGGAGGCAGCTCATTCGATACTTCTCCAATATAGTTCACAGGCTGGAGCCTTTTGCAGGGAAAATGTGATATTTGGTGTGTCTTCCTTATCAAGTATATTGATCAAGGAGGCAAGGTTGCTAGTGCATCTACAAAGTCATTCCTATTCTGAGGAATGTGGAGGAAGGATATTTCTTGAAACTCCAAAGTCATCTGTATAACCTGTCGATGGTAGAGAAGCAAAAGTGTAGCTCTTTAGTGTGATAGATCCCAGTGGTTTGTCTGATTACCAATTCAGAATCTCCAAAGATAGTTAACCGTCTGATGCCCATGGATTGGGCTAGTTTCAACCCCATTATATAACCTTCATACTCAGTTGTGTTGTTGGTGCTAGCAAACTGTAATTTGACTGCAACGGGATGCTGCACCCCTTAATGGATACTAGAACTGCTCCAGCTCCAGAACCTTCCATGTTTACAGTTCCATCAAAATACATCTTTCAT